>KZ308183.1:995228-1063530 GCA_000376725.2 Ladona fulva | reverse complement strand
ATCAAATCTTATAATTTTTATAAGATATTTACGTAAAGTAGACTTTCATGACTTGAAAACAGTAGAATAAATATTATAAATAATGGTAAGAAATATATTGAGTTATTATGATCTTACGACGGAAAATTTTTACCCTTCTTGGTAAATTTACTTTCGTATATTACGTAATGAATACCATAAGACTGTCTCCATTGAGGTGCGTTACTTTAAATTTCATTGTTTGTGGATGGTAAAATAATCACGTGAGGGTATATAGTTTTTAGTATCTGTAAAATGTAAAGGTAGTAGACGCATTCAATTTATAGGTTTAGTTATATGAATCAGTAATGTCAACACCTTAGGAGATGATGCATTTCATTTAAGATAATTTATGATTCTAAGTATTATATTATGCATATTGGAAAATGGAAACGTACATTAGTGTAAAGGAAAATGTAGTTGAGGAAACGTCTTTTCTGCTCAATCCGAGGAAATAAATGTATTTTTCATCAGTTGAAGAACCGGGCGTGTCTTCGCTGTAATATGAGTGTTATTAAGCATGAGAGGATTTTATGTTTAGTGCTCAAGTGTGGCTAAAGAATGGGAATTAATTTGATAACAACATGCGTCGTGTTAAATGGTATAAAAAGTTCGGTCATTGGAAGCGGATTTCAGGATTAAATTTATGATATAAGGAATTCATTTTAAACTAAACTAAATCTAGTAATAGCTAGTTGCAAGTAGTTATTCATGCTTTGTATACTCTCATCCAATTTAATGCAAATGTATGTATGTTGCTGGGAGAAAAATAAACAACGGTTTTCATTACGGGCTCAAGAATTTCAAATTTTTCGGTTCCGGTTCGGTTTCTCCGATAAAAAAAGTTTTTTTTCGGCTTCAATTTACGGTTCGACTCCGGTACGATACCCTGGATTGGTGTAAGAGAATAGATACAGCAGTTTTATTTCATTGTCGAACACGAATAATTTACTCTACACCTTATTGTTTCAGAAATTAAGTAAGAGATTACTGAGTAACTACTAAAAAGATAAAGTTAAAATTACACTAATTACGCAGTTATGGTAATGCCAAGAGTTTTCGAAGAGGATATCTCTATTTATGTGGAAGCCTTGACCGAGCGTATTTTTGCCGCATGCTGCTGATACAGGGAAATTATAGCTTTTGTTTTGATTTTTGCCCCTCCGAAATTAAAATATAGTTACTAAAATAGGTTTATTTTAAATATTTACTTTTACATTACAATCGCGTATTCATGCCTCAGGTACTTTCACTAGTTCCGTAACTACAAATTTATTACTTACGGCTGTTTGAAGGAAATATTAGATAAACATTAAGGAAGAGATACAAATTTATATACCAAGCACTTTTAACAATACTACTACTACAAATTTCTATAATTTATTTAACAGTAACCGTAAGATTTTTATTCTACTTGTATTCATAGTTAGCTGTAGGATTATTGAAATTTCACAAATATCCAAGGTGGAAAGAGTTCAACCATACTTTCTTTAATTTCATATAAGAATGTATGCATGCGCAAATCGTGTATCTTGAACTTCAATCTAATCTTGTAATTTCTAAAAGGCGATGTGAACTGGATTGAAGAACAATATATTTCTGTGGATATAGAAAAGCCTCTAAATCATTGAAGACAGAAACGCAAATTAGTTCCCCTGAGGGTTTCACGTAACTTTGCGATTCCGTTTTCATAAAGCTCAACTCGATGAATACTCAAGTGTCTCCTGGGGCTGAGGTTTCATCGCTAATTTATTTCGTCGGCTACTCAAAATTTTCGGTTGCAACCTCAAAGAGTCATCACATTCCCAAGATATAATTACCTAACACATTAACACTTAAGCACGTTATAAGTTACCAGGGTCATAGCCAGAAAATCCTTTCGGGGTATCTAGAATTTTTTTCTGCAAATTGTACGCTTTATTCGTTCACAGTTTCCTCACCTCTC
The DNA here is from genome assembly GCA_000376725.2 of Ladona fulva. Taxonomy (NCBI): domain Eukaryota; kingdom Metazoa; phylum Arthropoda; class Insecta; order Odonata; family Libellulidae; genus Ladona; species Ladona fulva. The sequence continues at coordinate 1,061,567 of KZ308183.1, read as the reverse complement.
ATTCCTTGTTCTACTTGAAGTCGGACCTGAGGGGGGGTCCGGACCGCACGGACCCGGCTACGCCACTGTTGGGTACATATAGTGATTTGCTTCATTTAATTATACTAAGAAAACATGCAGAGACTTTCTCGATGGATGTAATCTTTGAAAATTTAAAGATATGTGGGAATCCGGTCGTAATAGTTACCAAAATCAATCTATTATCATATCAGATACCAGCTCGATTGTAAAGAATAATGAAAAAACACTTATACCTTTACAACAATGTTTTATTCCATGACCATGGTTTCGACCCTGTAGGTCATCATCAGTTGATGTAAAATATTGTGGTAAAGGTATATGTTCTTTTTCGTTAATCTTTATGATGGCCTACCACAATTTGAGGTCGAATTATTTGATTCTAACGGTATTGTAATCAGCTGACCCTGTAAGATAAGGCCGAATGGTGATGGGGATTGATATTTTCCATTTAATGGAATTGCTTCTTACTTAACCGTTAACATACCAAGCCTAGTTTGTCAACGTTGTTTACCAAGCTGGGGTCTTTGGGGGACCCCACAGTTTTTTTTCTTTTTCTATTTCTTAATTGTTTGTTGCTGTAAATTACTAAAAACAGGTTTTTTGGGTTCAACAATATTTTATTTATTTTAATAGTAGTAAAAGTAAACCAAATATTACCTATACTATTACCAACTTCGAAAAAAATCGTAAAAACGTGTTTAACATTAAAAATCTTGCAATAGATATCGTTTAGAAGCTCAATCTTTTTTTAAAAAGCTCGATCAGAGCGTATATATAAGAAAAAGCTATGACGTAGAGCAAGCAGAACTAGTAGATGCGGGGCACATATAAAAGTCAAAAATAATTATTAAAGGAATAACAAGTGTGAAAAATAGCGACATAGGTGGGACTCGAACCCAGGTCTCCCACTTTCCGGGCAGTTATTCAGAACTACCATGCCGCGTCTCTTCCACTCGTGAGCAAGGCGAACAGCCTCCAACTTAGTGGCACGAACTGCCGCCTGAGGTCCTCACTGAGGCAGCCAACTCACAAAGCGGTCTTATAAGGATTACCCCCCAAGGAAATCACAAGGATTTAAGGAAAGGTGAATTTCTTTACACGATGAAGTCGTTTAGCTGTTCCCAAAGGAACAACAAATGTGAAAAATAGTGAAAACCTTTCCTTAAATCCTTGTGATTTCCTTGGAGGGTAATCCTTAGAAGACCGCTTTGTGAGTTGGTTGCCTCAGTGAGGACCTCAGGCGGCAGTTCGTGCCACTAAGTTGGAGGCGGCTTGCCTTGCTCAGAAAGCATTCCCTTAACAGTGTGGAAGAGGCGCGGCATGGTAGTTCTGAATAACTGCCCGGAAAGTGAGAGACTTGGGTTCGACTCCCAGTCATGTCGCTATTTTTCACACTTTTTATCCCTTTGGGAACAGCTACACGACTTCATCGTGTAAAGAAATTCACCTTTCATTAAATAATGATTATAGTTACAGCAGGATCACTAAAAATGTAATTCTGGGGTCCACCTAGGACTCCTTTTGGTACGTGAAGGGTTAAATCAGATATAATTGAATAACAGTAGAAACAGCATACAATTACAATTAAGGTAGCTAACGAACGACACAGTTAAGGATAACACTGGGTGAAACCCATATTTTGTGGAGCTAATCAAGTGTTTTTCTTTACGGTGTCGATATGGAAATGTTCAACCAAGTTACACCCCAGTATATTAAATTTCGTGGTAGCTGATTGTGTAAATGAGACAGGTAGTTTTCTATAATTTATTAATTCCAATTTTCATAGTGTAGACTGTTGATAACTCAGAATTTCCACCATATTTAAACCCATTACACTGTTACAATCAATTTCATATACTGTTTTACTAGGTCTTTTCATAATTATATACTTGTGTTAGTCATTGTGTCTTCGCTAAGTTATTAGAAAGCAGCACATTAAGAGCAAACCAGACGACAGAAGAAATCCCCATTTTCACCGCCGGCCTAAATATGCTTTCAAGAGATTACGCCAAAACGTCGGATTATTAAAATAATTACAAAGCTTAACAAACGAGAGTTCTCTTTAACTTTATGCCTCGGAAAAGGTTTACGCCTCTGAAAAGGTTCATTTTCGTCGGGAAATCCCAGACGGGCGAGCAGGTCGCTTAATTAACGTTTAAGCTCGAATAATCCTCTTAGAAAAACACGGCGGCATTTTTACTCCGCGAATTTTGAGGAGGCTTTTGAAAGATAGAGAAGAAAACCGAATCCACCGCAGGGAGAAATCCTTGCTGCGAAAGTATTCTCCGCGCTCTCTATACACCCGGAGAGTTTTCAGACGCACAAATTACGCCAGTTTGCGAGAATTCTTTCGCTGAGGCTTGCGGCTGCGAAAGAGGAAACATTACCATACTGGCATCAGGTCGAACGGATGAATAAATGAACATCGCAGCCGAGAAAAGCGGGAAGAGGAGTGTGAGTGTGTGTGAGCGCTGTGCTCCGACTACGCAACAACACGCAGCGTGAGTAGCGCTCCAGACGATGTTCGACGGGCACTGAGCACAAAAGCACGATGAACGTGGGTGCGAAAGAGTTGGCGGAGGAAATGAGGGGGAAAGGGATGAGAATGGTGAATGGAAGAAAGAGGGGAATACATGAGGAGAAAGATGATGGGTAAACATGTAAAGGAGATTAGAGAGGGGAGGGAAAGAAGGCAGGAAAAGAAGGCGCTTGAGTGAATAAAAAGAGGATGCGGGAGAAAGGCGAGGTGATATTGGAGGATGTTTGTTATGAATGTGAAGGCTAAAGGAGTGAAAGATAAAGAGCAGGGAGTAAGAAGATGATCTGAGAGGAGCATAGGTCAGGCGTTAGATTTGACCCTCGCGATCAACGAGAGACGATTGTAAGACGATTGTATTATTCCCCCCTGCCACACGCCGGAAGGCGGCTTGCAGGGTAATTATGTAGTTGTAGATGTAAGAAAAATTTAAGGGTGGTACTCTATGCTATTTATGTATTTCCAAACTGAAAGCTAGTGCGTTTCAAATTTTTCTTCGACGCTTCACCAATCGTTTGTTTCAGGCCGAATTTGTGTTTGTGAAAAATAAAACACTACCTAAAGAGGAAATAGCTGGTTACCAAAAGTTCTCTACATAATAAATCAAAACGCTTTTTTTACCTCATTCGCGATGTATCATTTAAAACTTTTCCTTTTTGTGATCTGATCCACAATCAACCGAGGGATGATCGTAAGAACATTTTTAAGATGGCACTCTATGCGTTTTACATAATTCCACTGAATCACACTGAAAACTAGCCTCTTACAAACTTTTTTTCATTGACTTAATCTACTGATCATTAGTTTCCGGTCGAATAAAACACTTACCGTCTTGTAATAAATATTCTCGTTCAAGTTAGTAGGGATTATGAATTTGCAAGTAAATTCGATCGCTTTGGATTAAAGCGATACCTTGGAAAGTGATTGATAACAAATATATCTTCCTTCGAGGATAGTTTTTAGACTATTTTCCCGACTTGGCCGACAAATATTTGCATGGAAATATAAAATACAATATACATATATAAATGGCCAAAACATAATCATTTCTGCAAATTTTTGTTTACTTATAAAATTTTGGCAGTTTATCTGCTGTTTTTATCCGTGTTTTACTATTTGGAACCCAGTGAGAAATTGCAAGTCGACTAACGAAGGTTCTTCCATAATTAACAATATCTCCTTGTTCACAGCTGAGTATATATTTTATATATTACGACGTCGGTACAACCCTATATTTCATACACTCTTACATGGCAGCAGAGCTTCTGAACCGGTGTCCTAAGTGTCCTGCTCATGGTGCATACACCCCCTAACACACGTCGAAAAGAAGTTGGCAAAGCACATTGTAGGTGTAGATAGAGGCAATAGTAGTAATTCTGAAAGCGCTTTCACAGTTAAGGACATTTCGCACGTGAGCCCATCCACCTGGAATTGTACCCGGGGCCACTTTCACCGATATTGAACGCGTTGCCCACATGGCTATCCGGAGGTCCAAGATAAATGCTTTGAGGGATGTTATTCAGTGGCATTTTTAAAAGCGCATAGACAGCTGAGATTCTTCCACACACATGGGCTCCCACTGGGAAACGAACCCGGGACTTATTTTACCAAAGGCAAACGCGCTACCCATTTGTCTGCAATATTATGTTTCCAGGAATTTTTTCTAGGCTGCAATAAAGGGATCTGTTTTTAAATCTCTTAGTCATCACTCTCAGTAGGTTTGTGCAGGTTTTTCACACCCTCTCCCTTCTTTGCGGGTGTTTTCCTGCTATGGATATTTTTACTGAGCTTCACTCAGGTTTTTTAAATCCACGGCTAAATCTTTCCCATTTTTATCGACTTAAATTTACTTTTATTATAATTTAATTCACATTTTTACATTGACGATGGGTTAAATGGAAGAGGAAACTCTAAGGTCTCACTTTCACATAAAATAAAGACGTTTGTTATTTATTTATTATGCTCTTTAAATGATTCAGTCAGAAATGTCATTAAATAATCCCAAGGAGTAATGGACATGAAAAAAGTCTCACGGGCCCGGGACTCGAACCCAGCTCTTCTAATCGTCTTCAGGAGTCTCCCAAAGACCATAGCCGGATAGCTCAATAGATAGAGCAACCAACCGGAAATTGGGAGACCGGGGTTCGAGTCCAGGTCCCGTCAGATTTTTCCATGTCCGTTTCTCCTTGGGATTTTTCCTAGGCGCACGCCTTTACTTGCCAAGTCACCTTAACCCTTATCCTTGTCATTAAATAAAATTATTTCAATAGAGAATACCCTCTTGAAGAGAGAAACAGGGAGACTGATGGAGAAAGTTCGCTGGGAGACTAAGGAAGGAAGTAATGAGGGAAAGGGAGAGGAAAGTAGTTGGGAAAGAGAAGATAGGAAAGGACGACGGAGGTTTTTGAAGTCGTGGATGGGGCTTTGTGTATACCAAGAATGGTTTTGCGAAAGGGGTGGAAGCGTAAGGTGAGGCGAGCGGCAGGACAGTGAAGAGGGAGAGTGGGTTTACTTAATGAGATGGAGTCAAAGAGAGAAGAGTGTTTTGGGGGCGGAATGCAAGGGGTAGCAGGTGGAGTTGGCCAGGGTTGAAAGACAAAGGAAGGTCGGGATGCGTAGAACCGCCGGAATTTATCAAACATAATAGAGAAATATGCCTGGTATATAACGCTTTAGTTACCTCTCATTCTCGCCCCTGTTCATTAATGCTCCCTGCGTAGCACTCGCGTAATGGCGAACGTTTTCTCTTTCCAGACCCAAGTGGGAATCACTACGCCGCCCGTATTCCTCCTTTGTCTCCCCGCCTCCGCTTCTCTCAGCTCTTTTGTTTTCTTATATTCCCTTTTTCTTTACTTATACTTTGCCGGTTTCCCACTTACGTCCATTATCTTTAAATCAGACACGTTCGATAAACGGCGTTCCACTGGCTGAGAGATATTTTTCTTTGAATGGAAAGAGTTTCCTAATGGGAACTTTTCATGCTTTCCTTAATAAAGAAATATAAGGTTTATATTCGTAAATTTATAGCGTAATTGTTTTGGATTAGGGTCAAAAGTGGCTCGGCTACTCATAAAAAATCTCTTTTGAATTAAGGACTATGGTTTCTTTGTGGATGAATTACGTAAAATGTTTGTCAAGTTCATATTAATTATTGAATTGTATGGCCAAGAATGGCTTTGATAATCTCCGGAAGGTGTTTTCTTTTGGTCAATACCAACGTAAATGGCCTTCAGATAGCCATGGGGGTAACGCTTTCGACTTCGGAAAAAGCGGTCCCGGGTTTGATTCCCGATGGTTGCTCCTGTGCGGAAGGACCTTAGCTGTCGAAGCACTGTCAAATTTACTATTATCATCGTAAATTATCTGCGAATAAGTTTATTAGTAAATACCTACTCCAAACTCGATCACCGTGATAGTGAGGGTAGGTACTTGAGACTAGCCGTGAGTTTTAATTCATTCGCGAATTTTAACAAATTTTGTGCACATTTAAGTAATTTTTTCCCGCGAAATATAGTGTGATGCCTTTCTTCTTCAATGATACTCACGAGCATAAGTTTTTCCTGATGAGATAGTTATCCGTGTCTAATACTTGGGGCGCAGTTAGCTTAGAAACTACTTACAGTTAGCTGTAATATCACTATTCTCTATGAGTATACTGTAAAGTATGAAATTCGTAAAACACAAAGATTCTGTTCTAAATGTATTTTACTGTTAAAAATTTTGATCGTAGATGATTAGATTAACATAGCTTTACGAAGGAAATATCACTGATGACTGACGAAGTATTTCAGTTATGTCTTCAGTAAATGTAACTTAAACACCTCCATACATTTTTGTGCATTTTTACGCGAAATTAGTATATGAGAACAAATGCCATTATAATTCCTTATTCTTGTATCTGATTTAAAATATCCGTTTATTATAGTGGTTGGCATGTTTTTTTTATCGTACCCATTATTCCTGGCAAATATTGGCGGACAGTTCTTGTCCTGGTACAACGGGTACGTTAGATTAATTAAAATTAATTGCTTTCCGGAGTGTCCAAGCATGAGAAATAAATATAGATATCAGTACGCTAATCGGTATTCCTTATCATCTCCTTTTCCTTTTGAATCTCATCGCACAATTTCTCGCAACGTGAGATATAGAAATTAAAAAAGAGAGTGAATGAAGTACATAGTATTACCCCAGAGGAATGGTTAAATAAGTTGGAAATATAAGGGTCGTTCAATAAGTCCTTTGAAAAAGATAGAAAAACAGATTATTTTGTGTTTATTTTTCAACATAATCTCCTTTTAACTCTATACACTTTTCCAAGCATTTATCCAACTTTTTTAANACACACACACACACACACACACACACACACACACACACACACACACACACACACACACACACACACACACACACACACACACACACACACACACACACACACACACACACACACACACACACACACACACACACACACACACACACACACACACCCATTACCAAGGACTTTGAGGTGTAACAAGCGAGATGTAATGCAAGTAATCCAGTAGTATTTTCCACAAATGTTCTAAATGCTACGGCTTTATAACTGCATTTCCTGGTAGGTAGCGCTCGTTGTCTATGCAAAAATATACAAAATAATGAAATTATAGCGCGCTATATAGTATATCCTACCTTAGTTTACTTAGCGATTGAGTTTGTTTTTATTAATTCCGATGTTTAATTATTTAAATGAAGGTAATCTACCCCTCAAGTGCGGCCTGACGGTTTTAATTGCACGCTTATGGTGTCTAAAGCGTCCGAATTGTATACACAAGCATAGGTCTTCCGATGATAATGAGATCCCTGGCTAAATGTGAAAAATTTATTAATGCCATTTTACACCAAAAGACTGCAGTATTGATGCCAGAGAACTTAATTAGCATATGAGAGATTGATCAGAACACCGAGAAACTAATATAAGGCTGGAATACATCAAATCAGTCTCGGAAAAAAATCAGCTTCATTTCTTTGGTGGGAAAAGTCCTCGTGACATGATAGACAATAAGGCGGCGACCCAATTTTAAGAGAGCAACGGAAAAGTACTGGTGCGAAGCTGGCTGGATCACTAATGGTCACGAGAAGCGGGAGGTCAGGAAAAAAGAATGCAGCAGCCTATACGTACTCTTTTCATGACGAGAGGATAATAAAAGAATCACGGAGAAACAGGTCGCCGCCTTGGCTAGCGAGAGAAAAATCGTAAAATAGCGAGATGCCTCGCGAATGGCAAAGTGGCAAACATGATTTAAGAGAGGATTTTTAAAGAAAGAAATCGCACGTGCACTTTGGTTTGATGAACAATTGGTGTTGTATTGAGTGCACTATCAAAATGAGTTTGCGTTGATTTGTATTCTGGAAGAAAGCGTCTCTTTTGAGTGATGATTGGAAATGGGATTTACGATAGGAGTTCTACTTTAACTTCGTCGAACGGTGTTGTTTTTCATAATTTACAATTAAAAGGTAAAACGTGTACACATAAATCTGGCTGCATCCAATTATTATTCATCAATCAACATACTTAAAAATGGAATAACTAACAATCTCACCAGTATTATACATTAACTTCTTCGTGAAAAACCACGAAAACACGGTCATTCCTTGCTTCTGTTGTTTGAGAATTATCTCTAAGCCTCATTCTTCCAATGATGTGGGTAATAGTTGATTTTAAATCATCATCTTCAGCTTCAAGCTGGTCATATGATATGACTCGAAATATGATTTTGAAATATGTCTATACCATACAATCGCTATGTTTGGAATTTTCAATGTAATTATTTGGTCGTTTCTTGTCTACATTTCTCTCTACTGGCCATTTGTTCTTTGGTTTTCTCGCCACGGCAATTAATTGAATTAATGGCGTATACAGGCCTATAAATGCCATGTGGCGATAGAAGAGGTGATCCTCTATTCATATGAACATAATTAAGTGTGACTTCGTGGAATTTCGCACTCATTTTCCAAAGAAAAAACACTGAGTATATTCCACCAAAGCTTCCACCTTTGGTGGAATATACTCAGTTTTCTTTCTTTGAAAAAAGGATCCACTATTAATTAATATTGAAGTAAAGGCTAGTAAGGGAAAGATTGCTCAATGCATCGAACGTTTTCAAGCTACGAACAAGAGTTTCGAACATCCACTCGAATAAAACCTTCTAAAATAATAGTTGAAAAAATCATAGGGGAATTGACCTCAATTCTGGGAGATGAATCCGATTAAATTACCAGTTTTATCCTCTATGCTTTAAGTAGGGCAATTCGACAAACTTAAAATTCAAACAACATGGCGATGATTTAAAATATAGTCTATTTATTTATTTTCTGCATTTTAAACTATCTGATTTGAAACAATTTTACTGTATATTCCAATTTTTCTTATTTATTTATTGCTTTTAAACTTGGCATTATGTACAGCTACTGTACCAAACAGCTCACTTTGTGTGAATTAAATTAACTGTACCCGGTACAGATGATTTTAGCTGTCGAGACCCTTAAAACAAATTATACTTCTTCGAAAAATCCCGATTCATTTTCTTGGTGTAGTTATGCAGATCATCCACCATTAATTCAATTAGCATTAGAAACAAATTTTTCTGTCACTATGAAATACGTTAAAAATACGTACTAAGGCGCATCAAAGTGGAATCGTGAAGGTGACTCAGTTAAATCTGAGGATAATTAAATTCACACATCACAACTGTTTCAGAATTTCACTTAAAATCAAATATGCTACATTCTTTTAAATTATTAGTACTATTGTGATATGATGAGCGTGTTTATCACGATAAATTATGTATAACATTCTAAATATCAGATAAAACCCTTGCATTTCAGAATATCGTGACAAGGAAACATTTATTTAAATGGAAACCGCTATTCGAACGGAGGACAATTGATGAGTTAATTCTTACGGGAAGATTGGATCAGCTCGGTTCCTTTGGAAGTTGGGAAAGGAAAAGGAAAAAGTAGCCCATCAAATAGTATCTTTCGCAGACCTTCCACTCGCGTGAAAATGAGAGAAAGATAACTCTGAGAATCTGAGTTGACGGCAGGAGGAAACCTACCTCTCACATTTCCTGCCTTCAGACACCACATGTCATCATTAATGGTAACGAATAAACGTCACGACAACCATAACAGATCGCACGCTAAATCGAAAGAAACGGTAGAAAGATACCAAAATTACAATTTACGACTTATTTACTCTTCAATGAACGTGACACGGGTTGCTCGGGAAAACGTATTGTAGCAAATGTCAGGCTTTCGACATTTTCAAAATGATAAATATACCCTAGTTTAAATACTTAGAAAAACATGGAATCAATATTCATTTTAAATTTGCACAAACGAAATGTTACAATATTCAACTTTGAGTCGTACTGTAAGCGTAGAAAGTACCAATAGATCATATCAAGATCAATAGATCAAGTACCCATCCATCTTACCGCATTTGATGTTCACTTATTAATGGAGCACTCGAGGTAGATTTTCCAGTAACCTAATTGTTTCCCCTCAAACAGGTCATAAATCATTCACTGTGTCTACTATTAGTTCCTGGAATTCCCTCCCAATAATGATCCATGAGGCAGAACCAATAAAAAAGTTTATATTCCTATCGTTCCAAGGTTTTTTCCTTATTTCATGTTTATTTCCTTATGTAAACTTTTTGCAAACCTACACTTTTTCATTTATATACGTATAAGACTGCTTGTATCTACTGCTATTCTTATCTGTCACCCTTAGGTGGCTTGCCACAGGGCATGATTATCGTTATTATTATTACCATGAAATGCACTTAAGACACAAAACGTCCGTTATGTTCCCCATTTGAATACTCACGGTAGTGATTTCTACCAACATACTCTTTTGGGGGAGAGTTCAGCAGTACATTTGTTTGTCGATGTGATAGTTTGAGAAAAACGTCTAATTTGACAGAGAACCACGATATTATTTCAAATTTTATGTTAACTCGAATCCAAAAAAGTATTCATTGGAAAGAATAACAAGGATTTTCAAGGATGTTTTTTTTCCCTTTTGGTACCCAACTCGAGGTCGTACGGATGTTTTTCCGCTTTCATTTTGCCTTTAATTTTTAAGTAAAAGGAAGCAAACGATAGAAATAATATTAGCTTGCATTTCTCATGGAAGCATTTCAGGGTCATCTGGAGTCGAACCTAGTTTTACCACGATATCTTTGGCACAAGTAATATTGTTGTTTTATTGTATTCTTAGCCCTTTAGTGACCCACTGTCGTATTGGAAAGCATATTTAATTAACCATCCATGCTTCAATGCTTTCGTATGAAAATATTGATCTGGTAAATGAAATTGGGTACCTACTTAGATTTTTCTTAACGGCGTTATCCTTGGTTCAATTATTTCTCGAAATCGTACATCTAAGGCAGTTCTAGTTAAACCATCATACAAACACACAGTCATTGTCAAACAAACTTAACCCGTCTCTTTTATGTAGGCAGATTTACGAATACAACGGATACCAATCTTCTTAGGTTTAATAATGGGGACATTGAGGGTTGACTTAGTAGAACATAATGTACCGCTATGAGTATTTGCAGCATCTTTGAAGCCGAATGTTCGCATGTGGCGTGGTGTAAGGGAATAATTGACTCGGAAAGTTTATCCGAGGGAAAAAGAAAGGAGAATGGGGGAAGAATGGGGTAACCGTGAGAGCAGCAGAAGGAAAAAGTGGCGCGAATGAATATTTAATCAGAGGAGCGCAAGGAACGCTTCACGACATTCTCTGGAAGAGATTAAATATTGCGTTATTATCTCCAGGTTAAAGGGAAATATTTTTTAATTTCTCAGAAAGCGCCATTCGTAAGAGAGCCATAAAAAGGAATGGTAAGGCAAAGTAGCGCAGTTCATTCATTATTTTTATGCCCTCGGTAAGGATAGCGATGCGCCTGAAATATAGGGCTTACTATTTTTCCGGTAATTTTCCTGCGCTATCTCTTCCCATCTTGATTTATGTTATACAGCAAAGGAAAGTTAACTTTAAATGCTCTCATATTTATAGGTTAGCTACGTAAGCTGAGGAGTAGGGAAGAATGGAGACTATGCATAAAGTGAACATTAATCTTTGCTATCATAAAACTAATTTTGTACGGTATTTATGTTTCTTGTAGTGACTGAATGTACTAACGATCATGGTACACAGGGTAAAAGTAGGAAATTATTTTTTTATGAGAAGGTAATTCATGGAAAATGAATGCCATTTCTACGTGATGTAGATGATCGTTTCCGTCTTGCTGACGGATGAAAACGTTCTGCTTCTTTCGTTGACTTTAACTTGGAAATAAAATATATCCTTAGTAAGAATTGTTTAATTGTGCACTAGATGCTACTTATATTTCCATATTATTCGTAAAACTATAAAAATCACAATTTCATAAAACGGTCTAAATTTTCTTAATTATTTAAAAAAATTCTCTAATCTCATTATTTCATAAAAGGATAATTATCTAAAGCCTTGCTGCAAATCTTCTCAATTCTGTCAGAAAATTATAATTTTTTAAGATATCGAGAGACAAAGAGTATGGCATTTATTTAGAAATTGTATATATGAACAAGATCAAACATTAAACTAAATTCTCAATTTCATACATCAGGTATGAGATTAATAGCTAAAATTAATTTAATGTCGAAAGGAGAACCCAGAAAACAGATCTTATTTTGAAATTTACCGGTATCAATTTGAGAAACAATCGCGTTTTCTCACCGAAGATCTGAATAAGAAATTGCCATGAATTATTTCAAGAAAGCATCCCTTTGAATTTCCTATTTTCTTTAGAATATCCATGAATATTAGTAAATGAGACAACGGGAATTTGGAGTCGTGTTTGCTACATACCTTGCATTATTCATGAACCGAGTAAAGGGCTTAATACACACGAAACTCAGTATTCCAAATTCATATTTCGTGACGTTAAATTTTAATCCCATTTTCTCAGATATCGAATCATCTTCTTTTTTGCATCTTTGGTGGAACTCATGAATAAATCGTTTATTCTTACCTACAGATACGATGCAGTGTGCAAAGGATACACATGCGGCGGAGTTTATTTTCTTTTAGAAAAAGGTTGTTGGATTAAATGTCTTAATCCTATCGAAGAATACTCTCTATTTTCAACGATAATTAAGTCTAAAGACAAATTTTTAATGTACGCTCCAAAATTGGGAGTTTTTTAGGAAATATAAAATATAATAAACATGGATATGGAAAGGTGCGGCTGATCCTATGGCTATACAGGTAAGGAGAATCGCCGAGCAGCACGCTCTTAAGAAAATACATTAGAAGTACAAGTTTGAAGGTAGGAGAGGAGTATCGTAATCCATTAAATAAAATAAGGGAAAGAAACTAGAGATAAATATTTTAAATATACGGAAACACACAGCAGTCATATTTTAAAGTAAATCTAAAGTGAGCTCAAAATTGACAGAGATTCAATTTTATATGCCGAGACTGAAAGCCTGATTTACTTAAGCACCGAAAAGTCTGCCAATATTTACTAACCATTAATTGAGCAAACTTTTCCATATGTCTAAATTTGTAAAATTTTCAGAATTCATTGAATTTTGAGCTTGGTAACAAATACTAGTATTAAAAGTAGGAAATGTTATCATGTTTCCCATTCCCTGAACGAATATAATATTCATGCATATATTAATTTTTAAATCTTTGTCATTAAAGAACGATATATTCTCAGTAAGACACGCGATGTCGATGGTTTAAATATTTGTATTGACTTTATTGTAAAATATAAGTTGGAATCAGGGAAAGTTTTCAAAACATGACTTTTTCAGTTGAAAGGAAACAGAAAAACGTCTCCATAGTCTTTGAACTTTAAAAATTCCTCATTCGATAAGAGTAAAAAATTTGAGTATCGGCACGAAAATTGCTTTGACATTATTTCACCCTCTTTTGTCATCGAGAAAACATCCAGAATTGTAAAATTTGATTATTTTCATTCATCGTAATTAATCTCGCATAATTCGAGGCGAAAAATCATAAGCCGCTTTTATTCTCCCCGTGGTACGGAAGGGTAGCAAAAATGTATGCGAAGTCCGCATCCGGATGCCGCATTAAAGAAATTGCATTGCCGTCGTAGGCGTACCGTATACGACCTCCTCTCTCCGTTTCACTTCTCCCTTCCCACGGCTCCCTCTCCTCCACCAATCCCGTTTCCTTCCCCCTTTCATCAGCGCCAGAGGTTTAGCGGAGCCGACAAGTGAAAGGGAAATGACTGAGCGGACTTGAACGGAAGGGCGGAGGAGAGGAGGGAATCTTGGGAAAGGAGCGATAGATAGAGCTGAGGGACGAATGAGTGAGGAAGATAGGGAGATGATATGATAGACGGTGCGGAGATGAGAGAGAAAAAGAAGGGGGGAGAGGGATACGAAGATGTGAAATTAAGAGAAAATGTCGGATTAGAGGTAATAATTAAAGAAAAGGATGGATAGGAGGATAGAGAAAGGACACCTTAAAAGATTTTTAGATATAAGAAGGGAGATATTGCGATAGAGACGAACCAACTACGGCTAGATTTGGACGTATGGTTGATGTATAAATACGGCATTTTCGTACTTTCGCTGCGGACGAATAGAAAAAGGATAAGATTCAGAGCTTCATTATTAATACATAGTAACGAATAATGCCTAAAATATAACTTACATGCACACGAAAACAGGCTTGAGAAATAAGGAAACATAGCGATAAGAATGATTTCGTATACGAATTCAATCAAAATGATGTAGGGAGTGTCTTCAATTTAATACTGAATAAATTTCAACGAAATACTGTCAAATAATTCGTGGGCTGAATAAACCATAGTTTTTCCTAAGGAAGAGGAGAAAAGAGACCACGTGATTAAAACATACCTATATGATTGGTTTACATAGTAATGAAAAATATTTTATAGTACTCCTTCATTTGGCCAAAAATGGAATTGAATTTTTACAATTTTCCAAAAGCACTTGAAGATGTATCGACTTGTTTAATCACAATTCCCAATTCGAACCCGGTTCTCTCAAGCAGACGGCAATTGGGTTGTAGTCCCGGTCCTGTCAGACTTTTTCCATGTCCATTTCTCCTTAAGAATTTTTTCTAAGTAGGTGCACGTCTTTAAGTGCCAAGCCACCTTAACCCTTAACCTTACGTTTCCAATTGTTGGCTTGATTAAATAATGAAAATCCACCAATCACTGATAGTTAAGATTCATATTACTACCTTATTGTTCAAGAGAAAAATGCTGAGCATGAAATATATAAAAATGAAACATGAATGCACCGGTTGGGTCTATCTAAACATGAAAAAATCTTATTCATTGGTACACAAGGTCAAAACCCGCATTATGAAAGCATTAAAGCTAGGTATGCAATATTTTTTGGTCCTTAATGAAACGATTTTTCTTGCGCTCAGGACATTCGCGTTGTTCGTAATTATTGTCAATTTACTCTTTTGGCGATGTTAGGCCAATAGGGTCTCTCTTTAACATATCCTCTGAAGTCAAAATTACTTGTTTTAGTTAGTTTTAAATAACTTGCGATTGAGGCTAATTCGGTCAAAATTACAGCATGTAAATTCCGGGTTAAAAATGATCCAAAGAAGCGTATGAGGGTGTTATGGGAGGTTATGGGATAGTTTATGAAGATGAGAATTTCAGGTTTTGGCAATAAAGACATAGCAGTTCAAACGAATGGAAGTGTTACCATGAGGAAAAATGCCATAAATGGTTACTTATTTTACGTCATTACTCTGCCACCCATCTATGTTCCCCGTGTTGGTTTTTGATTTCCTGGAGCACTTATCTAAAAAAAATCAGAGGATTGAAATTCAGACACTCGTGATATTTTTTCCACGTTTTCATAACGTCACTTTCGAGCCACATTAACGGTTACGGTTAGATATGTATTCTGTTGCATCGAATTACGTTAAGCTTGAAGATAAACTTCTCAACTTCACCCGAAAATCCTTTCCTCGGCCCGTCTCTTTCGTTTACTCCAGTTTTCTTCTTTCTATCATCCCCTTTCTTCTTTCATCTTCTTGCCAATATATCGCCTCCCAAATTTTCTCTGACCCGTACCAGCTCTATCTCTTTCATTTTTCAATTCGAAAACCTCTTCTTTCCCAGTCCGTTCTATGGCAACTTATTTGTTTTTCTATCAGCCAACATGTCGCTCCTCTTACTGGATACGCCCATATCTGAAAACTTGCTAGCATTTTCATACCTCCTAGTTTAAAAATTTGGTAACATAAAAACACAACACAGCCGAACACAAAGTTTTGGATGATTGCCTGTCACAATTTTAGACTACTCTTTCCGATCCGGATACATTAATCATCGAAGAATTCTTTAATTCGGTCTGTTTAAGGTTCGTTTTCTATCACGCCAAAACAGTAGTCGGTGGCGAGGAATTTTAAGTGTTGACCTTAAAAATTGTATATTAATATATTATTATTATATAACTCTTTGTTCGGGATGTGCCTATCCTCACCTAATGAAGTTTTATTATAATACCAGGTTGTTCAATAAGTTTTGTCGTTCGATAAGAAAAACACGATTTAATGGTTTGAAATATATTTTATTATTCAATGTAATCTCCCTGAACTTCAATATACTTGTTCCAGTGATCTTCTAATTTATGGATTCCATCCTTGAAGTGAGAATCCTGAAGACTGTCGAAATACGCTTCCATGGCTTCTATTACCTCTTCATTCGATGAAAATCGTTTTCCACGCATGAATTTTTTGAGATGTGAGAATAGCCAGAAGTCAGAGGGGTCTAAATCTGGCAAATAGGGTGGATGTTGCAACCATTCGTACTTTAATTTACTGATTTTTGTGACGGTTTTTTGAGCTTTGTGAGAGGGTGCGTTGTCTTGATGAAAAATGTTTTTTTTTCTTCTGTAAACCGGATATTTTCTCACAAATTTTTATATTCAGCTGGTCCAAAAGGTTACAGTTGTTGTGTGAATTTATTGTTTTACCAGTTTGAAGGTAATCCACGAACAAAATTCCTTTTGCGTCCCAAAAAACTGATGCCAACACCTTTTTGGTCGATTTCTGGACCTTAACTCGCTTCGGAGCTGAAGTACCGGGTTCACACCACTCTTTAGCCTCTTGTTTTGATTCAGGATCATGGTGGTAGACCCAAGTGATGAAACGACGCACAAATTCATTTTTATTCTTTCTAAAACGCTCCAAATGTCGCATTCGAATGTGCTTTTGTTACACGCGGCACCCATTGTGCACACAGCTTTCTCAAACCCAAAACTTCAGCCAAATATTGCTCGCACTGTCTAAAGAGATGCCTAAGGCTTCTAATAAATCTCATTCGGTTAATCGACGATCTTCCAAAACCACATTCTGTATTTTTGCTACAATTTCTGATGTTGATGCATTTTTTGGCCGTCCTTCACGTGGATCGTCTTCAAGACTTGTACGACCACATTTAAACTCAGCTACCCATCTTTCTACAGTTCTGATTGAAGGTGGAGAGTCCTTATACACTTTTAACAATCGTTCATGAATTTGTTTTGGTGCTGCACCTTCCAAAAATAAGAATTTTATCACTGCACGATATTCAAGTTTTTCCATTGTAAAAAAATACTGTGACACGTTAACTTGGAACAGCTTTAAGCATACGAATGAGTTGACAGATCTACATGAAACTACACACGTGTTCATGAAAAAGTAGCACCATCTTCAGACGAATATATAACGAACCTAACAGAGCCATCTCTTACCGAACGACAAAACTTATTGGACAACCTAGTAATAATAAAAATTACCTTATGATTTGACTATAGAACTCGAAAGTTCATGGAAAGGTTAGCTCCATTTATTCTTTTCTTGTACGCAGTCAGTTTTTGTACAGAATTTAACAATGAACCCTCCTCGATTGGGTGGATTTTTATCTATGGAGATCACTGTTAGAATTACCTCTTTGTAAGCATTCACAAGTATTCGTTTCCATACCAGGATTCGATCCCGGAACCTCACTTTTGCTAATAAAGCACGCTAACCCCAACGCGACCGAAGCCGGCACAATGTTAATGAAAGTCATGTTTACACAATTAAATCATAGTATTGGCAGTAGCACAATTTCAACGAATTAAGGCGCCCTACCAATCAAGATGCATCCTGAAAATTCTTCGTATTTACTGCAAGCGGACGTACATACATATAAATTGAATCGAAAAAAAAACGTTTCCATCCTCTTCAGGCGATAAATACGCCCTATATATACCCACTGATGGGACGCTAGAGGATCCGGGAGAGAAAGTCGAAAGGCTGTACAGAGAGATGGATAGAGAAGTGCGCGGGGGAGGATGAAATTGGATTTCTGGCGAGTGATTTAGAGAAGCAGGAGGAAGCGAAAGGGATATGAAGGAGGTAGACAAGGCAGAGGACGAAAGCGGATAGGGTTTTGCAAGGGTAGAGGAGAGTGGATTTGGTAAAAGTCGCACACGGCGAAGTAAATTGGCTCATGTAGGTGGGGTCGCTGGATGAAGTCGAGGGATGGACTGCGGAACACGAGCGGCATTTAAATGTGGGGATGCTTGTGGTTGAGGAACCTTCCCATTGGAGGGCGCTTCGGGTGATATTCGGGAGGGACGGGGACACTTCCGTGGTGTCTTGAATGAGATCGATTACATGGACCACGCGATATTTTCCGGCCTACCCACGTCGCAGATCCCACCTGACCCCGTCGTTTCATCATCCTTTGCCCTAATCCGGAACGTCACGGAGGAATGATCAAGGAATTGCGTGCATTTAAAGGAGGCGCATGATGGAAGGGCATTTATCTTTATAAAGAGGGCCGGCTGGTGCTATTCTGCGTCAGCTCAAACGGCGCTTAATTTTTATGGATTAAGGAGAGCGATTCCGGAGTGTATTTTGGGAAGCGAAAATGGTCAATTATCATTCACGAGATGATTGCGCGTTTTCGGGAGTGTTTGCTCTGGAAACGTTTGCTCTTTAAAGTAATGTTCTCGCCGTGAATTAACAGGCCTTTTTCCATTGTAATTTTGAGTAATATCCTCGAGAGCTTCTCTTTACATCCTTCCGTTGTAACTGTGTATTTTTCGCGGTACTCGATAACGTTTTAGGTTCCGGTTGGTTATTCTTTTTCGGTAAGAATAATGTTTTTCATTGATAATTGGTGGAATTCCCATATAAAGTTAAACATACTTGAGAAAATATATTTCTATTATTCCACACCAAATCTTCTTGTTGTAGTTCATGTGGAGCAGTGCATACTTTGTATTTTCTCAGCATTAAACTATATTTATTCCAACTGCCGCGGTGGCGGAGTGGTTTCCGTGCTATCGCCCCAACCCCAGTTATGTTAATGAGTGAGGTAATATGTTAAATTCTGTAATTATTATGGTTCTTTCACTCTTTCTTTCTCCTCTATGATTAAGTAGTATATTTCGTCGTTATTTTGACAATAACTACGAGAGATATCCTTTTTAACAAAACATGATGCCTTAGCATGCAATAATTAAGCGCATACATTTTTAATATAGTTGCTATGAAGCCTCTTTCTCCACGGAAACAGTAACAAAAAAATTTACATCGTAAAAAGTGTAATTTATTTCATTTTCGCCGTAAAATTCCTCGGAGGAAGTCTCTCGTCAATTAATTTTACTCTGAAAATTGATGAAAAAAATCGCAGTACTAGTGAATGACACTAATTATTCGCCCTCTAGATTTTTCATCAATAATCATAAAACCTGTTCACAAAAATTTATAGCGCGTTTTATTAATTCGATCCATTGATAGTTCGAGCGATTTCAAGCTGCGGAGAGCTTTCGAGGTTACGAGAAAGATTATAGCGGCTGCTTGCTCAGTCATGCGATCGAGTCATCCGTTACAATAGGCAAAACGCGGTTTAGGGAGGTTTTGAATAGTTAATTATCCCCGATCGATCAAAGATGTTATCACTTTGATTGCCCGAAAGAGGGCAATTTAATCGTTTCCCTCGATTCCTGTCCGATTATAATTTTTATGGCAGGCCATATCGACAATCGATGAGCGTGAAAGCGTCCAAAAGGTTGGAGTTTTAGGAGAATTCGGAGAAAATGGAAGAATAACTTTAATCAGGACGGAATTCAGTTGACTTTTGTTGAATAAATGAATAAGTTTTCGATGCCAATGGAAGCAATGGGAATTTAGTTTGAAGAGAAAATGAAGGTGATTAGAACAGGTGGTACAATTTTCGTTCTATGCCAGGGTTCTTTCCCCGGATCACAGATCCCCTAACGAGATTGAGAAAGGGGATAGCTATAGGATAGTAGGCTTTTCTGTAGAAGGAAGTGATAGTTACGAGTATTAGTCGAGAGGAAATTTTTAGAAAATAGAGGTAGGAACATAAGTTTGGAAATATAGGTGTGAAACGTGACATAGGTATGAAACGTGAACTTTGGGAAATGAGGAAGTCAGAAAACTGTTATGCCCTTTGAGTCGTGTTTTCGGTTTTGGAAGAGAAAAGAAAACTGTGGTTAATAGCATACGATGCAGTTAGGGTTGCCAACTCTCCTGGAAACGCCAGGGGACTTATGGAATTGAGTAACCATTTCAAATATCGTCACAGATTTAGACGTTTTTCTCTCGCTTTTACTCAACCGCACTCATCTTACGGTTTGAGCACTAACTTACAGACGTTCGAAACCTTTCGCGACTTATTTTAATTTTTAGTTTAATATCAGATATTCTCCAGCCCCAGTGATTCCATTATCGTCTCGATATTTGAAAACATCTTGGAAGTTTCTTGGGATAATCAATCTGTCAGCTAATTACTTTAACTTTGCTCTAATAAATTTCTTCATCTATGCAGGTCATTAACGAAGTTAACATACTCCAAGGCAGTTGAAATGTCGCTTTAAATCGTTCCCCAATTATCCCCGAATTTTCGACTCTTTGAATAGACAACTGCTGGAATGAATGCATCGGGAGTTGGTAAACCTAGATACAGTATTAATAATAGCAGCAGAGAAAAGGAATTTATTCTAAGTGATGAAATAAAAGCGTAGAAATTGTTTGGTTAGATAGTAAGACGGTATGGATTGCTGGAAAAGGATTGATGGTAAAGTATACTGGGAAGTGGGTATTAGAAAGGGAGAGCCAAAGTTTGAATGGTATAAAACACCTGAATGGTATAAATTGGATAGTAATTTGCCTAATAATGAAGATGATTGCATTGGATATGAAACTGTAAGTTGCGCATACAAATCAACCATATGGACAGATGACAAGATAGAATATGTATTAATGTATAACTTGTGAAGCTGTGAGTTGTTTGTCCCAAAGATTTCATTATATTCGATGACACACCTTTGATTCTAAAGTCTTCTCTCTTCTACAAAGCGAAATTTCCTCTAAGGGGAGATATTACGAATTTAAGATGGCCAGATAGATGCTCAGATAATTTAGGGTAAACCGGAATTACAATTGGTTATGAACGTTTTTGTGAAGGAATACATTTTAGAACTGCCTTAATGAAGGAGGTCTAAGACAATGTTAAATTTTAAAATTAAATCTCTACATCTGCGTCGCCGTTAATACCCTACAAGCCTGGCAGAGGGTGTGAATACAGAGCGTTCGAGTTGCCTCTAGAGCTTATTGCTGTCGCGTATCGTTCGCGGATGGAATTAGTCCTTAAAAGGACTTGTCTTAGCATCTATCTCTCTTACTTTACGCTCAAGGTCGGAACGGCCGAGCGCAATACCAATTACGACCTCCGCAAATGTACCTCCTCTGAATCTATCAAGCTATCGCATCCTAACTTCCATTCTCCTTTCTTTCAAGGATTCCCAACCTGCGTCTGGGAGCATTTACATAACGTTTGCTTTTTTATCGTTGTATATTTTGAGATAACGTATCGCATTGCACTTTCATTTTTAATTTAATTAATTTAAGGGTGCGTCTTACTGGACACGTGTTTGGTGTTTCTGTCGGTGCTATTCTGAGTTACTCTTGAAAGCTTCTCTGTAAATTTCATAAAAAGGAAGACGGAAACGTTCACGGGTGTAAATAAAACTGGTTGTTTCCCAAGGAGAAACGGACATGAAAAATGTCTGACGGAACCGGGACACGAACCCGGGTCTTCCGATTGCCTGTCGGTTGCTCTATCTATTGAGCTATTCCACCAGAATATTTCTCCATGCCGTTTGGACTAAAACCCTTTTCCTTGTTTAAAACTGGTTGCGTTTTGATGCTGAGATGATCGCGGATAATTTATTAAAATATTTTCTTGGATCGGTTTTACCTTAAAGCGGAGGATTTACATTCAGTTCCCGTTTTTTAAGTATAATTTACATTCATGGGTGAGCGGCTTTCGGCATCCTTGCCCCTTTCTGTTTGTTCGCCGAAGTGTGGCCGTCAGTCGTGAGTCGAAGAGGATCGAGCAAAAAATGTATTTCAGGAGTTCCTTGGCGTTGCGACCCCTTTCCCCACGATTCGTGCTCCTGACTACGCCCGTGAGCTTTGCACGCTCCGTCGATTTCATTCTCCCGTTAAATGGAGTAAACCTACAGCTCTTGTTGGTTATGTACAATCGCCATTGAGACTAAATGGACGCCCACGAGGAATTTTTCGGTGTCATCGAGTGTAATGGGCGTACTGGTACATTAAATCGTCAATTAAAATTTCAATGTGATCTGACCCTACTTGGTCGAAGGCTACTTTAATAAATGAGACAGCGAACTTCGCGTTTTCCATACAATTTCTTTTACGATCGAAGGGGAAGAAGCTCGATTGTCTTGAGATCACGGAAATTGTGTCGGTATCCTCAAATTAAACAAACGATATCACCTTTACCAACCCCTCTCCCCTCCTCACCTTACCCTCAAAACTGCTCTAAGAGAGTGAATTCTCTCTGTTTTCTGCTGAGGCTACCCGACGATGACTGTGTCTCGAAACCGGTCGTAAATAAAAATTGTGTAGAGAATACGAACTTCACTATCTCATTTATTAAATAAAGTTTTCATTACAAGTGGGTAATGTACATCTGTGCAACCCAACAAAAACCCGTGTTCCACATGTGGACCGCAATGGGTTTTTGAAATCGAATTTGTTTTATCCAATTCATTCTCCCCCTAAACAAATGGTAAGATTAAAAACTGAGGAAAGGAAGGAATTAACTATAAATAGGCTATTGAATAGTCGCTTTTACAATATCGACCTATGACTTGATTTTATATCACAAAAAGCTTTCTACCGAAAATTGAATCTATTCATTCGTATATTTACGTTTCCATGAATAATAGTCGTGAATAGAAGTTCATAAAAAGAAATATCCTTTGTAGACTATGTAATCTACATCCATAACTATACAATAAGCTGCATAAGAGGAACACGAAAACCGCTGCTATAAAAGGAGGTAGAGTTATATGGGATTCTAATCCGACTGGTTTCCGTGAATTGGCTGTTGAAATTTCCACGTTGGCATATAATAACCTTCCCAAATGATTTCATCTGTGGCCCGCGATAATGTTTTGTCATATTCCTACGGTCCTTCACTTTTTGTGCATGGCGTAGTACTGATCTCCGTGGAGCAAGGTTTCAAGATTCGCCGCTTTTAAAGCGGACTACATTGTTATTATTGCGATGAATTTCGTGCCATTCACTGCGTTAAAATTGTTTGCGTTGAATGAGTTATAAATTGCGATCTTTGTAACGCGTTCTTTCGAAAAAAGCGGATATATAATTCTACTGATGGAAATTCTCAACTAAAATGAAAGTGAAAATGTGAATATTGGAGGCAACGTTCAAAATTCCACCGGAAACCATCATGGGCTTTTCTGTAGTTTTCTTACCTAGATAATGTTATTGGCTTTCTTTCTGATGTCGCCTTGTTATCATGATCTCTGTTTTGATTCTTTCTATTGCTATGCAGAAGCTCGACTCTTTTTATTTGTGAGCTCTAAATCAGGTGTCTTCAACTGGAACAGTGTCTCCTCCCTGGGGCGTTTTGTAAAACGTGGTCGGCGCTGGCATACAGGACGATATTAAGATTCCCGTTAATTTAAATTAGGAAACTGAGGCAGTTGTAGAAGTGGAAAATGAAGAATAAATGCTGCTTCAACAAAAATAATAATTTTTTTCTTTGCTCCAAATTTTCTTTTATGGGACGCTAATTAAGTTTGTTATACAAATATAGAGCAAGGTAGGCATGAAAGTCGAAGACCCCTTCTCTAAATAACATTTATATTACCTACTGTCACATCTTATTATCAGACAACGTCATGTTACCTCCGATTGTTTAGATATATAAGTTAAAGAATACAAATAGCTCATTTATCTCATCGAACCACACGTTGTTCTTAAAGTAATTCCAAACCGAGTAATCCAAAAAAAGGAATCCAAATCATAAAGTCATATTGAATGATCTAAATTTACGAAATTTTGTCAAAAACGTATAATATTGTTTCGAATGAAATAGAGGTTTGTTTTTTCGTTCTTATCGTAATTGGCCGATAATGACAGGGATTTGGGTTTGGGGAGGGGTTTATAAAGAAATTAGAAATACAGTGCGATACTTTCGTAAAATTTTTTTTTATTCTCTTGTAATCCAGAACGTTTACAACATTGATGGTACGGTCTTCTTTTATGCTTCATTTCATTACGTTATCACATGGTGACCATCAATCCTTGTTCATGCTGAAAATTGATTGCGAGGCTTCTTTTATTTTCACATTTCAGAAAGTATTGTTAATTTAAAAGNTTTCCGCATTTCAGAAAATATTGTTAATTTAAAATACTTATAAAGCGCCCACGTTTAACCAATGTGAAATAATGACGGGGTAAATTCAGATCATCAAGCTTTGATTCGTTAAAAATTTCTTTGACATACATTTTATCGAAATTAATACTTTGATAAGCCTCGGAGAATTTTATTCTTTCATCACTCACTTCAGTTTTCTTGTCCTCGTGTGATTTCGCACTCCAACTCAGTAATATCCTTTACACGGATTATTATCGTATCCAATAGCTTATTATTGTGTCCTTAGAAGTGTTGGGTGATGCCAGTTAAATTTCCATCAGTTTAGAACACTATCAAATTTTCATCGGTTTTCCGTGAAATTGGCCTCGGAAAATCTACTGCAGGACCTAATTAATGGACGATATGCTACATAATGTAGGAGCATCTTTTTAAAGTACACAGCGCAAACCATGCATCTGCACTTATCACAACTCAATTTACGCTGTTAATAACTAAAGGCAGTAGGGACGTGGAAAATATTAGCACAAGGGAAATATTCGTAATTTCTCCTTGTTTTCATTAACCATAAACCTGATAAGGATTCTTCGCCTGCTGAAACGTCAATTTCCTTCATTCGCTCATTGGCAAGTTGTATCACATTGGAATCATGAATTTCCTTAAATGAAGCGAGAATTCTGGCCAATTTCTTAATACAATTTTGTCTAATTTCGTAGCATTTCATAAACTTCATTATTTACCTTTCGCCGCTGCTAATTACTACGTTTAAGTCCCCGGATATCCAAGTGGGCGACGCTTACTACTTCGACGAAAGCTGTCCCGGGTTCGATTCGATTCTTTTAAACAATACTACTTCTACTAATTACTACGTTTTTACTGAAAGTTTTACTGAATGCATGCTACAACTCCTATTCAAATATATAATGGCGATTGAAAAATAAGAGATACCTTTCCTCATGGATTCACAATTCCTTCATATCGTTGATCTCACTTGGAAAGGATTGTGAAAAGGTAGTAGAAATTCAGGAAGGAGCAATTCGATGATGTGGTGTTCAATTTACTTGAACTCTTTTAACATCTGCCACGCATTGCCATATCTATTAAGCGGTAACTTTGGTCGAAAACTAATGTATTCTTTATAAAGAGGCTAATGTGTAACTAAGAGGCTATATAAAGGCAAAGATTATTATCGGAAGTAATGTTAGAAAAATATTTTTATTATTTGATTCGGAAAAGAAGAGAAGTGAATGGTCAATTTGTAATTTTATTTTTACTCTATTGATCCCAAATGTGTTGTTAAGTTCTCTCTTTGTTTTTAATTTACGTGAGACCGATTCTTGAGGGAAAATATCAACCCAAGAATAATGCAGTACAATACAAAATATTTTGATTTCAAAGCTGAATTATAGTAATACATTCGTCTTTGTTGATCCTTCGAAGCATTCCTTTGCAATCTGTTTATTGGTTTAATTTTCTCATGCCTCGTATATAAATGGAGCTGGTGAGAGTACGCAGATATAGATTCCACCGGAGAATGCAATTTTTCAGAGATAGATGTGAATACATGCAAACATATATCGTCACAGTTCTTATCTCGAGTGAACTTAATTCTATAAGGAATTGGGTAATGAATGTACAATATAATACAAAAATATGATAGCTGACTGAAAAAATAGGAAAAAAATCGAAAATAAAATCCGAAAATACCATAAAAATATAAAAAAATGCCGAATATTCTGTATGGAAATATTAAAAATACACATGTATGATAGAATATGGAAGAAAAAAGGATTAAATTTGTAAATTAAAACAAGCTGTAACTAACAGTTGAGCTATCTCGAAAAGATGTGGCGTGAAGTTGTATAGAAAATTAAATAAGAAGCATATGACGTTGGGAACACCCGATAAATATCCCTATGTCCAAATTAATTTGAATAGCAACGTATGAAAATCCAAAACAATTTCGAGAATTAACAACGGTAATCCGCAACATCCATAAATCTTTAGATAGAATATTTAACGCGTTTATTTCACGTGTATTTATTCAGTAACTTAAGATGCGAAATATCCCGAATCTCCCTTTCTACCACCACCATGTTTCCAGAGGATATTCTGCTTCATTACTCCCTGGTTATTCGACAAAAAGCGGGCTTTCGATCATTGAACGCTTGGCTCGCTTTTCAGACCGATGTTTGATATCTCAATGAAATTTTCTCTTGGATCTGACACTTCAATCATTTGCGCCGAATTCCAAAACTCTAGGAAACACTCTCTCGTAACACGATCACGATTTCAGCCACAGTATAATACTGTGACGGATGTGTATCGAAATTGGAAGAAGTGAACCGAAAATTGGAAGATTTTTTTCCGAAGCGTATCAGAGAGGATTACGGGATATAATGAGGCCCTCGAGGTCGATTAGTAAGAAGAAGACCGCAGAGAATTAAATCAGAATTTTCATCGTGAAGGAAAATGTGTGTAAAGAACGATTCGCTAACGATGAAAAATGTAGACGGCCTTAAGTCGTCAGATAGGCTAATAAGAGCTAAGTGAAGCAAAATCAATTTGACTTTCGTCTGAAATATGNAGACCGCAGAGAATTAAATCAGAATTTTCATCGTGAAGGAAAATGTGTGTAAAGAACGATTCGCTAACGATGAAAAATGTAGACGGCCTTAAGTCGTCAGATAGGCTAATAAGAGCTAAGTGAAGCAAAATCAATTTGACTTTCGTCTGAAATATGCGTTTAGGTATCGGTTCATTAATTTAAACCGGTTGAGCAAATCATGATCATGTGATCAATTACGAATGAGATTGTGATTCTATTCTGTATCAAGTGTATCCTTTTCTGCACGAAATACCACTATTATTGAGTTTTCTTTCGAAATGCTTCAATTTATCCTAAGATACTTAGGGCTTCAATCGTACGTGTAAATAATAGATTGAGCCACACATTGGTTCATGAAATGAGTCATAAGATGTATTTTAGTTTAATTCACAATGTTCGGAGGGAAGAAAATTTCAATTTTGAGTTTTGAAACTGAGAACTATGAATTTGCTTCGAGAATTGCTTTTTATTTCATGCGGTTATAAGCTTGTGGACTACAATAATCAACCAAACATAATGGCTGATTTAGAGTCCGATTCCTAATTTTATGTACGTTCCAATTTGGTAACAGCCGCTATCGAAGATGTGCGAAATTAATTCATTTTTATCATGTTTTGGGTCCTGCATATCACATCATTAATGCATAACCATGTGACTGAACTGAATCTCAGCCGAGGAAAACTCTACAATTATCCTTTCGCTGGGGTAAATATCAGTTGACTATTGTTAACCAACTGGTTTCAAATAAACAGATTTGCCATGAATTGGAATACCACCATTTAAACAACACCCATTTGACCGACACCAACTTGGACGACAGTCTCTGGAGTGATATCTCTATTTGGAGAACATTTCGTTTGCCCGAAAAGTCATCTGTGAAATGGATTTTTAAATTTAAAGTATTCAATATTCTAAGGAAATCTTCTGAGGAGTTTATTTCGGTTTAAGTCGATTAGTTTTCTTTGGTTTACATTGAACTTTAATTCATTCTTAGTAAGCCGGACGTTGGACGTTTTATTAGTTAGAATTGATTAATTTATGCTAAACATTAATCCAAAATCTATGTATCTATCTATCTCAAGGAACGTCATTTTAAAAGTCTTCCACTGTTAGAAAACTAAAATAACGTTTGTAACTTAAATTTTGGTTTTTACGAAAATATTATATCTCCTATTCGTGAAAAGCTTTTCAAATGTCTCTACAATCATCAGATGAGTTGAGTAGAATGTCACTTTTTTCGAGAAATGTCTCGTGAATTTCGCTTTTCTGCGGGTATTCGTTTGGTATATGTGTAGCAGACATATGCCGTGTATCGTTGCAATGCAGAAAATGTTTTTGCGAAATTCTACATCAAGCAGGAATGCATCAGGGGATCATCTAGAAGCAAAAAATGTGGTAAGTATTTAAATTAAGCACGCATTTATGGCTTGTCAAAATGTTTTCTTAGATTTCATAATGCAATGTGAATAAGGTTATTGTTATCTCTGAATAACGGATTAAAAGATCCTCAGAAATAAGTTTTAGTTAATATACACATTTACTTTTATTGGAGTGCGTAAGTGCGTATCTCCTCTTTGGGTACGTCACCAAGTTTTAGTGCCATTAAGGAAATGAATTTTGGAAAATAATATGCACGGGAAACCGTGCGACAGGAAAATCCAAGGAATAAACGGAGAGTTACGCGTGTCTGGGACTCGAACCCAGATCTACTTACTGTGCGAATGCTCCATATCAATTGATCAATCACATAGAGCTGTCTTATTTCCTTTTTAGGGAAGCTTTGCGAGCAAAAAGAGTGATGACTCCGACATAGCGGCACCTTTCATCACCACGGTCCACAAATAGAGGCAGCCAGCCCTACACTGTTGGCCCCTAGGCATTCCTGAATACAGTGAAACTGCGCAATAGTTTCTTTGCTTAGACTATCCGCCCATAGAGTGGAAGATCTAGATTCGAGTCCTAGTCATTTTCAAATACCTTGTACTCTTTAGGTATACTTCATTCGCATTAGGAAGGCACTCGGCGTCCCGAGAGAGGGGGAAAAAGGGGAGGAGATGGGGGCCTTTTGAGGGATAATTCCCGATATGCGTAATGCTTTTTCCTGCTCAGGGAGCGCTGCCTCCCCTATTTTCTGACTTGGACTAGTCCCATCTGCTAGGTAGGCTACTGATTGCCTTCCTAATGCGAATGAGCTGCAAAAATATCATTTTCAACGAGAAATTTGGAAAGCACTTTATGAAAACATCTTTTTTGTCTATTCCTTCAAATTTTACCATCGATGTATGAATTATTACCATGTATTTACTTAAAGAAATTATCTGTCAAGAATTCTATCACTTTAATTTTCCGACCGTATTTATCCATAAACCTGTATTTAATACGATCTCAACCTTCATTGATATTTAGTATTTATAATTTTATATTTACGCAAGACCTTGCCTATAACGGTGAATTTTATTTATGACATTCATTAGTTTGAGTAATCGTCCCAAATTGGTAAGGTTTTAGTTTTGGGACCATTTTAACAAACATTGAGGAATCCGACAGTTTTAAGAAAAATTGAAGCAGAGGTTGAGGTAAATTTCAGGAAACTGATGAGGCTCAGTGTCGTCGTTGCTACCTTATTTACACTGCTTTTGTGGAAGAGGTGAACATCTCCGAAACCCAGGATTTATACTGAGTGATAAGGATTTAATTTCCCACGCTCAGTTCACTGTTTGTTCCGTAGAGGATTAATTCACTTCAAGGTAGAGAGACGCATGGCATTTTGCTCGAATCCAGGGATGCATTGTTCTCGGCACAGATTGATCTCTTCAATCAATGGAAACGTGAAATCCTAAAAGTCCCATTTGCCGGAGAATGATGACTCTTCAAAATGATTTAGCGTATGAAAGCCGAGAGGATTTCCATTTCTGCGATGTATGGCGATGTTTAGCTCTCGTCTCCTCCAATTAACCCTTCACCCTCTTTTCATATTAAGCTTTATTGTACCCACAGGTTATTGGTAAGCGGAAAATCTCGCAGTAGCAATTCGCATTTGTGAAGATGGGACTTACTGTGTAACTCCTGAAATATTATAGGAATAGGATGAATTTTGAAAATGTTGCCAGAGTATCAATTCCTTCAGTAACCAAATAAAATGATTCAACGTTGAAAATGTCTATTTATTACATATTAATTGTTAAGGTGGGTTCTTTATCACAATAACCTTTCTAGTCTGGGTTATCTGTTACTCAGCTTATGATTATGTACATTTACATAGTGGTACACATTTACTTTATCATAAGATACTGAAAATAATTGGCAAATGTAGAAGTCTCATATTTATTCATGTGAAATATTAACGATTTTAAATTAAATATATAATATTGATTACGTGTTTTAGATCTTTTACTGTTGTTAAAAGTATACTAATGATTCGAATATTCACAACCTTCACAATTTTGTTACATTTTTAAGTTAGCCCATAAAGCAGAGGATTTCCTTTCAATTCTCGGTAGATTCATCTATTCAGTGGTCTTAAGCTTATATAAGTCGCGTAGCTCGTCACGTTAGAAGTATTAGCGCCCTCTTCAATCCGTCCTAATATATTTACTTTCGCGTTCCTGATAATAAATAAATCTCTCGTTTTAATTTGTTCCCATTAAAATTATTTGGGTGCATTTTAAAATTTAAATACAATTTATGCTACTTAAATCATCTATGATTAGAGAAAGGTGAATAACTTGGAATTTCTCACGGCTGTTATTCTCTAAATCATCTAACCGGCTATACATAATATTTATTTTCATAAACATCCAAGAACGATATTTTATATGAATGTAACGAAAAACTGCAATCAGGAGCAAGGTTGTACTAATTCTACTAAACCTTTCCTGCCCAAGGTATGTAGCTGGAGCAATATACCGTTACGAATTTAAAAGTCCAAAATATTTTGCTTGAATAAGTAGCAATAACAATGGAATTAACAAATCAAACATTTCCACACTTTTCTGGGGTGAAGGCATATGTCATGTGGATACCATGAACGCATTTGCTCGTTCCGTTTGGAAAAAGCTTCAAATTACAATGCAACTGTATGCCTTAATCTCACAGTTCAATATTCAAAAGATTCGTCAATACTCAAAACCAAAAAAGATTGTCTGGCTAACGAGAAAATGAGTGGAGCTGAGGAAGAAATTTGAAATATTAAACTGCAACTTCAAATTGAAACAAAGCGCAGAAAGAAACCAGGTGGAACTCCAATCACCAGCTAAAATCACGGAAACAGAAAAATCGGCGAAGTTATTAATCACTGTCAAACTTCATAGTCAAGAATGAGAGATTGTGCGCATGCTCTTCTCCGCTGTCGCTTTATTTTTGTCTCCGTTTCTCAATCACTGCCGCTACATTACCGTTCTCTTTTTGGTCCTGAATACTTCACCTCGTTGTTACGAATTACAGCGACGTACCTGACTGCTGTCCATGGACGTCATTCCTGCAAACATGGGATTCGTTACGATAATCCAAAATGTTACCAATGGAACTTCTTCTTGAAATTCATCGGAAAATCATTAGAGTAAGCTTTCTCGGATATTTCTTTTAGAATTTTAGTAAGTTGCCGAGGTGTTATCTACGACTTTGCCTTATTTTAAAATTTCATGTCTTAATCATACGTTAGACTTGATTTAACAAGAAACTTTCCGGTTTCACAAGCCCTCTTGCCTACGTGCAGAGCCGCGCTCATCCTATCTGCCACCTGGGTGCGAACATAATATGCAGCCCCTAAGAATTAAATACCAGAACCATACATATCCTGATTTGCAGCTTAAAAATTATTTTGGGAGACTGAAAAACCGTTGTTTTTGACTTCGTTCCCCAGCTTACATTGGTTACAAAACATCAGTAACAATTATTTATGCATATTCCGTATGCTGACACAGTGAATGGTAATTATGAGTCAGTTCACATAACTTTTGAATATCATTACTTTAGCAGCAGCGTCCCCGGAAGTGTCAATAAAAAAGCTATTTGCAAATTAGGGAAGACTCCGATCAAATCTCTAGTAAACATGTATTCCCAACTTAAAGAAGATTTATTATTGGTACCAGAAAACGTTTTATCGATTCCAATTCTTCAATTAATTCCATTGCACGAATATTCCTTTCTCGTCTTGAGTTATCCGTAACTCCTTCCTCTTAACGTTGCCAATTTGTAATTATACATTCAAATCTGCCCTAGATAAGTCAATATCCCCGTGTTACACACAACAACAAGTAATGTTGTTTTAATAATATTTATGATAATGATGGATGGCTGGGCTTCTGTACCCGCCCTTTAGATGCCGCCGCCCGGGTGCTATGCACCTCTTGCACCCATAGGAAGGCGCGGCACTGCCTACGTGTATGCTTTGAAGCGTTAGCTTTCTTCTTTTCTTGCTGTCTCTCATATTTAGCTGCTCACTAACAACCTTGAGTGACTAATGACGTATCGGGTGTTATGAGAATCGTTCTCGTGGATATTCCAGCATATTCACGTTATATATCCCAGTATTTCATAATTTTCCGTAAAATAGAAGGCGTTTTTCTTTATTGCATCGTCACACTTCTACTTCCGTTAACCACTTTATATGGAGAGCAAAGAAATTTTTGATTGATTTCTTTTCGAATCAAAATGCATAAAATCAAATATTAGAATGAACATTTACGTATGATGTTGGACTTGATGAAAATTTGCAGAAAGATAACGGCATGAAATTTTGTTTTCTTTTATCTACTATTTTCAGAGAGACATTCTTTGACATTCAGCCATTACTACGCTCCATTTAATCCACGACAAGGTTGAATTAATTTACCAAATTGCAGTAAAATATGCTCTGAATATATTTGCAGACAGAGCCACAAATCATCCTCGTCAAGCGCACGCGCTCACAGATGCTTTCAGTATCTTTAAAGGACGTCTCCCCGATGATTTACGAAGATGTCTCCTTAGCGTCGAAATAAAGTCGCTACTCTTCTCCACGTTCACCATCACCGACCAATCTTCCTCCGCCGCGCATTTTATCTGTCGTCACCCTCGCTGCAGCCCAGATGTCGCAGCTATCTCCTTCCCGTTCTCTTCCACGGCTTTCATCCCAACCTCCTTTCTACCGCCCACTCCTGAAAATCCTTTCCACTGCACATCCCCTCCCGCACCAACTAATCCTCTCCGCTTCTTTCCAATTTCCTTCCCACACCCACTTCTCCCGCTCCCTCCCCACCCCCTCCTCCAATCCGATTCCAGTTATTCACGGGTGCATTCATGCCTGGCGACAGCGGGTGGGGCCCGACGGAGCGTCGCTGGAAAAAGGGTTTAAATAGAGTATTGAGTGCGGTGCCGTCAGGGGGCGATACAGTCGCACGGCGGGGGGTAAGAGGAGATGATGGGAGAGAGAGAGCGAGTGTATAAAATAGTCAAACAATTTGCATTCGAAGGGAATTGAGACATTGAATAGGGGAGGCGAGCGTGGGAGTGATTCGGAAACGAAGTTATCGAAGGTTTTCGAAAGGTCAGAATTTTCGGATTGGAAAATTTGTCGGTATCGAATCATTGGCGATCTAATTAAGCTCGGCAAGACTATGCCCCGTTTACATTCGATTGTAGTACTTGTGTGTGCTTAGCACTTTCTCCTCGGGACGGTTCGTTAGACCTGTTTAAAGAAGTAATTAAACAATTTAGGAGTCTTAAACGTAGGGGACTTGTTGCGGAAAGTTTCTCCAACTATGTCACTATCAAAGATTCTTGCGTGTTGAAAGGACAACGGATACTTTATTAGAAATTCGCAGCATAAAGGTAATAATCTATAAGGCTGATATATTGATTCTATTAAAGAATTCTAATTAAGATTAACGTTTAGGAGTTGTATATCCATATAAATATAGTAGGCGAACGATAAAAATAATTAAATGATTACCGGCCGTGGTGGCGGAGTGGTTAGCGTGCTACCGCTCCAACCCCAAGGTCCCGGGTTCTAATCCCGGGTAGTCGGATTTTCCAGTTAGGGAGTGGTTGTGTGTGTTGGTCCGTTGTGATCGTTTACTTCCACCACTTGAATAATCGAGTAGATGGATGTTTGTGGGGGCATTGGGAAATGAATATAAGTAAAAAATCTTACATTAACATAAGTATTGGAATAAAGATGCAGAAGAAAAACTTAACGATCCCCACAAGGTCTTATTGAAACGAACGGTTTCGTCAGCACCGCCATATTCAGGTCTCATAGATGATGAGTACAGGGATACTCGATCACGTCACAATAGATTGTAAGTATGAGAAAAACCTCCCAAACGAATTTTGTACCATTATCATCACATTATTTATAACAGTTCTCGTTTCATTTATGTATTTTAAGGTTAAAGGAACCATTGTTTGTCTTATTTGTATTTTATACGAGATTTTAATTTACATACAATAGTACCCCGACTTAACCCAGTTCTTGATTCACCTCCCCTGTTTCGTCTCTCACACATGGCAATGGCACACAGAAGCTCTTAGTTTAATTGAGAGGCTAAAAATTGAAGATAATAGACCCCAAAGTATCAATTATTACCTATGTACGTACAATAATCAAATCCTGATTGATGTACCTAAAGTTACTCACAGAAACCCATTACTGGCTGACCAAAAATTGCGATTAAGTATTCCACAGAATTTAGAGAATGAAAAATTCGAAAATGAACAATCCGAGCAAATGGCGATAGATGAAATTTTAAAACGATATGTTTATTAGCTGTATATTTACGTACTATAGAGATTAATTAATACATATCAACGATTTACAATATTTTGGCGAGCATGATTTGAATTTAGCCTCTATGCATGTTATAAATAAAGATGGCGTTGACAAGATGATCTAAATTTGCACTTCCATCAACAGATTATAGAAGCAGCTTCGCTTCTTAATGCCGCATTAAGTGTGCCTCGATCCAAAGATGATTTCGGCTATCTACTTGAAATTTGCTCCAAATACACATACCTCGTACATAATTTCGCAATCCGTAGTTTCAGTGTGATACTCCTGAAAGTTTTCGCTCAATTTACTGCGTTGGATGGAGCCAGCTAAATGTTGCTTTAATGTCGAGCACTTCGCTCGGTAATACCTAGTTATATACAGGGATTACGGAAGTCCTCTTCGGCGTTGCAGCTACATTTATATTCCTAGCTTAGAACTCAATTAAAGCTGCGCGACAGCATCGGAGTGCGCTGAAAGTCAAATATTAATGAAAAGGACATCGTACGTGCTCGCGTCTTAGGCGGGATTTCAGAGGGATATCCGGAAATTGGCTCTCAGAAAGAGTGGATGGAATCGTGATTAAATTCATGGAACGGTATTGCACTTTTGGGCTCATTTCCTTAATTTTTTTCATCGTAGAATGTGGAGCAAAGTAATATTCGGGATTAACTTGTATTTGCAGTGGTGCCTTACCTCCATCCTCATCATGTTTTGCTTTAACACGCATCAACCAGCATTCCGTTTACCTGTCTTATCATTTTCCGACTAAATGAGGGCAAACTGCTGCGCTACGTGGACTCAACGGAACTCAACAGTTCCTTGGCGACGCTTTTTTACATTTATTCACACTTCATGTGCTATTTTTCTTCCTATTATCAAATATAACTGAAAGAAGGAAAAATTGCATATCTTAAATTGAATTCCCCATTAAACTCGTTAATGCATTTAAACCTTATTTTAAATTCCATTGGTCAATGTAGGAGAAAGAAGTTCTAAATCAGGTTCTTTCTTAGTATGAAACCTTTCCAAAATATCTACCGTAAAGCGTCCGTCCTCTCGTGTGAGTGCCTCCGAAAGCTAAATACAGTTATATAGAGGTTGGGGGGGGGGGTTCAATCCTACGGCATTGCCAGATTGTGAACTCTCTGTACCAACGGCTGCCTAAGATAACGGGGCAGAAATATATTCCTGTTCGATTTTTTAGTAATCCACTGTACATACGACTCTTGGTACGCGCTAAGCTTCTGTGCCCCGAGTCAGTTTCACATTGGCTCATCTTACATGTTTAATGGACCGAAAAGTTTGAATTAATGCGTGATTGCTGCATAAAGGAGAGAATATCAAGAAGTATTGCGGTGCAGGGATACCAATCAGGGTCTACCGCATTAATATCAGAATTGTGTCACAATAAAACGATTTGTGAATTGTCGCGCTATAAAAAGAATATAAGGAAGACATTTGGACGAATGACTTAATTTGGGCATCGGTGGGAGAGAGTGGATGTGAGTGGAAAAGAGAGAAGGGGAAGCAAATGGAGGGCAGCGGATTAGAGGGAGTGAAAAGGGGGTGGGGCAAGCGAGGGGCAGAGGTCGTTCCTTCCCAATGCACCTCTATTAGAGAGAATGGAAGGGGGATGGCACTCGTTAAGGCTCAGCGGGTTTTCATGGGGTTGAATCGAGGTCCCGAGGGGAGGGCGACTAGATCCTTTGCGACCGCAACGAAAGACGGAAGGTCTTTTTCATCCATTTGAAGCCGCTTAGATCTGCCGCCTTCTTTTAGTTTGATTTCCCAAGACTTCGATCCTACTACAAACCAAAACAGCATGCTGTGGGAAGAAGTATTACGTTCAGTGGCCGCAAAATATTTGTCTTCCTTATACGTCCATTTAAAATCCTCCCTCGATAACCTTTTTAAAGCTAGGCGACCTCGGTGGCGAAGTGATATCGAATTGAGTTCGAGTCCCGGTAAATTGCATTTTTTGAGCTAGAATATTGTTGTACGTGTGCGTTCGTTGTTGGTATTGGCTTTTCTCGCTGTAGTTGTCAATAAATGTAGTTAGAATGGGCACAGGGAAAAACATAAGAAGTAATATTTGAATCAGTGTGCGTCCATTGTTACTATTTGCTTTCCTTGCTGTAGTAGTTGTTGGAATGGGCAAAGGGGAACAAATAAAAAGTACTATTTGAATTGATCACTCAGGGTCATTATAATCTACGTCGTATTTCAACCAATTTGATATAAAGCTCTCGACCCTCTTTTTAAATCGCTTTATCTCTTACGTTCCGACTATTCTCCTCTCCTGCATCCCTTTTATCGGATTAAAGACTTTCTTACCCCTTCTTTCACCCGATCTTTTCTTTTTTTCCCTTCTGTGGCATTTCGTAGGATTTCGTTATGCCATACGATTAGGAAATCATTTTTGCTCTTTCACGCGCTTTCCTACACGTTGGAGTCTGCATTATATGGACTTACTATTTTCCGCTCTTAGGCTGTTGAATTATATAAAAATATTAGGAAGTAGGTGTGAAAAAACAGTTCAGATGATCCACATGTACACAAATACCCTGCAGGACACCTCCCAGCTTGTGGAAGGGGGTGTATTCGAGCGTTCGAATACTTCTTTAACTTATTGTTGTCGTTTATCGTTCGCGGAAAGAATGAGTACTTAAAATGATAAAGAATAAGGGAAAGAACATTTTTGCCGTTGCTACAATTATTTTTATTACACGACCGTGTTTTCGACCCTTCAGGTCACCATCAGGTGACAAGACAACTTCAGCATAGTATATGTATGAAAAGAGAGGAGGTAGGGTAGGCGGTGTGAGAGGGTGGGAAGGTGTCAATGGGAATGATTGGTGGTGGAGGGTGTTGACATAGAATAATAAAAATAATTGTGGTAACGGTAGAAGTGTTCTTTTTCTTAATCTTTATAATGAAGAACTACCACAAAGTTGAGCCCAAATCAATTGATTTCTTAAGAGGACTTGTCCTAGCGTCTATTTTTTTCCTTTTAGGCCAGTTTNTACATTTTGTAAACCTATTTGAAATTAGAAGACAGTTGTGAACATTTTCAGATTGCATTCCGTTGTTTACTCTTTAGTCCTCTTTGGATGAAGTATGACATTTTTAGTGTATGCATTGTAGAATATTTAATGTTCGAAAATAAATACTTCTTGTATGATACTTACAATTATTTATGATACATTTACAATTATTCCTAATTATAACAGAGACTAAGAAATTACTAGTATATAATCCAGTAATCCGCCTTATAAATAGAGCCTTGACTATGATATGATACCAGAAAATTTGTACGAATGAATGAATTAGAAGAAATTTTTGTCATGAAAAACATAAATCAATGAAAAATATTTTTCAATTTTTTTAGCGTTTTCTTATTTCTGTTGAAGACGGTTACGAGGATATACTCGTATTATTGAAATAGTATCAAATAAACCGATTTTCTCTATAAGGTTTAACATCTTCTCAAAGAGTCGAAAAGCTGTGCCCTTGGTGACATTTCGTACACTGATTTGTGAACTGCTTTTACAGCGTCAACTATTCGTACATTCAACAAAAAATTCTCTCAAGGGAAAATTATCTATTCAGCAACTCCTATCACATTAAAAAAGGATGTCGTAAGCTTTTTCAGCTTAATTCCTATTATCATCGCATTTCGAAAAGTAACACCTTATATTAAGGTTATGTTATCACATCATACTTGATTCACGAAGAACGATTCCTTCTGTAAGAGTTAGGTCTGGTATTATAATATAAATTTAAAATGGATTCATTGTATTGTAATATTAATTGACTAATGTTCACTTTATAGTCCGGTATTGTCATTGTTTGTTAGAGTTTGCGTAATTATTATAGTACCTCCATGCTAATGCATCGTATTGTAGAAGATAAACTATAATTTTCATTTTAACTCTAACAAGGCATTATAATGCCGAGTCCTAAAGTGTACACTAGTTAAAGTCTATCTTATGTATACATGTACATAATGATAATGGGTTTCAGTGTATGAATAAAGAGTCTAGAAAAAGAATTAGTTAAGAAGTGACCAGTTGGGCGCTAACCCAACATGAAAGAGACAAGATATAGCAACTGCAGAAGTGAAAATCCTTAGAAAAATCTTAGTGATTACCTTAAAGGATAGAATGAGAAGTTAGGACACGTCAAATGATTGAAATTTGGCGAATAAAAACCTTTTTAACTGGTGGAGACCGGTATGGAATGGTCGTCGGTCGGTCAGACGTTTCCTTGGAATGTCGCAGTTTATCCGTTGCGGATATTTTATGAGTGTTGGAATATGCCTTGTATCTTCTTTGGTGAAACTTGGGAGAATTGTCCCTAGAAGAGATGATGATGAGGAATGAAAGGGGTGATTTCGTGAGCAATGAGCGAGAGTGGGAGGACGAGTCCTCGGTCTGACTTATTCTGATCGCATATAACCCATGTTGAGTTTTTATGCGTTTTTTGTAACTATATAAAATTTAATTGGTATGACCAGGGCTCCCTTCCTACCCATTGTGGTAGGAAAACCCCTTTTCAGAGCGAGTGATGGGACGGACTCAACTCGACAGAGCGAGAAATAGAATGGTCGTATAGTTAGAAAGAAGATGGAAGTATTATAAGATTTCGATAGGTAAGATTCTAGGCGAAAGAACAACAGGTAATCAGACAAGGAAAAGATGGAGAGACAACGTAAAGATGGAATTATTTGAGGATTTACCGGAGGAAACTGTTACAATGTTAAGGGGAAAGTCGAACGGAAAAATATAAAAATCACCGTCCTAATTAATTGAGAATTTTATTCATTTCATATTCCTAGAAGCTGAATCAGGAAAACATTTATCTTTACCTCTCGTACCCATATGCGATGACCTAGTGATTTGATTACGTCCGAGTGGACGATGTCTCGTTTTTCTTGAAAGACGTAGTTCATTTATATCTACATTCGAAGACTTTAAAATCTTAGCCCAGTTTTTTCGCATTCATTAATGCTTCGTTAATCAGATTGTCGTCAGCACGTCGGTATTCTGTGGTAGCAACAAAAGAATGTTTGGATTAACTGAGCGTTTGATTGAAAAGCCGCCGAGTGGCAACACTGTTTCATTGTCGGGGCTCATTGTATCTGGGAGGAGGAGAGGAAAAAGGGTCTGGAAGGGGTTAAGGGCAGAAATGTCACATCCGATGATAATGAAAAACTGATTCATTTTCCGTGTTGCCGGCAGCGAACGCGAAAGAGGACAAAGGACGATTGGCCCTTTTGAGGAGTGAAAAGGCGCGGGAAACCCAGTTTCACGATACACGGGAAGTGAACAAAAATGGCATGAAAACGGTTTTTGAGTCTCTTCCGACGTGAAAAGCGAATTCAATTGCAAATATTTGCCGCATACAGGTATTGAAAAGAATTGATATTGATTCGGCACAGCTTCCACGTTGTCATTCTATGTAGGTTTCCTACTATTATGCTCTTCCGGAATGGTTTTATTTATTTTCACGTTATTCTTGGAAAGAGACTGTTTGCCTCTCTTTGACGAATTATCTTTACTATTGGCTGTTATCATAAGAGTTTTTAGAGATTATCTTTCCAAAAAATTTCTAATATATGTGTGATTTAGTATGTGGTTTGTGCATGGCCGGCCAAAAGGGGGCGTTCCGTGGAAGGCTAACATCCAAGGTTTCCATTTAGAGAGGTCCACATTTTGTAAAGGTAATGTCGTTAGTTTGCAGAGGGCAAAGAATATACTTATAAAATATCATCCAGTATTTATTTACAGTTGCATATCACATGGGCAGAGATTGCAGAGAAGGGGGCCCCCATGGAAAATGCTCCCAGGTCCCCTTAGGTAGATGGTCGGCCCTAAGTGTGTGCAGGATTGTACTTATTTGATACTTCAGGCGAGATATAATTCGGGCTTTTATTTCTGGCAATATTACTGAAATCTTGCCGAAGTTATTCGAGTGGGATAGAAAGAACTAAGCATCTCCTTATTGATATATAGAGATTATATCTGTAAGGTAAAAGCTTAAAGAATCTAACTTAATCGAAACGTAAGACTTAAAAAATTACAAAAAAGTATAAGAAAAAAACTCCACAAAACTATCAAAAAGTAAAAGTAATTTTCTGATACTTTATTTGGAGTTTGTTCCTTTACTTTATTACTGTACCGGCATTATTTACCGGCTGCGGTGGCGGAGTGGGCCCAACCCCAAGGTCCCGGGTTCGAACCCCGGCTAGTCGGATTTTTCCTGTTACGGAATGTTCGTGTGTGTTCGTCGTTCGTTATCGTTTCAAGTCCACCACCAAATAGTCCGGTAAATGGGTGTTGTGGGGTCATTGGGATATAAATAAAAAGAAAAAAAAATAAATACCATCAGTGGTCGATTCTGTTCTAAAAAAAATAATAATCATCACTAATACGGCTCCTTCATGTGCGGTTTCCTCACCCATTAGCTCGGACCTGGATACTTATATATGTGTGTTAGCCAAAAACTTGAGAACTAGATTTCTGACACTTAGAGAATTATCAAACGTTAAAGTCCTGCAGATAATAGGATACTTTTTCTCTTTAAAACTATTTTTGGTTAGAAGGTACCACTTCGAAGTACTTACAAAAGAATCAGTGAAGTGAAATAAGTTTTATTTTAATTCAAGCTGTGGAACTTACAAAGTTTTATATTATTTCACTGATGTCATGGCGTTCCACGAAGTACAGCCTCTGTATATTAATTTTTATAACAAAAGAAAGTCGAGTGGAATATGTTTTTACAGTCTGCAAAATTTATTTCTCCTCCAAGGAACATAAGAAATAATGAGTTTACGAGATCGATCTAACAATATTTATCATTAGAAATGTATATGTTGACGTTTTTAGAATAGCCATCCATAAGAATTCATGTGCCAGAGGTTTTATTACGGCTTAGAACCATGCGATTATCGTGTCAGGCGGATTTTTGTTACATCCCACCCTTAGTCGTCTCCGCGCTCGTTGTCGGAACCACCCAAGCGTTACAATCCCCCAAAACAGAGCCACCAGAATCGGCAGTTTCGTCGCTCGC
This sequence comes from Ladona fulva, assembly GCA_000376725.2. NCBI lineage: Eukaryota > Metazoa > Arthropoda > Insecta > Odonata > Libellulidae > Ladona > Ladona fulva. The sequence goes on along the minus strand of KZ308183.1, from coordinate 1,019,800 downwards.
AACTCCGCCGATCCCAAGCCCGTATCGGCGTGGCCTTTTCGGTCCGTGACTCACGCCAGGCGATAATATCAGTCACCCTCGAGTCCACTGAGGCGTTGGACGAGCCCCAAAAGGGTGCTTTTCATGACGACTCTGTCTCGTCACCCCTTTTACTCGACGACAAAAGGCTGTAAATGGAGTTAAAGGGAGTCGCTTGCTCGGATAATGGGCCGGGGGATTATTCGACGCGTGTTTTGGGATTTCGTACCTCCTGGAGTCTGCACTCTCTATCTTCTGCACTGCAGACCGAGTTGGAAAATTGAGGCTGCAGAATCGCGTCGTTCCAGACAGTGTTTGGGAAAGGGATGACGAGACTGGTCACAGCGAAGATGAACCCTTAAGAGCGTGTTTCGCAACTTTCTTTGTGTTCGATGACTAAAATGAATGGCAGTCTATGGGGGAGACAAATCAGTAGAGCAGATAATCAATCAGCGGTCCCTATCTGAATGAGCTTAGTGGTACCTGTCATGCTATCAAGTATATGCTTTACAAAATAAATTATGCAAGTAATGAAGAGTGACAACGTGTCAAGCTGGGATGTTTTGACTCATTCTTCAATGTCAGTTTGTGTTTAGGTGTCTGTAACAGTAGTGTTTTCTTGTTATCTTTCGAGCTTTTTTAGACAGAGCTTCTTAGCTGGTATGCTTCTAGAAAGCAATGGGTTTGGTGTAATATTTCCGGATGTTTTCAGCTGTAATTCATGTATCCGCTTAAACACGGTGGGCTGCGAAGTTTAGGTAGAACAATTCTGGATTAAGCCCTGGAGAAGTTAAGAAGCACTACGATGGGATATTAAGTGAAACACGAATACCTTACGACTTGTCTCATCAGGAATCAGAGCTAGATCTAAGCATAATGTACTGATTACATAACTGAAGATTACAGCTGAGTTTAACATCGAGGTTTACGTCTAATTCGATTTGTACTTTCAAAGGATTTGTCGCATTTACTTTTACATTTATCTCACATTCGTTCGTCATTTCAGTCTCATAAATATTTAAGTCTAATTTTCATATAATGACACTATAAAATACCTGCCTCAATACATCTTATAAATATATCTTCGTCTTTTCTTTATATATGTTGGTCGGATAAGGTCACAAAATATACACCAAAAAGGAAAAAGTGCACAGTCATTAAAGCTCTCAAGAAAAATACCCTCATGTATAATTGCTCATTTGCGTGACTTTTCATTTTTTCTGTGAGGTTGAATTGTTCCTGAAATTAAACTCAAGAATATTTTACCATTACATTACTTAAAAAAACACAAAGACAGCTTGACAATTCCACAAATTAATTAGTATTCTCATTCTCCGGGTATTATGCACATTTTACATTGCTTGTAAGCTACAAATTGAGCGGCGTAAAATTGGATTTAGCTCATCAGTGTTATTATGTAAAATTAAGATTGACATTTGAAAAGCATAGTTCTGTTGTTTATGAAGCAATGCAATTGAGCATTTGCATATTGTTACTATTAACTACTTATTTTGTTACTGTTAACTCGCTTAATGTTGTTACAATTAACTATTAATTTTTGTATCAATTAACTATCATCTGATGACGCGACGCGTTGAAACCTAGGTCGCCTATAAAACAATTTTCGTGGTACGGATAAATGTTTTATCATTTATTGTTTTACGTGATGGAGACCACCACAAAGTCGTGCTTGAAGGAATTGATAGTACAATTAACTACACTAAGATGAGGGATTTTTATATACTATTCTCTAAAACTAAGATCTATAATAAGTATTATAGACGATAATTATAATTTCCTGCTTCTATATTTCCCGTTGGGAATCAACGGGCAGTTCTACTTGATTAATATAAAATTAAGATCAATTGCAGCAAAGAGTACGAAGTGGGATTTTTATTCTCTAGAGAGGCTGCGTGACTAAGACGAGTGGGCATGTTACACGTGGCACTGGAGATTTCAGCGGACAATGTAATTAATGAAACGTTGCTTTCAGCATAGAGTGGGCAAGGACTAAACTTGAGCATGTGAAGCATGCGGATGACTCACTCAAGCGGAGAGAGGAGACCAGTAGTGTGTGAACATACCATCTCGCACTTCTACTAGCTGTAATGCAATGATGGCTATTTGTAGCACATGCAATATAGCTCAGTTTCATTATTTTAAATAGTAATATGTTGATGTTTATATTACAGTATAACAATTGCAACTGCAATGATTGCTCCGAAAGGGGTGATTTTAAGATTTAGAAATATTCTTCTCGGGAAAGATCTTGTTAGTCTTTTCAAAACTAAGCGTCATCACTATTAATCCAGTAGATTTCTTTAATTATCGTTTATGAAATCACTTTCAAAACTGTGCCTTCAGTCTTATTTGCTACCAATGTTGGCGGTAACTCATATTAATTCCATAAAATTTTCAGGGTTTAAAATGTCTTCTTGATATTTTTAATTTTCAGGAACGGAGGTCACAAGAAAAGGTAATCCTTTTGTCACAAAAATTTGTGACGAATTTCAAAGAGCATACTAAAATAAAAATCATAATGAATGAAATTGTAGTACGCTTCCTGTGATCGATTCTGAATTAAATCTTATCGTGAAAAAAAGGAAGTAATCGTCAGTTGTAGAAAAGATTCTTTTGTCGTACAATTTAAACATTTTATAGATTATTAGAAAAGTCAAATAACTAAAACGTGAGGGTGAATTGCCGTGAAATCTTCAATTTATCTAGGGTATACTCAGAGGAAGCTTCCTGATTAACCATTCGATAGATTGTTGAATTTCTATATCGGACTAAATCAGTAAATTAACATTCCATTGTTCTATCCTTGTGTCGTAAAAGTTAAAATCATAGATATCGTCAAGAATATTCATTGTGGAGTGGAAAAAGCTACAGCAAAAATAAGATTACGTAGCGTAAAGGAAAGCCAAATAGTAAATAAAAATATAGGAAATAGAATTGCATAATATAGGAAACTAGCTGAAGAGCCCGTTGATTCGGGGAGAATAGAAGTCGGATTAATTATAGTATAACTATTAGTGCATAAGAGAAAACAACATCTCCCATCTTAGTCTAGTCCAATGGGGCAGATTATCGAAAACAAAAATTTTCTAACCAAAGCTCGGAGCCCAAGTCTACAATCAACAATAAGAATGAATTTATGGAATTTCCTTCTTATGAAACTTGTCTCAAGTTAATGTGCAAGTTTACATAATTTTCAACTTCTGTTCTGGGAAATTAAATCGCTAAATGTGTCAAGAGTCCGAACTGAAAAACAAAGAGTTACTCATCCATCTCCATTAATTCATTACGGTGCTACGTATGTTAGTTGCCCCTGCGATTCATCACTAACCAATTGTTCGTGGCTGTAATAGTAACAATCTCTGATTAATTTCCTCCTCTTCTTTTCGTCAATTGCTTCTAAATGGGCCAAAATACACATGTATTCTTATGGGGAAATGCATGAACTCGGAATCTACAACCGCATTGGTCATCAGGTGGTCGAGTTGTTAATAATCTCAAAATTTCACAAAATATTCGTATATTTCATCAAAATTCTCGCAACTTCAAAACAAAAGCGATTTTCCGTGATAATAATTAGAATCTTTATTCAATTTCCCTTCTTTTGGTACTTATTCGATTATATACGACCATTCCTTCTAGTGGAGCTCGGGATCGCAGCGGTGGTCCTCTTCTTTTCGTCAATTGCTTCTAAATGGGCCAAAGTACACATGTATTCTTATGGGGAAATGCACGAACTCGGAATCTACAACCGCATTGGTCATCAGGTGGTCGAGTTGTTAATGATCTCAAAATTTCACAAAATATTCGTATATTTCATCAAAATTCTCGCAACTTCAAAACAAAAGCGATTTTCCGTGATAATAATTAGAATATTTATTCAATTTCCCTTCTTTTGGTACTTATTCGATTTTATACGACCATTCCTTCTAGTTTAGTTTCACAAAAAAAAATAAAGTCTGTAACTAATAAAACTGAACTTTANAGAAGACAGTTGTGAACATTTTCAGATTGCATTCCGTTGTTTACTCTTTAGTCCTCTTTGGATGAAGTATGACATTTTTAGTGTATGCATTGTAGAATATTTAATGTTCGAAAATAAATACTTCTTGTATGATACTTACAATTATTTATGATACATTTACAATTATTCCTAATTATAACAGAGACTAAGAAATTACTAGTATATAATCCAGTAATCCGCCTTATAAATAGAGCCTTGACTTCATGCTATGATAACACCTGTAGAAATAAAAACGTAGACACCTACACCCAAAGCAAAATTTATTGCGCGTCTGGTATTGACAAATATCTTTCACGAGTCTCTAAAGGGAGGGGTTAATCATATAACTAATTAGCCCTTTGTCAGGATCCAAGAAAGTTAATTTGGTGCCGCGGTATTTATTCTCCTGTTCCTACAATCATAGAATCACATTATTTCATCCTTGGAGGCCTGCAACCACAAAGGTTTGCGTGCTAAAGTAAAGATTTCTGCACCTTCTTCTTATTGCCTTCGGAGGAAGGCATCCCCTCGATAGCACCTCCCGTCAAATTAGGCGAAATGGAGCTGGAACAGAAGGTCAGGGCAAATCCCCTGGTAGCTCAACAGAAAGAACATTAAAGAGGTGTCGGGGGCATGTAAAGAGCTTTGTGAGCGTGAGGAGATTGGGACGGATTCTATTTCGGAACGATTGATTGGCTAGTTAATTTTCGCTCCGGGGTAAGCTCGTTGGCTCGGAAATAAATTGGGTCATTAGAGTTCGCCGATAGGATTTCTACCGAGGGAGGAGTGAATCAGCTCCGCCGTGTAACTAAATTTTCTAAGTCTGTAGTTGAATTGAAACAGTCAATCGAATCGTAGTTTGAGAAAGACTTGTTTGCGTTGCGGCTTCGCAGGGGTTTAGGGGCGGATGATAGGTTTCAAAAACTTTGATTGAGCTCCGAACTGCTAATCTTCCGCGCATATCAGAGTCTGCTGATACACGTACGGGGTGACGCAGTTGAACCCGCACTTTGTCTTCCCTGAGAAGGAAAACCTACAAGGTCCTGATTTCGAATCCCTGCTTCGTTCATAACTGTTTGACGCTGAGAATTGGTTGTCGTCGAAATTTTGGGCACAGTAATTATTATGGCAAAATATTATGACTACGAAACATAACGTAAATTGTGTACGATATAAAATTCTCAAGGAAGAATCTATTCAGCCTTGTCATACATTATTTAACCCATGACGTCCTCTTTCAATAGCTTTCGAAAATGTCTCGTTAGCCCAAGCTAGGAATTGCTTAAAGTAATGGCTGTCTTGAAATAACGTCAATTTTATCATATTATAATTTACGTTAGGAAATTGAACCAACGACCTAAGTAGCTGCGCTATATCAGGAAATTAGACACGAAAGGTTTGCATCAATGATGATTTTTAAAACGAAGGAAATAAAAATTGCTGCATCTTACCCGTAGCTGCTGTCGTCAAATTCAAGTGAATAGAGTTTTATTGGAAAATTGGAGGCCTGAGAAAAATACAAAGAAGATATATTAAATAAAGAAGAAATAAAACATAGCGTGTAGGGAAAATTATCCTCTGACTGAAATACCCGTATAGAATGGGAATTGAAAAACCTGCGTAAACCTAGTAATGGTTCAAAATATGAGAAAACATAATAAAAGTCACATATTAGTCAATAAAATATATAGGTATATAAGGCATATCTAGAGCTAAAAATACGATACAATGCATAATAGGAATGGTTTATAAGATAGAAGAGGCCTGGTTATGTAATGTATACTTAGCCTACAGGTAGACTTTGTTCGTCTCTCAGATTATCTCTAAAATCCTTATATATCCTAATCATAGTTAAGTCTTAAATGGCAGTTATACTAATAGTGTGTGCTTTTATTTACTTAGGTTTTAACGTAATTTTATTTATAGTTACCGCAATGCATTATGGATATAAGCATGGCGGTATACTATTGCAGGAAAGCTCTCACCTCAGTTTATAGCAAAAAAGTGTTTATATTTGTATGGCAGAGATAGCATCTAAGAACCACCTCCACCTTTTCACCATTGAAAATAGCTCAATGGATGATTCTCTGTGGAACTCAGGCTATTTTTGCTTCCATAGGATATTTCCTAACTTTATTCCGAGCAACGGAGGTTTATTTACCATTGCAGCTGCATCCGGAAATCTACGCCCAATAAGGAAGGAGTGCGTCAACGTATGTTCCGGTCACACTCGCGGTAAAAACATCGAAAGAGGGATTTTCCTTTGCCTCTACTCTTCGGCATGCGTGTCCAATGCATCCCTTCGATCGTCTCCAAATCGCAATCGACCGGAGAAGCGGAAACGCAGCGTGGGAGGAATTCGGTGGGAAGGAGAGAGACGGAGAGAGGGGAGAAGGTTTTCTTGTATTCTGCGGTCGGCGGAGTTACACAGTCGTACGAACACAAAGGGTGAGTGAAATTGAGGAGAGGAGACGTGAATCGCGTGGATCTACAGAGGTTAAATAAGTTAGGAAGGAGTTTCCCGTAGATTTTAGCACTACGATACTCTTGTACAATTACGTCAACCATAGATACGATTACGTAAGTGCCTGATAGTTGGATTTCGACTTGTTGCAGAGAATACTTGCTCCTTGCAGTCTATTTAGTTAACCGGTTGCTGTCGTGTTCCGTTAATAAGAACTAACTTGAAACGACTTTCTAGCACCTATTTTCTTAGAAATGGTTTCGTGCTTTTCCGGTGAATTTCACGGTTGTGACTTTAAGGTTTCTCACCGGGTAGTTTCTTAAAGGGAATTTTCGACTCCTGTACACGGAGTTACCTTCGGGATGATGTGTCAAGGGGTTAAAATTCCGGGTTTATGTAGGGAATTCAGTTTCATTCCGTATATAAAACCGGAAAATAATTTAATTCTCATTAATTGCTACCCCGAGCCTAACAATGAACTCTTTTGGCATACTTACATCTAAGCTCTAAAGTCTGTTTTTTTTCTATCTTGCCAGTATACATTTCCACTACTACCAAGGAAGTAAATTGAATTAAAATGGTAAAATATCAGCCTTTGATGCATGAAGATCTTGAAAAAGGTCTGACGGGACCTTTCATGAAGATCTTGAATATTTGTTGAAAAAGATGGTATGAAATTTTCACTCTGTTTTTTTGATACATTTGTATTGTTTTTGTATATTCCTGTGGTATTTTTTGTCCTGTACACGTGGTCTAACACAAACCCACAGAATTTCTGCTTTATATAGATAGAATAAAAAAATATCAAGAACATATAAAACGGGTAAAAGATTAAATATGAGTAGAAATAAAGCAAAATATAGCTTTTATAGATAAATATATACATTTTGTAAACCTATTTGAAATTAGAAGACAGTTGTGAACATTTTCAGATTGCATTCCGTTGTTTACTCTTTAGTCCTCTTTGGATGAAGTATGACATTTTTAGTGTATGCATTGTAGAATATTTAATGTTCGAAAATAAATANCCTTCCCTTTATTTCTCAACAACACTATTTACATAATCAAACATCTTTGGCCTTTATCTTCCTCCGTCTTTTCCGTGTACCCTATCTTCGGTTATTCATATTATATTAAGTAATCCCTCTTCTCCAAATGTATCTTCTGTAAATGCTCTTATCCCTCATCACCCTCACCCTTATATTATTTGCGGTTTAATTCTTAGCTTTCCTTTTCTCTAATTCAATCATTCCCTTTATCTTATTCATCACTGAAGCTATGTCATTTTCCATCGCATATAACCTTAAAAAAACATGGTTGAGTTGATTATAAGACTGCCTGAGTCTATTGGCTTATTAACGCGTTAACTAACTTACTTACCAAAAGTGATTCGCCTGCATAAATTGGGAAGTAAGACATTCACCTATACGATACATATATAGTACGCTTTTGCAGTCGGCGCGGTTTTCGTGTTTGTAAGGATAATGGAGGAATTTGCAAAGAATTTGAAAAATATTCCTCGATTTAATTTAAAAAAAGCGTTGCAAATAAGAATGGTAGTTAAAATTCTACTTGAGATGCAATGATCAGTGGTAAATTTTCCAGGTAATGGACCCAGATTCCAGTCGATGGATTATGGTGATGATATAGTGATTGCTTCGATTTGGGAAAGCCAGCAAATTGTCGATCTGAGTTATTTTTTCACTTTTCATTAAAATTCTGGGGACTCAGATATGAAAGTGTAAGTACGACGGAAGCTTATGGTGCTCAATTGAGCTATTAGAACATCTACATCAACATCAATACCCTACAAGCCGCCTTTCGGCGTGTGGCAGGGGGTCTAAACGCAGGATGTTCGAACTATTTATTTATCTTGTTATTATCGCGTATCGTTCACGGAAAGAATGAGTCCTTAAAACGACTAGTCCTAGCATCTATTTCCCTTACCTACGCTCATTGTCGGATCGGTCAAAATAGCAGGGGGGTCGCATAATATTGATCACGTCCTCCGCAAACGCATTGTCGCGAAATTTATGAAGTAATCGCAGCCTAGCTTCCAATCTCCTTTCTTTCAAGGATTCCCAACCTGCGACCAAGATTATTTTAATAATACAAGGTTTTTTTATCGTAGCATTTTTTCACAAAACGTATTGCCTTGCGCTGCACTTTTTCGAGTTCGCGGGTGTACGTTTCATCCGCATGATCTCATATACTTACCTCATATTCAAGATGGGGACTGACCAAGGTGAAACAGCATCGCTCTCTAACCTTTTCATCTAATCTACTTACAATGCGCTTTATGAAGCCGAGCTTTTTGGTTGGCTTACCGTAGATTTTTCGGATACGAATGCTCCAGTTTAAGTTATTCGCTAGAGTGATCCTGAGATATTCAACTGACTACATTTAAATTTATTCCGTTAATTTAATTAGGAGAGGAACACAGTTTTGGAATGGATTAAAATAGATACACGGTGGGCCTGGTTTCATGTGCTAGCAATACTCATTCCCGCTTGGAATTCTCCATAGAGGATGGATGAAGAAATGAAAGAGAAAATGGCTGCCGGGAATCGAACCCGAACTTTCCGAACAGGTGCTCTAACCTCTAAGCTACCACGGCAGAACGATCTCTCCTTCAATTTCTTGGGCTATGATATTACTCCATGTGCTATTGAGGATCCATCTGAGATGGCACCACCCCTTTCCACACGCGGCACATCAAGGATGCCGCCACACCATTATAGTAACTCCCAGTAGGCCTCTTTTCTCTTTCATTTCTTCATCGAAATTCAAGCATGTGAACCATGTCTTTCTCCTTGTTTATATAGAGGATGGAAACTTCCAAACCACAAAACATCTACAGCAAGCTCCCGATATCCAATCTGCTTCCTTCTCGCCATCCTTGTAAAAGATATTGAGAAGTGTCATGTTTATACAGGTGCAGATATTTCCCTTCTTCTCTTCAGATTTCCTGCGATCCAAACTCCTTTTATAAAGTCCCTTTTGGTTTTGTATATAAAAGGTATCATTTACCTCCAATATAGCGAAGGTTTGCTTTTAAGGAGGAAGTAATACAGGAAAAGAAGCTTGAACACGGGTCTAGAGATTATTAGGGAGCTAAAGGTTATGGATGACGATGAAGGAAGGGATTGGTTGTCAGAGAGAAAAGGAAATGTTATTGAATAGGAAACCTTAGGTCTCAGGGACCTAATAATAGGTAGAACAATGATGTTGTAGGATTTCTCAAGGACAAAAGGTCCTCTCCTTTCAGTGTTAGTGACTTCGATAGTTTCCTATTCTGGAAAATAAGAGATAAGAAGATTTTTGTATGGCTGCTATATTTCAGTCTTTATTGAGCACGAGAAATATTTTTATACAAAATAAGCAAGTATCAGTTTTGCAGAATATTATAGAGCCTTCAGATAAGGTTATCATGGTCATTCATAAAATGTACGGTTAAAATTGCGGGATAATAAAGTAAATTATGAACATATCAATGAATATGAGATTTTTCGTGTGCCAAAGTCGAAAAAAATTAAGTCTTTCCATTTTTTGGAATCATATATATATAAAGCAAATGTCTGTCCGTCCGTCCGTCAGTCCGTCCGTNGAGTGGAGTGGTGTGCCGTAAGTAGTAGGTTCAGTAAAGAGTTTCCTTCTTAGCGAGAGTATTGAAGATTGATATGATTGATTCTAAATATACAGGACAACTTTTTTAGCGTTCTGAGAGATTTTTCACTGAAATAACTCAAAATACTCAACTTCAGTATCGATTATTTCACTCGATATATTCAAACCCTTTTCTTTGATTTACGTACGTTTCCTAATTATCGGGTCTACTGAATATGCTCGTTGAGAAAGACACCATTCTGTATGCTGAGATATTTTTTGGATTCTTCGACGACCAAACTAATTTTGAATCGTGTCAATGGTTCATATCGATGACTGAAGTGCTTTAGGTCTATTCCTAATTATATATATTCCTTTACGTTGAATCTTCGAAACTGTTGTGATAGACCCTGATGGAAGTATTATAACGTAAGGGATACACAGAGAAGAGCAATAAATGTGTGACTACAATTGTTCATTGACTGATGTGTTTAACCTTCAATGAGTATCCCCGGAGAAATAGTCATTTCAATAATAAATTCACGCTAGAATTACTTGTCTTTGAAAGGGCTCAAAGAAAATATCACTACCATATTTAAGTGTTCGAATGTTCTCTTTAAACTTAAATTAAGTCCCGTCGTGCTTGACGGGGGCGTTTACTAGTCGTTAATAAAAAGCTTTATAATCCAATTTCTAATTCATCGTGAATAAGTCGTATAGTACACGATTAATGAAGGAACTGAAGTATTACATGTAAAAAATAAAAGCAATATTTAGTGATAGAGATGCTTAACAGTGAGGATTATTTTCAAAATGTCGAGTAATTGGCCAGTTTCTTCACTGTGGTCAAATCCTTTTTTCTCAGTGGTCAAATATCTTCTTTTCTGTGGTCAAATATGAGCCGGAAATCGAGGTTATTAAGCCGGATTATGGGATTGTCGCCCGCGGGGTCAGACATATCCGGCTTCGAATTCGTAGGATTATGAGGAGACAGCTTTAGGGGTAATTGACAAGCATATTTATTTAATAGTAAAACGTTGCAATTTGGTCGGAGAACCAGGTGGCAACGGTAGACGGGAAGTAAGAAAAATAATTACGAGATNAATCTATGCGATCTTTAAATTTCAGCAGAATTGAAATACTTCAAGTTTAAATTAGAGAGAATCATAAAAAATACGGTCGTAAACCGAATATAAAATATTTTAAATTTAAATGTCTCTGTAAGATATACTAATAACCCTAGGTCGCGAGTAAAACATTATAAACTGTTACAGGAGGTTTAGAAATACTTCGGTGAAGGGCAGTTAAATATTGGTTAACAACAGTTTAACTGTCCTTGTAAGAGGGTTTTAAATGTAGTACGACCTTTGGATAAAACGTCCCTTTAAAAAAATCAAGCAAAAATTTAAATGCCTCTTACTGGGGTATTTAAATGTCCGCTAAACCAATCTGCCCTTGAGCTGGCTAATTAAACAATATTAAGTTTCTTCAACTCAGCATAGATTTCTAATTCATACATGTAGGAAGACAGCTGTAATATTTGTAAAGCAATGCAGTATGTTAATTTGTTCTATAACGTTAAACTGATGCTAGTAAGTTAGTTTTATATTTATCACTTTAACTCGCAAGGATACAATTTTGAATGATGTGCTAATAGTGCATCGAAAATGGTACAGTATAAGTGGTAATTAGACTTAGTAATCCTCATAAAATTCACAGTTGCTGGCGATTTTTTGTGGAAATGTGTGAAAAACACTCGATGATGGCGATCATTCGCCGAAACTAGTCGTGAGTTTTTATTGTTTATTTTTAATAATAAATATATTGTGGAAAAAGTGCAATTATTCTCATTCTCTTCTTTTTAGTTTCTTTTTCATTTTTTATGCGTTATTCGGCATTGGAATGAGAAGTTCTCCAGGTAAAGCATGCCGTTCCCTTATACCTCTATTGATAAAAGAATACTTCGCCACATCGGTTTTCTGCTCCCGTTCCTTTATTTATATACGATTTCCGGAAGCGAGAAAATGCTCTAAGAAAGAAGAAACGAGAGAATTTGTTCTAATCACGTGTTTAGTGTTAAATTTAATACGTCATAAATCGCCGTTTAATTATATATTTTGCATGAAATTAGATGAATATATAGTATGTAGAGATTACCTTTAATAAATTACCCCTATATAAAGTCCCTTTTGGTTTTGTATATAAAAGGTATCATTTGCCTCCAATATAGCGAAGGTTTGCTTTTAAGGAGGAAGTAATGTTTATGTAGGGAATTCAGTTTCATTCCGTATATAAAACCGGAAAATAATTTAATTCTCATTAATTGCTACCCCGAGCCTAACAATGAACTCTTTNTTAAACCGATCCATAATTTCCGTTATGGTGGCTAACAATTTTTTTAGAAAATCCGTTGAAATTTCCTTTTGTTCTACTTCTTCAGAAATGTTAATTCATTTCGATTAACAAAATAATGTGGAATTTCTGGGAATCCCAATACCGCGTTCGATTTCGGGGAATCCCAATAAAACCGCGCCATACTGAAACAGTGTTAAGCGGGGTCTTGCTGTAATTAGTTAAAATGAATAAAAAGAATAGGGACGGGTTGAATAGTGCAGCTGGAAGATCGAGGGAGGAGTCTGGGGAAAGGTAAAGAAAGGTGGAGTCGTGTCGGACATCGGTTCCACGATCACGGGAAATGAGGGTTCGAGGGAAGGGGTTGAAAACGCCGTCGAAGCGTGCTGCCCTTTTCATTCTTGCATCCCTCCCTCCCACGTTCCGCGACACTTGCCGATCTCTTCCCCGCCTAATCATCCTCGACCATTACCACACCTCCTTTTTCCTCAGCTGACCAGTTTGTTTTTGTCCCTCATCTCCCTCTCACCGTACCCCTTCAATTCCGCTAACCTTCCTCTTTCGCCATCCTGTTTCCTTCCTCTTCGCGCTAGATTACCTCGTCCTGTTCACCACGCTATCTAGCTTCACCACTTCGCATCTCGGGCGTCTCCTCAGTTTCACGAGCTCATTGAGTAGAGTGGAGAAGGATGCTGTGACAAGCTGCTCATCAGGTGTCTCAAATGAGCTCGCTTCTTTAGAGGAGGCACGTGTTTGCATCCAGCACATCTCGCCGGTTCGCTTTTTGGCGGTCGGCCATTTTCGCCTCGGTTACTTCCAGGGGTTTTACAAGCTCTTCCCCGGCCTCTTTATTTGTTTTGCGAAGCCTGCACAAGAGGAGGTTTATGTTGGAAAGTGATCCTGTCGGACTAAAGGAAGAGTTTCTGTGTTTGTGAGCAAAGTCGGAGGAGAGATTGACGAGTGGCACTTGGAGTTAATGGGGAAAGGAAACGCTGTGTTCAAGAGTGGAGTGGTGTGCCGTAAGTAGTAGGTTCAGTAAAGAGTTTCCTTCTTAGCGAGAGTATTGAAGATTGATATGATTGATTCTAAATATACAGGACAACTTTTTTAGCGTTCTGAGAGATTTTTCACTGAAATAACTCAAAATACTCAACTTCAGTATCGATTATTTCACTCGATATATTCAAACCCTTTTCTTTGATTTACGTACGTTTCCTAATTATCGGGTCTACTGAATATGCTCGTTGAGAAAGACACCATTCTGTATGCTGAGATATTTTTTGGATTCTTCGACGACCAAACTAATTTTGAATCGTGTCAATGGTTCATATCGATGACTGAAGTGCTTTAGGTCTATTCCTAATTATATATATTCCTTTACGTTGAATCTTCGAAACTGTTGTGATAGACCCTGATGGAAGTATTATAACGTAAGGGATACACAGAGAAGAGCAATAAATGTGTGACTACAATTGTTCATTGACTGATGTGTTTAACCTTCAATGAGTATCCCCGGAGAAATAGTCATTTCAATAATAAATTCACGCTAGAATTACTTGTCTTTGAAAGGGCTCAAAGAAAATATCACTACCATATTTAAGTGTTCGAATGTTCTCTTAGCGTAGCATTTGCTATATCCAGCTAAGCACTGTAAACTAGAATTTCTTCACCCAAGGTTCTCAACCCGAACAAATGCGTCCTGTAGCCTGCATTTTGAAATCAAGGACTCTCATCTGCTAATCAAACTGAAGGAGAGCTATAGCGTTTGTTTTAGAGCACTAACCCTCGACAGCCTTGCGATGCCTGCCATGGAACCTTGGAAAACTGACTCGGAGTCCACGGTCACTCACGATGCAATCGGTGACCCGGCAGAATCGAATGGCACCCCTCCGGAAAGATTTTCAAGGTTACAAGAGTCCCTGCTCAACAACCCAGCATTCACTGCTAGTGTCAGTTCAGGCTACGTTCGTCCCAGGCTGCTTACGGACGGCGAGGTGGCAGTTCCTGTCGAGTGTGGATCGCACAGCGGCGTCTTGCATCTCTCCAGACTCTGCAGAGGATCGCGAGGACAATGCATTTTAACGCGATGCGGGGTGTGGTTTACTCCGAACGAGTTTCAGCTGGCATCTGGAAGAGAGACGGCCAAAGACTGGAAGAGGTCCATTCGACACAATGGAAAGAGCATGAAGCTGCTTCTCGCCAAAGGAATTTTTGCTGTCCATCCTTCGGATTGCGAGTGCACTGTTGCTGGAGAAACGATTTCAATGGTGAGTCTGAGAAAATCTTCAAGTAGTGATAATGTCATGCGAGCAATCACCTGTTTCATTCTCTGTTTGACTCTCGCTGTAAATGTAAGTGAATTCTGTGACCTCGCGTTGTAGCTCATCATAAGTGGAATTTGAATCTTTCGTTTGCTAAGAGTGCCGGTAATTAAGCTGTTAGCGAAAATACTGAAGGTGTTGTTTATGTTGGCATCGTATTTTTTTGCCTTTGAGAAGCGGTTGCTTAGGAACATTTTCTATGGCTTTCGTCGATTCTCAGATTTCTTGCCTTAGTTTGTGCACCTTGCAGCTCAACCATACTGTGGCTGCTGAGGAAATGTAATTAACTAAGCTAACTCAAGGAAACCGAAGATTCCGCAAGCTAATTAGTCTATCATTTTGTGTTTGCGTACCTAATGAATCTATTCATGAGAAAAGCTGGAAAATATGTTGTCGCAAATTTAGGAAGCCTCGCTTCAGGTTTTTAGTGCGGTACAGATTTTTTCAAATCCTTACTTTTCGACTGCTATGGCAATTTAATTTAACTGAAAAGTGATGATTGAATTAATCCAGAGCTGGAGAATCTGAAATGTCTTGCTGAATGCGGCCTTCTCCAGTATTCTTTTAACATTTGTTCACTTTTTAAACAATCTCATGCAAAATTGTCTTCTTTTCCACTCTCGTCACGTTAAGAGAAAACGTGAAAGAGCAGTTCTCCTGAAGCTTATTCTGCAATTAAATTGCTTTTTCTATAAAAATCCTGAAATATTTGATTGTAGGTGTGGCTCGATGCCACTTGCGGTCTGGTTTTTCACATGCAACCTTCAATTGCGAAAAGTTAACTAACCGTAGACCTAATCAGCATTAACCAACTTTCTCTGCACTTTTCGTAGCTCCTGTTTCCATTAGCTTTATCCTTTTCTAACCCTCTCCCCCCTCCATGACCCTTATTTAGACCTTACAGAGTAGCGTAGCACCCTTGTGGTTAGCAAGGTGAGCAAAAACCTTTAGGGTAGAAGGGCAGAACTGGATAGAAATAAACAAATCCATCGTGCAGAAGAAACATTTAAGTATCTGTTGATGACAACTTCAATAATAATTATTACAAAAATCCTTTTGAAAATTCATTCCTACGACGACTCATTCGATGGTGCCATTCATATTCATGTGTATAATTCATTCTTTAAAGTACAGTGACGGCTATTAACGTCATCGTTTGAATGTTTATGTTTATTATGAATATGAATGTTTTCGTTTCTTGGTCTCAAGGTTTCTTTATTTACGGAATCTTCATTACGGGTGATTGTTCGTAACTGCTTAGTGTTCTCAATTAACTTTTTTAATAAATTGCTTTTTTTAAATTTAGTTCCTAAAATTCAAATTCAGTTGGATTTTTGCAAGGTGTTAAGGAAGACGATGAATGCAAGAAATTTCCTCTCGGATGGTTTCCAACTCATACGGTGCAGCAGTAATTCATATTACGAGCAAGTTTAGGACGACAATTAACGTTGTTCTCGCAAGTTTCTCGAAACTATCTGGTAAATCCATGAGAATTTCATTAGAGTTTTGGGAGTGACAGTATTCCAGATGTGAAAAGTTGGTAAAGTAGATTTCCGAAATGTTTCATCATTCTTTTTGGTATGGAAGATCGATAACAACTAATGCACCAATGTAGTCTTAAAAATATTTCATTTTGGTTTTACTTCTTCTATCGTTTTATCATGCCGCTGAATTCTTGTTCTGCTTTAAGTATTTATTCGTTTACTGTTAGTGTAGAAACGGACTGCTTCATTTGATGTACGATTTACGAAATGCAACCTATAATTTCACAAAAGGTTGTCATATAATTTAAGGTCGACCTCAAATAAGATTTTTAACAGAGGATTTGAACGACTATTTGAAGTGATCTTATATGTATCTACTCAGCAAGCCACCTTTCAGAGTGTGGAAGGGGGCACATGATACGTGTATCTAATGCAATAATAGATTACTTTCGCATACCGTTAACAGAAAAAATGAATTCTTGAAGAGACCTTTTCGAGTATCTATTTCCCTGGTCTTCTTCGAAGTATCAGAATGGGCTGTTAACAGGGAGGAGGCATAATGCTGACCTCGTTTAAAAACGTACTTTCTCTGAACTTATTAAGTAATAGCCGTCCAGAGACCGGAGATTAGTTTAGAAAAACTAGTTTAGCCCGGACTAGAGTCAAGAAAACCGGAGAGGCGACAACCATAATTATAACCACTAAACCGAGACGTATATCAATTTGGGCAATTATCAGGGATTGGGAGAGAAAGGGGTCACGAGATCGCGAATGAATCCATTCATTCAGCAGGAGCCCTCAGCCATTCAGTCCTCGTATATCTTACGCTTTAGCTCTCCTTATCTGAGAACGGCCCTCTCCACCATCCTCTGTACACATTTTAATTCGAATTACGAAATCTACGCGCAAAGTGGAAAATCTCCCGCTGAGATTCCCAAAATTTCGTGTTAATTGGGACGTCGGGTTTCATTAACATGCATGGGTTAGGATTGTGGAAGGTCCTTTTCCATATGCAAAGCTAACTCACTCTCTCTCAGACCTTTAACGTATTTAAAATTGCGATTGATGTACTAACTCGTGAATTATGCATGTGGAGGGGTTAAAAACTGAGAGCTCAGCTTCTCAGGGAATATGATTCCAGAAAAGCATCTCAACGCCTAACTACTATAATAAGAAAGATATACCACTATAGCATGATACCATTATTGCTTTCACATATTTTAAAAGCTCGTTCACGAGAGAAGTATGTTGAGCAAAATAACTGGATTTTCCCCATTAGGATATGAAATCAATCACTTGTGAAATAATAACGACAACAACAACAACAACAGCAATAACAACAACAAAAACAACAATAATAACAATAATAACAACAGCAATGATAACAATACTAATAACAATACTAATAAAATAATAATAACAGTGATACTAACAACAATAATATACAACAAAAATACTTACCAACATAGATATACATTTACATATTCTTTATTGATGAACTCATCTATGCTATAATATGTTTTACAAAGCAGAGAATTCCTTAGTTTTTTTTACAAAAGTGTACCATTAGAATCCTTCAGAGCACCAGGTAGCGCATTGTACACTTAAAAGCCATAATCTCAAAGCTCCTTAATACATTACGACTTCACTCGCTATATTTTAAATTTAATTTGGTTGCAGTAATCATGTTAAATGCGCATAATTGTTTCCGAGATAGATGGCTGAAAAAATATTTTTTTAAATCACCACAGTTTCGTTGAGACACCTTCAAATATCTACAATTCCGGAATTTCTTTCACTTTGGTGATATTTTCGTATTCTGTGGAGCTAATAATTACGTTTCATTTACCGATCACTTATTTAACAATTGCTTATTTTACCTAAAGTTTATTAATTGAAATAAAATGTACATTAAGTAATTAATTGTTAAATAAAATTCCAGGGTGAAGAATAAAATGTGGGTGATCTACTGAGTTTAGAACCTTTCAATCATTGATAGGCGTTACCAAGGCAACTTGCTTGTATCGAAGAACTTGCTACAACCACAAAATCTTTCAACGATTATGACGGAAAGTGGGGACCTGGGTTCGAGTCCCAGGGATGTCGCTATTTTTCTCATTTGTTTATCCTTGGGTTTTAGGCGCACACCTCAATGTGCAAAAATAACAAACTTATTCTTTCCCACAAATTTAACCCTTCCCAGGTTTTTCACGCCCCCTTCTCGTGGGCGTTTTCCTGCAGGGTTTTATTTTTTCCCCTAAGTTCAGACTTAAGTTATCTTTTTAAACCCGCATAATTCAATTCTTTTACTGATTTTTCTTTTTTGCATCTCTCAAAATCTATCTCTTTCTTTTAAACATTCAATAACAAAGGGTTAGATGTAAGAAGGGACTAAGAAGTCTCCATCTCGCCCTTCGATAACGACGTTTTAATATTATCATTATATTACTGTTAATTTTACCCCTAGTTTGGTAATGGAGTTGGATATCTAAAAATGTTTGCTCCAAAATTCCGGAATTTCTTTTAAGAAATGTACTTCCTTAGAGTTACATCTAAACCAAGTAAAATTTAATTTGACTTTCTTATCTTTTACTCTAGGCGTTTTTTATCCAGGTGTTAGTTCTAGCAATATCGGGATAAAAGGTATTAACATTTTCGACAGAAAATATAAATACTCGTAAATATCAAATAAAGAACAAGGAAATGTATTAGCAGAACATGATATGTTAAGTAAAGGAAAAGATTTAGCAAATTTTGAAGCTTTTCTTAAGGTCCCTAATGCTATATCCTTTATCAAACTATCAGCTAAAAATGAAGCTGATTCATGACTGAAAACCATAATTTGTCTCATTTGTCAAATTTATTGCATTTTATTTCATAATTGTTGCAAGATTAGCAATGCTAATTACTATGCAATCTATGTCACACTGTAAACATATCTTTCAATAGTACGCACAAAATTTCAAATCCACGGTTTAAAAAGTATAGAGATATATATCCTGCATAAACTGTCTAAAAATGGAGGAGAACGCAAAGTATGGAAGTTACGTAGGTTCTTAATTTGTTTGTAATTTAAGAAAAATATGCGGAGGAATTCATCGCAGAGAAGATGGGTTTGGAATCGGATTGAGATGGCGTTACATTTAGCGTTATATATTCTCAGAATTCAATTTTCTGAGAAAGTGGAATCATTTTACACACCATATGCGGAAGGTACGTTTCGCTGCCATTATTGTGCGTGAATAAACGCTTTGGGCAGAAAGTTGAAAGTGCTGTCGCGGCTTAACAAAGATGAGTTTGTATAACGTAGCAGCTGTTTTAAGTGTTTGCCGAATAATCTCTCTCTGGCATAATTTGAATGCAAATTCGGCATTCATGAGGCTTGATTTGCATACCATTAATATGTCGCGCGGAAATTAGGCATGGCATTCATGGGGCTCAAGAAGAACTAGAATGTAAAGGATATTCAAATCAAGGCCTATTGTGATTGTGAATGCGGAAAAAAAGTATTTATTTTATAAATCATATTACGTGAAGCTGCAATTATGTATTGCTGACTGATGTCACACAGGGAATCATAAAAATACTTTGTGCGTAAAATGTGATGCACAGAAAAAATGAATTCTTGAAGAGACCTTTTCGAGTATCTATTTCCCTGGTCTTCTTCGAAGTATCAGAATGGGCTGTTAACAGGGAGGAGGCATAATACTGACCTCGTTTAAAAACGTACTTTCTCTGAATTTATTAAGTAATAGCCGTCCAGAGACCGGAGATTAGTTTAGAAAAAATAGTTTAGCCCGGACTAGAGTCAAGAAAACCGGAGAGGCGACAACCATAATTATAACCACTAAACCGAGACGTATATCAATTTGGGCAATTATCAGGGATTGGGAGAGAAAGGGGTCACGAGATCGCGAATGAATCCATTCATTCAGCAGGAGCCCTCAGCCATTCAGTCCTCGTATATCTTACGCTTTAGCTCTCCTTATCTGAGAACGGCCCTCTCCACCATCCTCTGTACACATTTTAATTCGAATTACGAAATCTACGCGCAAAGTGGAAAATCTCCCGCTGAGATTCCCAAAATTTCGTGTTAATTGGGACGTCGGGTTTCATTAACATGCATGGGTTAGGATTGTGGAAGGTCCTNCGATATTATTAATTATATTTGAAATGTGATAATATTGACAAGATTGCAATTAAAAGATATTTTGAGGTTTTTTCCAGAACAGATAATAACAATTTTTGGAAAAAATCAACAATTCTAAGCATGTTAAGACTACTTGTTTGTCATTGGTCATCTTCCCCTTTTTTATAGTTTTAACCCAGGATTGACCCTATTTTTTCTATGAAGAATGTAACCTCTAATGTAATCTATCATTCTAGGCCGGAATTCGTGGAGCGACATAATAAAAAACTTAATAAAAATTCGTAATATCATCAATATAGTAAAACCTAATATTAAGTGGAAGTTACACAGTTTTCTTCAATATTTTCTGATTTCTCATGTTTACGAAACGAAAATTACGAGATATCCCCGAACGTCATGATCAATATTCATTTCTATTATGATGCCAGAATGATAGTACACCTAGCCCATTACTAATATTAGGACTGAGTTCCAATTAGCTCGTTCTCAGCATAGCGCAAAGATTTCCCACAGGAAATAGAGCGATTTGTGGTCGGCTTCTTATAGCACAGCCTATACTGTTTTGAGAGTCATCTCGCTCATCGGGGATGTTTGGGGTACAGAGAGAAGCTGCCTTGTTCCCGCAAGAAAAGGAAGGAGGATATTCTCTTCGTATCCATTTTCAGTAGTTGGTCCCCCGAGTGCCATAAGAACGTGTTGAATCCTGCTTCGCAGGGAGCTTAAAAAAATTCACTTTAAATGGGCACTTTTGATGATACAACTTCGAACTTCAGCGAAGCAGGAACTTTAATGGTTTTTTATACGTCTTTTACTCTCTGTTTGGTTCCAATGTTAAAGAAATGAAGTTCAAAACGGACATTTGTAAAAAGAAGGGTAAGTCGATTACTAGAAGTTACAAAAGACAAATTAACAATTGGAAGACACTTAGAAAAATTGTAGTTTTTCGGCAGAAATATTTATTAAACAAATACATAACACACGGCCGGTTTCGACGATTTATCGCCATCACCTGGTAATAAAGCTTCTAACCGCAAACTTTAAATACAAGCAGCAAAGGTAGGAGGGGAAGGCAAGGGATGGTGGAAGGCTGGGGAGGGGTGCAGGGCGTGAGGGAAAAACCAGATGGTTAAGAAGATAAAGAGAGAGAGGATGTAGTGTTAGAAGGAAGCACTGAGAGGAGAAGCGGGGAGTGAGAAGGGAAAAGATGTTCATTGACCTGGTAGTATTTCGGAGAATCACCATGCGAAAGTAATTCTAGTTGTTCTAAGAAATTTAGACTTTGTCTTTTGACGGCGAGATGAAGGACATCTGGGAAAAAATTGGACGAGTGGTTATTCTCAAGGAGGTGTTTGGAAAACTGGGACGTGGACGATTTATTACGGAATCATCTTTGATGTTCTTTACTTCTGATTTCTAAACTTCGAGATGTTTGGCCAATATAGGATGCATTGCAATTCTGGCATTTTAATCTGTAAATACCAGATCTGTCCAGGGGGTTATGTTTCGTTTACGTTAATATCACGCATATTCTCGTCACTATGGATTAAGAATAGAGAATATAAACATTATATTATTCTTTTAATTCAATTTTAAGACGTGTTAAGAGATTCATAGAACAGACGAAAGGATAATGCTACGTCCTAACCAGGATTCGAACTCGGAAGCTTTGCAAATGGTATCATAAAACAAGCTTTGCAGGCAAGAAAATCGACAAGAAGTGAACTAAACCAGTGACGTCTTCAGAAGCAATCTTGGGGGGATTTAGGAGTTCTGGGGATGATACATATCTGAAAATATACCAAAGAATACATTCCGTACTATTATAAAAATATTTTATACATTTTATTCCGAAAATTTTTGAAACTGACTAAAACAGAGTTTTTAGGTGTTTACGAGAACGGAACTAAAATACGAGTAGCTTATCGCGTAAAGCTTGAAAGGAGAAGTAAAACCCTCTTTGAATTTCTAAAGGGAGTTGATTTCTCTTTTGCCCATCCCTAGAAACGCCTTTATTTATTTCCCAATCCCCCCACAAACATACATTTACTGGTCAATTACAGTAGTGTGCTTAAAGAATAACGGACGAACGTACACAACCATTTCCTAACAGGAAAAGTCCGACTAGCCGGGATTTGAACCCGGGACCTTGGGATTGGAGCGCTAGCCCGCCAACTTCTCCGCCAAAGCGGCCGGTAAAAATTAATTAAAAATAGAATGCCGTTCCAAGAGGTAATTACATCAACGAAAACAGTATTTTGATACAAAATTAGACTTAGTCCACAACAAAATTCTAAATTAATTGTACACTATTTTGTGTCATAATCTTTAATAAATTATGGAGACGTTCCACCAAATATCGCTCGATAGGCTTTGTTTAAAAAAACCAATGGTTACGTGATTCTATTCCATCATTCTACAATTACGTGAATGGAGCGTGTAGCAAAATATCGATTGATACTCGATACTGAATTTGAACGTGCGCATGACATTCGGTGCTGTCACATTTTTGCATTGACTAAAGAGGCCTTCATTTTTCATTACGGATCGGTGTGGAATCGCGAAAAACACTGGAGGATTCTAGATTATTGTACACATTTTCGGAGATGAAATAGAAAATTTTCAAAATTATTTCTTGGCATCGCGGCTTGACGATTTATCCCGTCAGTCTTCATCCGCTCGGTAAAAAAATTTACGACGCAGCGTCTGCCAGCGGTTAAGTACCCGTGTCCAGCAAGCACGTCACGGTCGCGGGGGCACGGGAAACGCAGGTAAAATTGTCCTTGGACAACGGCACCTTTGCAATCTCTCGTCCGCTCACGTGCCTTACCGCTCCCTCTCTAGGGAGCATCCGACCTGAAAAACTCTTGAATGAAGCAGCCCGTAGCTCGGAAGGACCATCTCGACTATGGAAAAAGAGTATTTTTCGAGAGTTCCTCTCCGCAACTCCGTATCTCGGATCATTAAGATACAAAATGCCTCAACCCCTTGGCACTCTTTCTGCGTCTCTTCCCGAGATGCACCGCCCTATTCCATTCCATCCTAGACTTAGTACACCCGTCGGGGATTGTTGGGGAGGAGTTTGCGGTTTCCACCGCCAGGAATGGTCTGCATTGTGGGTTTCTATTCCACGTAACGAACCCCATCTCCATCCACTCCACGTCCGCTTCTACGAGAATTTCTCTCGCATTCGTTTCAACCAGAAGGGACTCGAAAAAGGAGGGTTTGCGGAATGAGGGGTTAAGAACCCCACGGTATTCTTCCTCGGTTGGTTTTCGGTGTTGAAGTAGCTGAGGAACGCATTCCACTTTCAACACTTTCTCGACGTAGGGAAAGTAATTACCCAAAAAGGCAGAATATGAGGTGTTATTTTCTTTGCAATTTCCTAGATCATAATTATAAGTTTTTTGCAAATATGAATTATTTATTATTTTTAAATATCAATTCTTCGCCACTGCGGTGGGGTATGAAAGACCCACAGTGTATTTATAACTTAGCGTCTGTTCCATCAGCCCGAAGGCTATTTGGATCCTCCTATTCTCCGCCATTGGCTACAAACATCTTGGGAGAGGACGAGGCTTACTATGGAAGGTGAGGAATGAAGTAAAGTTTACTTTTCTCTCTGAGTCAGAATGCTAAAAGTGGATCAAGTCCCCGTAAACGCAGCACTTATGACCTTATGAATAATATGTTTCATAGGTAAATACGTTTCATAGGAAAGGTAAATTACCAAGCTGATTATTACCCGGAAAGACCAGGGTTCGAGTCACAGTCATGTCGCTATCATTCACATTGTTATTCTTTGGGTTTTTATTTTTCATAGAATTCAGTAAAGAGTGGCCGACATGATTCAACATCAGCCTCAGTAGTTTTCATGTCAACACAGCCCCGAAGAAGACAGACAAAATTAGATGAAAGATACATTTTCAGTTATAAAGTAACAAAAGGGAAAAAAGAATTGAAAAATATAAAAGAAGGTTAAACCCAAATGTTAGTACCTTCTCCATAATGCAATATTATATCTTGCAAGTATGCTAGCAATGTCTTAAGTTTTATTTGTTGAATTATAGTTATTATTTACTTTGTAATCCTTTTCTATCTATATGTGGAACTAAAAAGTGTTATGACAGTAAATTAGCATCTTTAAATTATTATTTAT
>KZ308183.1:954573-995125 GCA_000376725.2 Ladona fulva | reverse complement strand
CACTTTGTAAATTCCACTTGTAAGATTTATTTACGACCCGGGTTTTGTTGTGGTGCAACATCACCTGATGATATTGCACCGCAAATAAATCTTACAAGTGAAATTTACAAAGTGAAGTTTTATTTCTCTCACAGCGGTTTTTTCCCACACCGCATCTTTCTTTTAGTTATAATTATATTCTGTACATATTATAATGACATACGAGGTTAGGTGGAAGAGAGGCCCATATGGGCCTAACCTCGCCAGTATAGAGTCTATCTATCTATCTTTAAGCTTAACCTGTGTTTCTTTCAAAGTATCTTACATCTAAGTTGACATGCTTATCATTTTCGTCTTCTTTACCTGAATTACCATACCATATTTTATACAAATCATATTTATCAAAATATTATAACAAGATCCATAGGCCTAAATTTACGGCTATTTATTGAATTTATAACCAAAAAATCTATCTCATAACCTGGGTGAGGATTCGAAGAAAAGTGAGATATTTTCTGTAATCGCAACCTAAAACTACCATATGCTTTAGGTTAATAGGCTCAATTTTTGAGATAATTTCCATTTTAGGCTACTTCGTCTCAATACAGATACACATATAAATAGACCATTCGCTCACCAATAGCGCTCTCTCTGCTTTCATGGCATATTAATATAAATCGAAATCCTCCCTTCCTCGAAAATTTCTTTCCTCAATAATTTTTACTTAAAAGGCTAAAAACAATTGAACCGAAAAAATTTAGAAAGTTGCAATAAAATCCCACACATCAGCGACTACAAGGACTACTTCTCAAGTGGTACAGTATTTTAGTAATCTGACAGAATATGCAATTTACTCGTGACTTTTCAGTTCCTTTTTGTCTGACAGACATTCTCTCACATTTCCTTGAACTGAGATAGCAAATCTCTGGCGGCAGAAAGAGATTAAAATCACGTTTTCCAAAAATGAGATTCCTGTGGAAACTTTCAAGAGAGCGAAACAAATGCATCAGCTTCTGGTTGCTGCTTCAAATTTATCGCGGCGCTATTATGCAAATCAGACTTCACAGTTCTACTCCAGACCGCTCTATTTATTCATAAGATGACTCGAGGACAAATTTTGGTGGCGTTTCATTACTTTTTGTAATAAAAATTTTATTGTTTGACCTATTTCAGAAATGTTGTATACAGATTTTTCTCCGGGATTTGACTAGTAATCTATTATCTTCTCGATCCTATTGGTAAATAGTTGCGAAAATGCTCCGTTGCTTTTACGACCAGGAGAAAAACATTTGGAGAAATATGGTTATTTATTCGTTTTCATTAAATTATCTTTCATATTGAGTAAGATAATTTTTAGTCGAAATCAAAGTGGCGGAGAAAATTTGTAAAACTCTTGACCGTATAAAATTCTAGCGGGTCGTTCGAGATAAGACTGATTTGTTAAAAAAGGCTCAAATTTTATTTCTTTTGTTTTATGCTACTTTCCGGATCGCCTGGAGTAGGGAGTAAGTAGGGAGGTCGCAAAATTTTTTCTTTTCTAAACCTACTTTCTTTGAACTCATTGAGTGGCCGCGAGAGACTTCTTTTTAATTCGTTGCGGACCAGGCACTTAAATGGGAGCCTTACTCTGCAAGCCAGGCTTTTTAAGACATTTTCGCAAAATTGCACGAGTCGAAGAAAAAGCGGATAAAATCCTAACGTTGCCCCCAACCTGCGCCCTATAGCACTTTTGTATGCTGTGACAGCGCATGCTGTACTTTCATAAAATTATGGACGAAATTAAAGTGTATAAATATTTTTAGCGTCGCGTCCATGTCATATGCGATCCAAAGTCTTATCATTTACGTCGCATGCAGACCACAGCCAATAATTAGCATACCTTACACAGGCATATAATTTCTTATAAACAAAGGAAAGGAGTTTCTTTGCGATATTTGGTGAACTTGGTGCATTACTGCATTGAAAAATTTGGTGCTTTTTTGGTGCATGGTGCGTATGAATTCTTTTCGGGTTCTCCCCCAGGGTAGATGAATTTCTGCCGACCGAAGGCTGACTCCGTCATCGTCCTCAGCGCCCTGGTGGAAAACACGAGAAGAATTTATNTCTGAATTTATTCAGCTCAGTCATTTCCGACGCTGTATATTCTAGTTTACGCATGATATTCATTCAGTTAATTCCAACCACATTCAGTATCCCCATATGCTTCTTTTGCCGCAACCAACGTTTGCCATCATACCGCAAGACAAGTGCAGATGCAGTTCTATACCCGGCCGTACTCTACAGTTGCCTCTTTAGACAGTTTACCAAGTTTAATCACCGAACGCAGACTACCTCCATTAGCTACTTGAATTACTGGCGACATACTATTAATGTAATAATTATATTATAGTAATAATAATGTAATTATTATTAATAATTACGATAAATTGTGTTATTAAAAAAGCTAAATGATATTATTAAAATATATATCTTCCATAAAATTATTTTATCGTATACAGCTGGTAAGCGTAACTTCGCATAAGGCTTGAAATTTTTCATTATTTAGCTGATATGATATAAAAATGGCCAGAGAAATGCTTCCTGGCAAGTGGCCTGGAAGAGCATAGCGGAAAGGACAAAGACACGTGAAAGGTCTGAGTGGGCAAAGGACGCTTTGAGAATGCACGCCGCTCTGAGAGAGACATAAAGGTTTTTACAGGGCCAGATCGCCGATTGGGCACGCCGTTTTTTGTCCCTATCTGCAGGGCCATTTAATCGGATTATTTCGGAATTTCCCTGCATTTCGGTCGGTATCTCCCGCCTACCATCGCACCGCCAGTCCGCAACACTGGTAACTACATTGCGTCCCTTCGAAACTACGAGAGCGAGGTGGCAGGCCTTATTCCGTTCGTTTTAGACTATTTCTTCCGCTAGGGAAATGACATTGCTGCAGAGGGAAAGGCCATGGTCGATAAGACTAGGCACCGTACTTTGCCGGAACGCTCTCATGAGGCGTCATCGCACTTACGCGAAAGCAATGGTGTCCTAATGCTTGCCTACCAATTGTTCTATCCATTCCCTTTTTTATATGAGAAGGAGGTGTTGTTTGAGGGATTCTCATCCCCGGTGTAAGGGATAGTCTCGCACGGGTAAATCTCCAGGGAAAGCAGCTTTTTTTATTGGATCTTCATGCGAAGCTTAACGTTAACCCCTTTGTCGGAGCGGTTGGATCTCGTTTTTTATTTATGCGGGGAGAAAATTGAAAATGAGATAGGTTTCTGCGAGAAAAACATGCAGAAAGCTTCAGGTGTTCCCGTTGACTAATTAGAATGCTAGAAGTTTTTCACATTTAATCTATTTGCGTATACGAATTGCAGTTGCTGGATTGTAATCGCTGGGATTTATTAGATGGCGCAAAACTATTTATCGCAAAAATTAACATTACGAGTATCTAGCGATACTTGAATGAATTATAGGAACAGGAAAATAGGAGAATATTACAGGTTGTCAGTTTATTTAGCCACGTAAGCCATATTTTGGTTTTAAATTCTATCCCTTCTTTTTTATTATTTAATCTTAAAAATATGCCCTGTCCTAACGTGCCAAGTCATATTTTCTTATACAAGTTTATTCAAGTTATACAAATTAACTTAGATACACACTCCTAAAATTCGTTCATTTACATCTACATAAATATCCTGCAGGCCGCCTTTCGGCTTGTGTCAGTGTGTGTAAACACGAAGCGTTTGAGTTACCTCTTTAGTTTTTTTATTTCGCGTACCGTTCGCTTCCCTTAAACGTTTTGTCCTCACATATGTTTTTCTTATTTTATTATCATTGTCGGAACGGCTGAATTAGCAGGGTGGTCACATAACACCATTTACGTCATCCGCAATTGTACTTTATCTGAATTTAGCTAGCAATCGCAGCCTAGCTTCTAATCTCCTTTCTTTCAAAGATTTTTCTAACTCTTGGCGCTTTGAAATGAAACTATTCAATGTTAATTGGATTGAGGAGGCCTTATCGTAGCGGTATTCTAAGTTAGCGAGGAGCTAATTTTAGTTTTTAAAATCACTTCAAAATAATGCGAATGTGCGACCTACGCTCCATAACCAAGTTCCATCATATTTAAAGTATGTACATTTCGCTTCAATCTAAAATATGTTTTAAACGGTTAACTTATTATATAATTACGATTAAATATGATTTAATTACGATTCAATACCTTTTACACTAAGCCGAAGTCTATCGTTTGCTTAATTTACATTGTCTTAGGTAATGTGTTGATGTCGATCTGTTGATGTTGTAGTGGTTTCACAGAGATTAATTTTTATATAATAATAATTATATTGTACCAAAGCTATTATACGTTAAATTTTAACCTCTAATCTTCTCATTCAAAATTATCGGAAAAGTGAATCCCAAAGGAACACAGAAGTGGAATTTATCGACGTTAAAGAAAAAAATAATTATGTCCAGACTCCGCAGGAATCGCGAAGTATTAGCAATCGGTCACAAAGCATTTAAATTTCGAATGGATGTTTATTCCATCCCGCACGTATGCCTACGCGTGAATTACCTTGAAGGATTGTCTTCATTTTCAGAAAATAATAAACGCGGTCGTGCGATCGCTTTTGTATTCAGCTCTTCGTTCATTAAAGTGCATCACGGTGCAGTTGAGAGTTACGTCCTCGCCATTCGCGCCCAATAAGCCCGAGCGCGTGATCGTAAATATCTCTCAGCAGATGAATTGCAGCCGGGGATAACTTCGGTAAAAGCATTTTAATTGCGCGTAAATCCTTTGAGAGGATTAATATTCGAGCCTGAAGGGTTCGAGGAAAATCGGGCATGCATGACAAAGAAAGTGCCACTCGTTAAGTGAACGGTTTTATTTTAATTAAAAAAAAATTGTATCCCGATACCCACACAAACACTCATTTACTGGACCATTACAGTGTTGGGTTTCAAAAAATAACAAAGGATGGACACACACGACCATTCCATAACAGGAAATATCCGGCAAGCCGGGATTCGAACCCGGGACATTGCCACACCACTTTCCACCACGCCACAGCAGCCGGTTTTAATATTAATCCCGCCTGAAATTAATAAAATTCTAACATCGTTCTCTGAATTTAGTCATTCAATAGGTACAGAAAGGAGAAGGTATTATGAAGGATTACATATATACATACTTATCGAACACGTAGTCCCTTTCGGGGTAAGCAGGTTAATGATCTCGCTTATTCACAATACTAATTCATGATTCTTTTCGATTATGTACCTCTGCCGCTTGAGAGACATCCATACACCATTTCAAATATTATTTTTTATTCTTTAAGCTATGATCATCTCTTCTCTTCAGCATCACACTCACTTCATTCAACCAGCTTTTTCTCGGCCATCATCCCCCTTTAGTTTCATTCATATTCATTCCATGAACCATCTTGGTGATTCCGCTTCCATCCATTCTTTCCAAATACCCGCGCAAAACACTTCATTCGTACTGATCTTCCTTTCAGTCTGAATTTATTCAGCTCAGTCATTTCCGACGCTGTATATTCTAGTTTACGCATGATATTCATTCAGTTAATTCCAACCACATTCAGTATCCCCATATGCTTCTTTTGCCGCAACCAACGTTTGCCATCATACCGCAAGACAAGTGCAGATGCAGTTCTATACCCGGCCGTACTCTACAGTTGCCTCTTTAGACAGTTTACCAAGTTTAATCACCGAACGCAGACTACCTCCATTAGCTACTTGAATTACTGGCGACATACCGGCACCATATGGTGTGATGTACAAGTGTTACTAGCCCATCTAGGCGATACCTTAACTTATAGTAGTGATAGATTCCTGACCAAACCCTGTGCTACGTATTTTAGTGTTAAAGATGTGATGCTAGAGGGCACGCAGCAGGAGGGTTATATTTATAATAGTTTTCACTGCTACGTAAAAAGATGTTCTTTGCATCTAATCAAAAGAGACACTGCGTCTATGACCTCTCTTCTGAAAATCATCGCTTGAAACGCATATTGTTATTAGGTGGTTAGGCCTGCCTCTTTAACGCCATTTATCGGAAAAATAATGGAACATATAATAGTTAGTTCCTTAATGGGCTTTCTCGACAAGTGCAAATTCATAGCGAAAAACCAACACGGTTTTCACAAGACACGATCTTGCGAGTCTCAGCTGGTGTTGTCGATGTTTTGAAATCTGCTGATAACAAAAGGCAAACCGTGATATTTTTAGATTTTCGGAAAGGATTTGATGTGGTCGCGCATAATGAATTATAATACAGATTAAAAGTTGCGTGTATCAATGGATAATAAAGAAATATAGAAGTGGAAATGGAAAATAAAGAAGTAATAAACTGGACTAAGGACTTTCTTTCGGCAGAGAACAACGATTAGCGGTAGATGGTCTCACTTCCTATCTGGTTAACGTGACCTCGGGCGTGCCGCAAGGAAGTGTAATCGGACCGTTACTATTTTAAGTGTACATCAGCGACCTTAGCAATACCATTGATAATAAAGTGAGGATATTTGCGGACGACACGGTAATTTATAGGGAGATAGGAAGTTCAGAGGATATGTCAATCCTGTTACTGACAAATGTTCAGTATTTAACTCCTTCGAAAGGAAAAATAATTCCAGTGATTATTCGTTCAGCCTCCGAAAGAAAACTTTATCAACAGTAGATTCGATGAAATATCTTGGAATAACCCTCACAAATAACTTAACATGGGGCACCCACATTTGTAATATATGTGAACGAGCTCTTAAGAAACTCGGATTCGTTAAGAGAATAGTCGGTAGGAGCGAAGGAAAATTCCGTCTGATTCTGAGAGAAATATCAGAGAGATAGATCCTACAACGAATCGATTCAAATATTTATTTTCTCCGTAAACGATACGCGAAAGTAATCGATTATGGAAGTAGAGCCATGCTGCATGCACTCCCTGCCTCACGCCGAAAGGCGGCTTGCAGAGTACATATGTAGATGTAGATATTTTGACGATTTTCTGCTATGAAGTATAGGATACAGTAAAATTACGGAGCTGAGTCTTAAATAGAAATCTTTGCTTCGTAGACGAAATTGAACTTTTAATGACGTAACGTAAGATAATTAATTAGAAGATGATTTATGAAATAAACCACCCACGTAACCACTCTTTAGAACACGAACTTTATAAGATGCTTAAATACCAGATGTCTGATAAAACTCAGTCATTGAGAAAAACCAATCACCTGATTAATTCGTTTACCTACAGAAATGGCTTAAATTTGCAGGATCCATCAATAAACATCTCATTATGAAATATAAGAAAAGCTTGAGGATTAGTCTTTACGAGAACTTGTGTGATTAATTGCGACGTATCTGGAAGCTCGAAAGAAAGATAGCAATTAAGTTTTTCGGAAGAGTCAGAAAAGAGCCATTTATTTAAGCTAATGAGGATTATACGGTAAAGGTCACATTCTAAGAAATTGCCCTCGCTTGTCTCATGTGATAAATGCATAAAAAGTACGAAACTTTTTAAGGGCAGATAAAAAAATCTCAAGTTAATGGCATTGCAAAAGGTAGGTATTGTAAATGAGTTGAGGACTGAACGTTTCACAAGAATTTACATGAATAAAATTTAAGCTCATTGTTTTGAAAGAATTATTTTAATATATATTATATATTAAAACATATCTCTGGGGTCTAAAATGACCAAAAATGAGTAGGTGAATAGACCTTGAACAAATTAATAGACAGCATAAAATGTGATTCGTTTTTCTAAGGGATCGTCATAATGAAATACGAGGGACGTCCAGAAAGTAAGAATACAACACTTGTTAAAAATCGAAAAATCAATATACTGATTAATAATAAATAATTATGTGCCAAAATATGTTATCATTTCTCCACATAATCGCCGTTGAGGTCAATGCACTTTTGAAGCCTGGGCACCTGCTTTTGTATTCCCTCGTCGTATACCTTCTTACTTTCAGGACGTCCCTGGTAAATCGATTATTCAAGTGCAAAAAATCGAGAGAGCAAAACTGGCCTACTTCATAGTATCTGAAGCTCGCAAAAACATTGCCATAATGTCTTATATCTTGACTTATAAGATATTATTGTTAAATTATACTATTCAAAGTTCTTGTTAAAAATGTTAAATTATATCTTCTTTAGTCTTTATTACTTGAAAATTTACATTTCGAGAAGTCCACACATTATAACTAAAATTAACCCACAAGAAGTAGCAGTACTTAATATTTACGAAAATACTGAGGTCGACTTATACTCGAGGTACGACAGGACCTCGAGTACGAGGTAAAACAGGAAATTTTAAGTAAAACTTCGGGAAGTCGACCTACACAAGAGATCGAATAAAATACTACTATTTACGGGAAATCTTCCGCGATATGCGCCGCATTCGAAGTATACACGAGTTATCCCGAGGAAATACTAAGCCAATCAAGCTAAAGCACTAAATTCCGAAAAAAAGTGTACGAGCACTCGAGAAACTGCTTCGTCGTGCGGAACGCGGGTAAGAACGAAAATAAACCCCACGAGTGTTTCGCTGCCTAGAACCACTCTAGATTGATCGTGGAGTGGGCAAGGGACCCAACAGAGAAGCTTTGTAAATGAGATTTAGGATATATCGCGCGCTTTGCAAAGAATTTTTTTCATCAAGTAAAATTACGATGAATCGGTAAACTTAATTAATCTAATTAATCTTCTCTAGAGATATTTGGTGGACTTCCATTATAAATGAGATAATAGATGTAACTTTTACTTTTCCGCAAATACATTTGGCTTTGCTACCAATGGTATCGAACTTTAGGAACAAGTTGTTCGAACTTTGGAATAGTTCCTATAAGCCTGACGATGAACTGAAAGTTCGAAACCATTGATAGCAAAGCCAATTACAGGGTGTTAACAAAGTCGTCATCCGATCCGATAGAAAAATGATGTTCTCAAGTTTTGTTGTGTTGCTGGTAGAGGCCTCTATTATGCGAGTGAGTGCGAGTGTTACAGTCCTGTCAGTGTTATTCAAGATATCGACCCCACAACAGAAAGAGTTTTCCGTTCTGAAGTTCCATGAGTGCAGTCTGTTACAACTGCGCGACGTTCGGCACTTAAGCATCGGCCACCTAATATTATAATAATATTATATATTTTATTTTGTGAACTCTGCATTGTGAGTTTTTCTTTCTCTGTGATTATGAAGGAGTCACACCGCAAACAGTCATTTTCACAGAAGATATGCTAACTTCATTGTGGCAAGAATTCGACTATCGGGTTGATGTGTGCCGTACGGCCAGGGACACATTGAACATTAGTAACAATCTTAAAAAAACCTGAGTCTATCTTAAGTATATTTCATTTTGAATTATGTTTGTACATTATTATTTCATTAAAATACTGCGCATTAAAATCGGACGATGACTTTGTAAACACCGCGTATATTTGTGGAAAAGTAAAAGTGGTGGTCGGTCTGACCCTTTTGTTTTGTTGCTCATCGGCTTCAAGGAAGTCATTATGAGCGGTGGAAAAGTTATAACCCCCGAATAGGGCTAATAGAATTGTTTATTATTTTAGGAAGTAGTGGAGATAGGCTCTTATATTTGAAGTAAACTAACCTAACCTAAACTAAACTAGATAATGAAGGTATAACTAAAACTAGTTATTTGCAGCTTTTTCCCCCTTTTTTTCTTCTAAGTATTAGAAGAAATAAGACTGGCATGTATATTAAATTCTTTCTCTCTCTGTTAAAATGTGGTAAATTCTCAGATTACTTCCGCAGTTACTGCAAGAAAAATCAGGGATATATACCTCTTCGTCCGCGAAATGAGCGTTTTCATTTCGTTGAGATAACTGATGAAGGTGATGCCCTCTCACGTTGTTAATCTCAACCGTAACTGCGACTACTGCTAAAATCACTTCTGCTTCCGCTCACATCACCATTAACCTCGCGATCTCGCTTTCACCCAGGAAACGCGCCGAGAGGAACTGCAGCGCGCCATTTTCCGAAAATGCGATAAATTTTGCCGCAGATAAACAAAGATTGAGCAAAAAGGATAAAATGGCGCATCCTCACTGATGCCCGACTGATGACGGAAAATCGAGGAAATATTCCATTTTCGCTCTCATTTTCCGCGAGGGAAATCCGTCCAGGCTTGAAATCAGTCCCTGCCTTCTTTCCATTCAATCCTCGGACAATGGCTTGATGGAAACGGGACCGCTTCCTCCATTACCCACGATTCTCTCGCAATGCGCTCGCAGTTTACGCTGTTTCTCGTGCCATCTGTGCTACGGATTCACACATTCACCCGCACTCACCGCAACACGCAATTAGGGAAATGAGGGACTCTCTGTGGCCATTCTGATTCGGAACACAGTTCTGTCGGCTGCGGTCTTCCATACGTCGTACATTATACTCTGATACTTAGTGTTCAGCTTCATATTATAATGAAAAACAGAATTCTTGTGTTCCAAAAGAACATCGGTAAACCTTTTCTCCCAGAACGGGATAAAATTTTGAAAAGAGTGGTTTCTAGTTGACTTTTCTAACTTTGGACAGGTATGAGGATAGCGGTTATGCTTGTTTCTTCGGGAAGCAAAAAAATATTTTAGGGAAAATAATTCTTCATCCCCTCTCTCTATTTTCATTACATCTATTTCCCGGTCGTATATGAGCGCATTTCCCAAGTATGATTCTAATGAATACAACTTTTTTTTTACTCTCCAATAGTTTCCATTTTGTACGGGTAGTCGACGTCTTTCCTTCTGTGCTACTTAGGCCCTTTTTCATTTACTCCTCACCTGCATAGGTCTTAAATATTCCTATCTAATTTTCCCTTCATGGCCACCAACGTATCAAATGTTGATGAGAATGCATTGAAAATTATGATGTATGCTTTTTTTCTTTTGTAAGGTTATTTCCATGTTTCTTTTCTAGGAAATCCTTAATTACGTCCCCCCTCCCCGTATCCTCTGTAATCGTTTCACACAAGTAGAAAAATTAACCAAAATAGTATGGACTCACGATAATGAGGAGAATGACTGGAAAACACGGTTAGTCCATAATTTTTTTTTCATATAATGTTGATAATTTGCGTAAATATACAACCATACACTTTATTATCATTTACGCCCCAAGTTCGTTATTTTCGATTGTTTCATGGACTCATTAAGATTTTTCTTCAGCCGACTACGGATATTTTTGCAGCGATACACATCATCGTAGCCGTATTCTCACTGCTCCATAAAATATCTCAGGTCTTGCTTGGATTATAGTAAAAGTATATGAAAAAAGTACTGCTTGTATTAGAGCTCAAAAATACAAAATTAATTTTTTTTTTAAAGTCCGCTCAAAACATCGACGATATGAGAGAAAAAATCGTGCACAGACAATTCAAGAAAAGGGTAACCGCCCCAAGGGCATTCGGGAGTTCACCGTACGTGAAATTATTTGCAAATCAAATTTTACAATTACACTCTCACTGATATTGCAGACGTCAATCCAGCATCCTAAGGAACCTCCACGTAAATTAAAAGGTTTAAAAAGTAACTAGTTTCTTGAATCTTCTCTAGATGTGCTTCCGCGACATCTCTCGTTCTCTTTTAATGTTTTTCTTTAATCAAAAATGAATGAAAGTTTAATTATCTCTTAGGCCGTAGGAGGCAATCCTCCTTGTTTACTTTACCCTCGAGAAAATTGTCCTGTCAGATGTTCGCAAGGATTTATTTTATGACAGAGATTAAAAATTCTCCTACGGAGGACTCTGCAAGCAAACACGTCTAAATGTTGTCACGGAAAGTTCTCTTTTGGTAGACGCTCGAAGTTTAATCAGATTTTGGAATTTGAGCGCACGTAAAGAATGATTTAGCTCTTCAGTCCTGTCCGCAATCTGATTGTCAATCTGAAATTTTAATTCACCAAGATTTGTCCTTCCTTTCCTTAAGAACTTTCGCCAGTTATTTTCATAAAGCATAGATGGTAACTTGGATAGTCTGTAAATTGTATAGTCGGAAAATTGTATTTGAGCAAGTAAATTCTTTCATCAACTTTCAGAAATCATACAGCTCGCTCTTCACCTGGATATAAATGGAATTTTTTGAGAAATATAGGCAAATGAAAAAAGTATTCAAGAAGTTATCTCCTTGTCATATTCGGATCATTGATTTTAAGGCCAAAATGTAAATGACGAACTATTTATCGGGACGATCGTATTGTATGATTTAATTGCTGTGTTAAGTTAAATGAATTATAAATTATGGTGCAAATATGTAAGATGAACTACTGTTGATTCATTTGCGGATTCTGGGGGGTATAGGGGTTGTCTTCTCCCTCTTTGGTGGGTTTTTTCTTTGCAAACCTTCAGTTGCAAGATTTTTTTCCCACACACTACTCTTTTAGACGAAGTAAGATCAATGTGAATGGTTTTGAATAGTGTTAAGTCAGCGCTGAGTTAAAGATGAGCAAATCAGCCGTCTCGAATATTAAATTTTTGATGGACAAGTATTTGGGAGGCAGTGGCAGATACAGGGTGTTTAGATTTGGTAATCATCCACTCTAAGAATCCTGGTAAATTAAGCTGGATAGAGGACAGTCGAATGCATAAGATAAAATATGAAATTCTCTTCCTAAGGCATTATTTTTCTCATTTAACATCTCTATGTTATCAATTATTAATTTTATTTCTCGATAGTAGAAATTGTCTTTATCAATTGTCTTCTCAAATGTCTTTCCCACTCTACGAGTGAAATTTAAACATTTATGTTGTGTTTGGTTTATTTCGCTTGGAGCCTTGACGAGTTTACCATAACTCATGGTTTTGTTCCCTTATCTAATAATAGATACAACTTCACCTCTATTCGTTCGTAAGCTGGACAGAAACGCATCTGAATCGTGACGATTGGTGTGAAGTGAAATCAAATAAACTGAAAATGAGTATGGAATAAAGTTTATTGGTGCCTTAAATGACCGGTATAAAGCGGAAATAAATTGGACGAAATTAACTTAGTATAATCGAATGTAGGATATTGAGCGGAGTACATCTAAAAACTAGGAATTCAGAATGATTAAATATTTTCCTGCGAAAATACGTAGGGGTTTTCACATCATTCATTCGTTTTTGTTTTCCAAAAATATGAAGAGCTCCCGCTGAGTCACTTGTAGCACTCTTTATCTCAGGAATGCTTTTGAACTCAACCAAAAGATAGGATCATCAACGTCACGAGGTATTTATTTTTAAATTGTGTATTCAGTTAATCTCTTCGAGGAGTCACTTCCAGCGTTTCCGATGAGGCAGATTGGAGGCGGTCGTCGCCGTATGGGGTCACATCCGTGGGCATCAAAGGAAATCTTAGTGGGAGGGACGTGAGTTGGCCTATCTTCGCTTTGAAATAGAATCTGCAATTGCGAAACTCGTCCGGAATAAAGCAATTCTATGTCCGTCTTTTGGAGGAAAACGTAAAATGCGATTGCAGGACGGTTCATCCCTTTGCGGTAAAGAATCATACTATCTAGTCATTTTCTGGAGTATTAGAAGTTCCTTAGCAGTTGAAATCCTTACACATGAAACTGTTTTCGAACCTGAATAACACTCTCTTTAGGATTTCCTCTATCTTATATCTCTAGAACATTCATTAATCATTACGCAGAACTCCGCACCAGTGAATCTCAAACTATATCTAGTATACCATGGTGATCCATAAGATGTATCCTATTTATCCAAAAGCTAGAGCCTTAAAAGAGAGGCTGGAAGTGAGGATCCACCATCGTTAATTATTGAAACATTTGAAAAGAATCATCACTTGAAAATATCATATTTCTAAACCTTATTTTTACATTGGTGACATCAAAACATGCATCTCGCAGGACATGGGAACTCTCTCCAGGAAGCTCTATCGCTTAATTTTAAATAACCCACTCCAAGGCTTTTAATATTAGTTTTCGTTATCCTCTTCACATGTCTTTCTTCTAGCGTTCTATATCTGGTTACATTCTTGAACAATTTCTGCACCCTCTATGTCTGACCAGCGCACATCTTTACCCCTTGCCACACGCCGAAAGGCGGCTTTCAGGGTATTTATCCAAATTTAGATGTAAGAATCCTTAAGGTCATACTTCAAAACTTGTAAGCCGCTGGGTCGTGAATGAGGGAATAGAGAGCTCTTGGTGTGCCGCATCATGTCTATAACCACCATTCGCTTCTTATTTTCTTTTACGTTCTTTATTCTCCATGACATTTTGTAATTAATGTAGATTTAGTAGCAAAGACGGAGCAATGAAACACAAGTTTGTTTCAGCTTTGTCTTTTGTTACATCAGATAAGGATTACACGCGCAG
The DNA here is from genome assembly GCA_000376725.2 of Ladona fulva. Classification (NCBI taxonomy): domain Eukaryota; kingdom Metazoa; phylum Arthropoda; class Insecta; order Odonata; family Libellulidae; genus Ladona; species Ladona fulva. Next base: position 980,817 of record KZ308183.1, on the reverse strand, counting down.
AGCTTGAAATTTGGAAGTACAAAATGCGACATGAGATAATGCAATTCCACTTTCTTATAGTTGCGATTTTGGTACTGATTGCACAGAGAAGGATTAGAGTAAATCAACCTTAAGACGGTGAAGATTCCGCGAACCGATTGACCAAGAACCTCCACCGAAATCTCTCAACAGAAAGAGCTAAAACTTAAACCTAGAGACCGCAAAATGGAGGGAACGAAGCGGAATATCTTCTCTCTCCGCTCCCGTTTTCCATTACGTCCGATCGATCCCCGCCTCCATTCAACTCTAAATGCCTTTCGTATTGAAATAAAGCTATCGAGCTCCATCTAACCTCAACGCCATTTTTTCGAGTAGACTCGCTCTCAGTGTAAAAATGGCGGTCTATAGACAGTAAAGGATATAAGGAAAAATCCCCTTTTTGCTCCTGCTGAAGAGGCAGGTTTTTTTATCTAAGGTGGTAAGGAAAGATTGGAGTCGAGGGTTTGAAAAAAAGTGGGCGAGATGAAATATTGGGTTATCAGCCGCTGAAGAGGATTGTAAGAGGAGAATCTCCTTTTTCCTCGTTTTTATATTTCAGAAAAAGCCGAGGGATATCTTTCCTCCACTCGCGGAAAGGATGAATTCCTTTTTTTCTGCGGAACAGATGAAAGGAATCTTCATCCTCATCCAAATCCTTAGTCATTAATTATTTTCCTCGTTCTACGTCTGATTCAAAACCCTCTCGCGACCGCGAAATGCTCGAAGGAATAATCTCGTTCGCCTGCAGATTAGCGGGTCTCAGAGATGATTGCGAAACAAGGGGATAGGTGCGAATAAAAGGCTTTCTATTCTACGGCTTATAGATGGTTTCGAACACTGATAGCAGTCAAGTTCATCAATTTAAAACTCTGTCAGAGAAGGTTGAAATTTATGTTCCGAATTAAACGAAAAATATTTTAGTACTAAAGCAATCCTTTAAAAATTTGGAGAATCAATATTGTGTATTAAACTATTATAATAGGAAAGGTAGCTATTAAAGTCAGTTGTGAAGTACAGATTAGTAAGTCCTTCAGCCTTTAAAAAAATGCATCGATGATGATATTATTGTACCGATACTGGAAACATTGCACAGGGTGATTTACGATTATAATATTTACGACTGATGGGGCAGCATCCCACTTATGGCCCTAGGGTTAGACATTAGTAAGTAACATTAATAAAAATGTTTATAGTACAGTGAAACGGCCACCTCTCTTTAGCGGCCACCTCTTTAAGCGGCCGTTTTTTCGGGAATGGAACGAATTTCCCATTTAAGCTATGTAATTTTTCCCTCCTTTAAGCGGTCACCTCCTTGAGAGGCCATCGGTCACCATATCGTAGGCCAGCGGCCACTACTTCCGTGGCCAGAGATCCACTTCACTCTCAGGGATTTCCGTTTTATTTTCACTAACTAATCAAAAAACTCCGCTATGGCGACCACCCGCAAAGAGGGTCGTTCGCTGGTTCACGGCATCAGTGTAAGGTCCTTATCTATGGGACAACCGTAAATGCCTCAATGCACCAAGCGAGACCTTCTCGGTAATACAGGGTGGGTGCTAGGGCACTACGATGATCTGGGTGGAGAATGGGAAACTAGACTATATGAAGATTATCAAGGTAAACCCCAAATTATTTTTAGTTCCTGGGCAATTAGAAAAAGAGAAAAAACTGATCGATATGGATGGCATAGTATTCCTACGCTAAAGCTTTGTAAGTATTTTAATAATATTTGACGGTTTTTGATAAATCACTTTAAAACTATACCATCCAAATTCATACATCGATTTCCATTTAAACCGATTTAAGAGGGTGTTTCTAATGTTTCTAAAATATTTATTTATATGTAGACGAGTACTATCTCTCGCATTATTCTTCGCAGGAGTGAGAACATCTGAAAAGGGCGAATCCGTGGATAGTATTGGAGTAGAGAGTGAAGATGAGTTAGATGATGATGAATCGTCATTTTCAATAGTTGAAGGACTTAATAACCTACGGCAAATGTGGTCAGTCTGCAAAGGGTTGGATCGGAAGTTTGAGGAGAATACGGGAGAGCATTTGAAAAAATTACTAGATTCTCTTGAACATTGCACCGCCAAGGAATAATGTTTAAATTCGAAATAATTAACCAGAAGAATTTTTTGTTTAGTAAACCGTATTTGTGAATGGAAATGTTAATTAAAGGTATATAAATATATATATANTATAATATAAATGTTAAAAATGGTATATATCCCAAGGATATTCGCTCAAATTCAATTATTCAAATTCTTCCATTTATTGGGTCCCTTCCTTTTTGAAAAAAATTTACCTCCATCCAAAGGTCACCACCTTAAGCGGTCATTATTTTATGTATCCAGTCGTGGCCGCTTGATAGAGGTTTAATTAGTTTAGAACTGCAATTCAAAAATTGTCATTTAAATGTAATAAATTATATACTTTGGCCAACGAATAACTTACAAGTAGTCTCGTAGGTTTTTCAGTTACAATCATCATGTTCATCTGTTCAGCTGCGTCTATCATGGCTAGGAAAAAGTGACTAAATACTAGTACACAGAGCATAAACGGTAGAATACGACAATTTTTTAGTGTTACTCCCCTCTACGAAAGAATCTTATAAATTTAACTCTTTTCCCTCTTTTTTTTTGGAATTCTTACTCATGGCCGAAGTCATCGTGAGATAGTTTTGTAGAATCGTCTTGGTAGAGTTTTCCTTCTCATTAAGAGAACATAAATTCCTCATTCATTTGTAACCAAACAGATGGTGATACCAATCGATAGTTCGAAATTGTCTTATTTTACTTTAAACATCATGCTTAACTACAGCTTACTTAAATTTTAAAAATCTCATTAACAATCCCCACATGCTACCTTGAATTTTCCCCTGAATATCCTCCTGAATTAGCCATTCATTTCGTTGGCCCAATGCCAGGTACGATGGTGTCTTGCGGTTTACCGGAACTCCCATCTAAAAAGAAGCTTACTGCAAGAGCATGCTTTCAAAATTCATAACCTTTGCCATTGTGTCCCGGAAAAGTTAACGAGAGTAATCAATTAAACATGGACCGATCCATTGGCATACGGAAGTTCGGAAACATTTCACCCATCGAAAACAGACGTAAATCAGAGGGAACGTCGAATGGGCCTCTTTTTCTCAGAGAGAAAACATGATGCAAAATTAAACGACTGCTCGAGAGGGTATAAGGTTGAATAGAAGGATAGGATCGAGGGTGGAGCTGCGTTGCTTTGTCCATCCCCTTAAACCTCCACATCCTTCCCTGCCTCATTTCCCTTTTTTCTTACCCTTTGGGTTCTAGAATTCCTAGCGAAAAGCGGGTCGACTCCCCGTAATCAATATGCGACACGAAAATGTAGTTCGGGGACGTTTCTGCTTTCTCTCGTTGGCTCAAGAGGTTGTTGAAGTGTGAATGGGTGGGAAACGTGTTTATTTTTTTTTCGCGTGTCGGTCCAGAATAGGAGATTTTTAGAACGGAGCTGTAGTTACGAGGAAAATTCTACGGGGAGTAGACTTAACAAAGGCTTTTCTTTATGGAGTGGAGGTTTTCAATTAAGACTCTCCGATCCGAAGTTCTTTCCAACCCCTAACTAAAAGATATCTCGTAAAAAGGACCTCGGGCAAAGTTTCGTACTTCGAGAAATTTACTCTACGTTGCGAGAGCTCGGTGGCGTGTTTTCTGTTATTTACGTATTGTAAGGATTTTTCTCGTGTAATACTCCGAATTTCACGTTCTTTCTACCTAGAATTTGTATATTTTACCTAACTTTAAATATTTTTCTATACCTAAAGACAGAACGAACGATGAGTTGCTTTTTTCCACAGTTCACCACCTTTTGTTCAGCATAAATTATTTTGCGTCATGGCAATGGTATTATTATGACTACTTATGACGAGGTACCTTCAAATTTCTCTGTCACCATAATTATGATCCCCATTGTGTATTCATTTTAACTAATGTTACTATTTATGACTCAAATAATATACCAATTTCTAGGCTTGGTTTAAGCTCCAGACCGAGTAGGAATAGGCCTCTTTCTTCAAAATTTGAATACACCAAAATTACCAGGTATTTTTTGAATTTCCCTGTAAAGAATCATTTGCGCATAGAATCAAGACTTTATGATAAAAATGCTATTTATATTCTAATCCTCTAGAAACTCATAAATTACATTCTTCGGATGCTTTAATCGGATAATCGGATTTAATTACATTCTTCGGATGCGTTAATTGAATTAACTCCTTTTGTTTGATAAATTTCATACAATTTGTTTTTTTAGTTATTGTTTATTCTTTATCTCCATCCATCTTTACGGATGTTTTTTTTAGCAGATTTTGAAGTTGAAATTTCGTCATGTAGAAAGGGATGACCTGTAGGTCATTATTATCCTTTATCCCATATCCAAACGATTCTTACATTGTGTGTAATTTAGGCTTCAAAAGTAAGTTTTTTCTAATACCCGAAGAATAGAATTAATTAAGCCTGAAATTTAAGAATCCGACAGGCAATCCTATATTCTGCTATATTATGTGTCTACGGAAACAGAAAAAATTAGTAGCAAACTAATATAATAATAAATCGTCTCAAAGGCTTTTTAAGAGTTCCAAGTGTACTATGACAGCCAATCATCTTGTGTTTCTTGACGTAGATTTGCTCACTTGTAGCTGTCACGACTGTTATGGAGTTTATCGTAGGTGGTATGTTTTTCTTGTAAATATCTGTACACTTTTATTAAAAATCTGAACATTTTCAGTATGATTGATTTGTATTCGATCTGCCCAAGGGTTGTCTACTTTTATGGAGGTAATTCACTGACACCTATTTAATATGCGTTATAAAGGGTAAAATGAGTCTTAGTCAATATACAAAAGCATAAAACCCATTGCCATATCCCTTTGGCAAAAAATCTTAAGTTCATTATTCTTATCTATTACCGGGGATACCCAATCTGCCACAAAAATCCTTCTACTGAACTGAAAGAAAAACAAAAGGCTTCTCCTGAACCTCCAAGTTCTACATAGATCAGTTTCACGCTAGACTACTTTGGAAATTGTCCACGATTTCAAGCAGTTCCTTTCGAAGAACTGGGTACATCCCCTTTAATTCTCAAGAATACTGCACTGTTGCGTTAAGGCTTTATCGACCGTTTTATTTTCCTTATTTTTCGGTCACAACTTTTTCTGAGGAATCTCTCTTTAAAACTTTTCAGTAGAGCGTCTCCCCGTACGGTATCTGCATTGCAAAGTAAAATTTGAAAGTTTTCAAACTCTCCACGAAGATGAGAACGTGAATAAAATTTTAATTCTTCCATCGGTCCTTTTTTAATTCTCGAGTCGATGACTCGTTGTAAGTGTACTGAATGTCTGCAGCAGAGCTGTTTGAACGGTGGTTATTTAGATACGGTGGGATCTGTATCTTTGCCAAGTGGTTTTTTCGCAAAAGGGAATACGTACGTATGATACATTGTAGTGTAGCTTAAATTGAAATAGCTTATTTATCGGTTATATTGTACTCATCGATAAGCCTTTATCTGGATAGGTGAAAATATGTTTATATTCATATAACATATTATATTTCATTTTTCATTGCACTAATGTTTTTCTTTATTCATATAATATTCATTTAATTTTCTTATACACTTAGAACTTTTATTGCTATCTTGGTACTAACCTGTTTTTGGAACCTTTGTACTTGTAAATCATAATATTCTTTTCTGATGTTTTATGACACCATAGTTCTAGTTGTTACGTCTTGTTATAAAATAATGTATTTGTACCATTTTGTTTGCTTTTCAGATGTAATTTAACCTCTTTTCCTTAAAACTTAGTTAACTATCAGTAGGTTTTTCACACCCACCTTCTCGTGGGTGTTTCCTTTATGAGGTATTTTTTCCCCTAAGTTCCACCTTAGGTTTTTAAACCCACAAAGTAATTTTTAAGCTACCTCTTTTAAACATCATATGACGAAGGGTTAGATGTAAGAAGAGAATTGACAGTCTGAATCTCGCCCTGATAAAGTCGCATTATTATTATATGGTATGTATGTACGTACTATCGAGTTCCGTGTTGAAATAGAACAAATAAGGAATTCTGCTAAACGGGAAATTTCTGCTAGAATTGGAAACTGGAGCTGGAATTTTTAGACTGAAGTTTACATTTATTTCGTTACAATTTCATGCAAGTCTCATCTTAAGAAGATGGCTAATTTGTTCGCCCACCTTTACTGTTATGGTAAAACTTTATATTGAAATTTATTAAGGTGTACCACATGTAACACAGGTGCTTTACACAAATTAATGGTTCCACGGCCCACTCATGTACAAATAGGCATCTACACTCTACTGTAAATATCTATCCAGCAAGTTACCAATGTACAATGCTCTATGTTACCTATTTTCTTAGTCGGTATCGGTTGCGGCATATATTTTCTTGATAGTTCACGTAGTTTCAGACCGGCCTATATAACAGGTAGGTTAGGTGGTACACGCAACATTTTCTGAGAAATCACTTTCTCTAAGTAAATTGAGTTAAGTAAGCTTTATTAAAAATATTTTTTCTCAATTTTTTAATTCTCATAATGCATGCTTAAGCATCTGGGTAACGTTGCAAAATAGGTGCAAAACGTATTCTCGCACTCACGGGAAAACATTAGTAAAAGTTCATCAGTTGTTCGCTATTTTGGTTCTCTTAAATCCCTTGTGACGTAGTAAATTATTCAAATCTGAAAATAAAGAAAGAGAGAATATAGGGACAAAGTTAACATTATAAAAATTACTAATGCTGAGGAGTTTATGAGAAATATATGAATGATATACGAGTTGATCTCTAGTTATTTGATTTTCAGTCTTGTCGTTTTTAGTCACAAGTTAAGGGAAAATAGCAAAATATGTGCAAAACTTATTCCCTTTCGTATGCATACTTGATATTGAGTTTATATAACACAAAGTAACAAGGTTCTCAGACTTTTTCTTCGCTCCTAACGGCGATTTGCTCATGAAACCGAGATTCATAAGTACCTATCCACATACGTATACTACGCGGAAAATGCCAGGTAAAAGATACCCCGCCTTGCTTCTTAAGTAAATTATATTGATAAATTTTATTGCGCGTGCTACCAGAACTAGAACCTATCCAGCATAGTATTCGGTAATAATGATGATAGTAATAGATGCCTATGATGACTCTAGGTCGGAAACCGATAAAAAGATAGAATATTGATGGTTAACTCTTCCACAGTTCACTTTTCAGCTTTTTTTAATCGGAAATTTATAATCACTCTCCTTGCATTTTTCAGCATTTTTCAACGCGAGGTAATTATTTTCGTTTCTCCCACCCCTTGGAGATTGCCGATGAAGCGGAATCTCGTTTCGAATTTAGATTGCGGCAGCAATTCAACGTGAATGAGTTTTTGGGAAAAAGCGGTTGATATCTTCTGGATTCGTTGCCGGATGAAGACCCCCAACTCAGACTTATAGCTAGATGAACGTCCTCGGCAGAACGATTTCGGAAAATCGCTTTATCGGTGCTATTCTTCTTGTCTGAATCCCGAAGACTATCCTCCTAGGCAATTACTTTCCCGATCTCCACTTTCCAACCATATCCACATCTAACCCAAAGATAAGGCTGCCCTAACGCAAACTAACGATCGGGTCTCTGCTAACCAAACCTCCGCGCACCGAAGTATCTTCGAGACAATATTCTCACGGTCCCTCGGGGAGCGGCACTTATCTCCCAGCCAATGGACCAAACGGGAGCTTGGGAGAAGGGGGAATCTCTTCAGCCCCTTCAATTCACATCCCATTAAAAGCCTGATAAAATCACGACGGACCATTAAATCCATCGGTTTAAAACTCTCTCGCAACACCCCGTGGCGGAGTGGTTTCTTCATTCAATCCTCCAGGTCTGTAATGGCGATCTCTTTACGCCTGCATCTTCGGAACCCTTTTGCCTCAACCAGTTCTCTAATCAGTAAAGGGATACAGTTTTTCGGACCTGAGGAACGGAGGGGCTCTAAAGGGTTGAGATAGGATAGGATCACCCCGTCAAGTGAATGTAAATTTGCTCCTCACAAAGGGTGGGCACTGATAATGGCAGCTATGCTATTGGAATCGCTTTCGAGAGGAGATGCCTTGCAGGAAAGGGAACAGTTCCAGATTAAATACACCCACCCGCGCACTATTTCTTCCATTTTTTGTGTTTTTTTACTGCTTTCTTTCGAGCGATCTATTTTTCGTTCCATTCCGAATTCGGCTCGCATACCGTTAGTCCTTTTTTTTCTTTATAGTATTCGTTCCGACTGTCTCTTTTACCGCTGTCCGTATTGGGTCTCGCGGGCACCTTAAGGGGGAAAAGATAATCTGTTTAAGCTCGGAAAGCATAAAAGATTTTTTATCAAAAGAGCAATTTGTTATTCATATCCCAGAGGTATGCCCTCCCCTTTTTTTTAAATAAAAGAGGCCCCTTATAGAATTTATGATAGGCTAACAAGTAGGAAGTAAATTAAGTTGGTTCTTTGAAGTGTTTGAGCGCATTGTCTGTATTAGGATAGATTGAGAAGTTCCAGGGGTTGAGAGGATTTCAAATCTCGCGTGCTTAATACGAGAAAGATTTTAGCCCGATGCAGAGTCAATTTGAGTCGAGATGACGGGATTTTAATTTGATGAACTACCATATGATGAAGGTTACCTTGCAGATATTCGAAAAATCTGCAGTAAAGCAACTAAGAAGCTCGGATTTAGAAAGGGTATTATAGGTAGACGCGATGAAAAGTTTAGAGAGCGATGTTATTTTACGTTAGTTGACCACATCTGGGGTATGCGGCGAGTATATGGGAAGCAGCGGATGAAACGAATGCTCGCGAACTCGAGAAAGTGCAGCGTAAGGCGATACGATTTGTTAAAAAGTGTTACGATAGAGTAGCAAGCGTTACGCAAATGCTATCAGACGCAGTTTGGGATTCCTTGAAAGAAAGGAGATTAGAAGCTAGGCTGCGATTGCTTGCTAAATTCAGAGTAAGTACATACATTTGCGGAGGAGGAAATTTGTATTATGCGAGCGGAAAATAAGAGAAATAGATGCGATAAGTTTTAGTCGTTTTACGGACTCATTCTTTCCGCGAACGATACGCTATAACAATAAGCTAAAGAGGTAACTCGAACGCTTGGTGTTCACACCCCCTGCCATACGCCGAAAGGCAGCTTGCAGAGTATTTATGTAGATGTACCTTAATATACTTGTGATAGCGGTAGAAATTTACCCTAGAAGACGATATGCACAGGAAATTTAGTACGAAATACAAATTTGTGTATGTAACCAAATCCGCTTAAAACAGCTTTTTATCTTTTAAATCTTTTTTACGTCCTAGCTCTAAAAATTGTCTCGGGTAGTACCAGATACAGGTTTTCAAGTGTTATTCTAACTCGGCGTAAAATTTAATTTTAAAACGAGCCGTTTTGTAAACCTGGGCGCGAATGTGAGCGCTTTTGCGGAAAATTTCTATAAACCTCAATAATTCACGATTCTTTATTATGGAAATTTCGAGTTAAAATGATTTTTATAACGCGTATTTTAAAAGCTATGCTTTGGGCAGATCAATCATGGTGAAAAAACTCTACAATGGATCCTCATAAAGCAAAGTATTATGGATATGAAGGTTTCAGGACAAATATTAATATAGGCGGAAGAATAACTATGAATGACTAAGGGCAATGTAATTTCCGCTTAAGGTTTTCAGTAAATGTCTAGCATTAAATGTTGTTTTATACACTTTGTTACTGAATAAATACGCGTCGTTGATTCATATTCGAACTCTTGTAGGTAGTTACGGAATGATAATCTAGGGACGAGGATTTTGGACGATAGAGTTTGTATCCACTAGGAGTAGTATGAAACTAAGTAGAAGTAGTATAACAGAGAGAGATTTGCATAGTTTGGGATGGTGTTCCTAAGCTAGAGTTGCGATGGGTCATGCCTGAATTTTCGGAAGTCCATTTAAGTAACGTTGATTAATCAAACTAATATAGTAAAACGACAAAAGGTAATAGGCGAGAGTTAGAAGAGGAAATTTGAAGGATTGAAATTTGAGGATGTCATTAAAAATCTAAAACTTGATAATATGATGGTCAAAAGCATAGTTTAAGTTGAAGAAACGCCAATTTCGATATGAAAATTATAAGTTAGTTTTCTTTAAAGAGAATACAGGTCCTGATACGGAGTTTGTATTGGTTAGAAATATTTTCCACCGTCACCATACATCATCATTCGCCATTATGTATTCCAGGAAGGGGATAAAAATCTTTCTGCGACAATTTTTATTTTTGGCTCAGAAATATGATCGGTTACAGCATTTTCAATGCCTTTTCTTCTTTAGTCTAGCTCTATCGTTGCGATTTCAATTCAAAAGGTCTTTCAGAAGACGGAATTCATCTCAATGACATGTTAATTTATATAGGTTAGGTTACAATTCATGAACTAATTTCTTATTTACATATTCTATTGTATCGCGTTATTTTTAAAGTTCAGGAATACACTGAATTTTCAGCTAAGTGTTTTTCCTTTATAAAGAAGGAACATTCTAGGAGTGGGAAGATGAATTTAAAAAAAGAAAACTTCCGTAGCAATAAAAGTCTTATACGTCAAAGTCCAAGTATCCATAAGGAATTGAGATAAAAATCTGTTTCGTTTGTTTTTCATAAAATCTACTTCTACATATATATACCTTAGCAAAATGCCTTAAAATTAATTTTTGAATCGATTCGTTCCAGCGCCTATCCCTCTGATGTTCCTCTCAGGATCAGAACGGCCTATGTAACAGGGAGGACGCATAATATCGGCTACATATCGTATCCTACGAAAGTACCTTCTCTAAACTTATTTAGTAATTTACCCATTGTTTAAATCTTCTATCTTCCAGAGATTCCCATCCTGCGTCCTGTAGCATTTGAGTAACGCTCACTGATTTGTCGTAACAATTTTTGCGGAACATATCGCCTTTCGCTCTACTTTTTCTAATTCTCAAATACAATACTTTTCTGCAGGATCCCATACACTACACGCATATTCCAGGTGAGGCTTAACCAACGCAACGTAACATCGCTCACGGGCTTTTTCTTCGCTCCTACTGACTATTCTCTTAACGAATCCGAGTTTCTTAAGAGCTCGTCCACATATTTACAAATGTGGGTGCCCCATGCTAAGTTATTTGTGAGGGTTACTCCAAGATAAATTACTCCAAATTAGTGGAAAAGGGGTTGGTAACTTATCCAGAGATGGATGGAGAATGCAAGGAAATCGGAAAAATCCTTGCCAAGATATTTAAGATGATACAAGATTAAAAATATCTCGACACGATGTTATTATCGGAATCATGCGTTCATTTGAAAAGTGCGTCCTAAGAATGCGTGTGTATGATAGGTGTTCTCAATCATCCGCATGTTCTTCAATTCAAAATATTTTACCTTTATCTGAAAACACTTTTTTTCTATTCGAAGATCAAGTTAGTATGTTACCGGTCGCGGTGACATAGTGGTTCTGTGCTACCATTTTAAAAATCAAGGTCCCGAGTTCGAGTCCCCGCTAAACGGAATTTTCATGTTAGGGAATGGTTGTAAGTGTTCGTCAGTATTAATAATCATTAAAATGGATGTAATTGGGATCATTTCTTGTTTCCATTAAATAAGTAAATATTATTATCATACGTTGACGTTTATGCTAAAACAAGAGGCCTTATGGACAATGACCGTCTGATGAGCCGCTTCTATAAATAAATTTGAATCTCTCGGAATACTCTACATTACTTTCTATCTCAAAAATTAAACCCTGGAGGAAATAGTCAAAATAAAGTCTACTGACAGATTGTTTTTTGTGTCAGTTTATCGGAACGTTTTGGTATGTCTTTCCCACCCGTTTGAGAAATTTCCTTGTCAAATAGGATACTGAAACGTTCTTCCTATTTGTAACCCATTTGTAACCATTTAGACATTTCCGGTAGATATTAATGGTAGATTTATCATTTCTAATTTGGTACCTCGGTGGAAAGATGATTAAATATGCCCACAAAATTATTTTAGTTCTTCCATCGTAACAGTATCAAAATAAATAGCCAATGTGTGTCTCGTGACTAAGTGCTCCATTCCGTTCTTTGTTCCTTCAACGGAACTAACGCGCCTTGTGTACCGGAATAAAACATTTCTCGTAATGATCCGAGGAAGAAAGAGAATGGGGAAGTAACGAAATTTCGGGTCCAATTACTATAAATCCACGGATAAAATAAACTCCGTCCGTGGAAAAGTGGTAACATTAAAGATGGAAGATCATCTTCTGGGGAATAGCGTAGTCGAATGGGGTCCAATAATGCGCCACATTAATATCGTATTTCTTTTTTTTTCGTAGGTTAGCGTGTGCTCGCCAGAGTGCACGACGATAGATAAAGAGAAATAGAGGGAGTCAGGTGGCCGGAAGGGGATTTTTGGCGTTTGGGGCGGTTGAGAGGGAAGGGGAAAGATAAACGACTCTTGTTTTGTGAAGAACTCTGTTCATCTCTAGCGAAGCAGCTGCGAGTAAAATCGAGGAAGAAAAATGGAGCGCAGTTACCCATTTCGTTGCACTGCATAGCGCGTTATGCAAGACAGCCCCTTTCTTGTCCCCTGTAACGATACCCCTACCATAGGACAGGTTGATTTATGTGGGAATCACTGCAAAGAACGTTTAAGACTGTCATAAATTTTGAGAAGTTGGTTAATTGACCAAATATATGGGCTACTATTGGTATACATTGGCGATAGTTTGTCAATTCTTCGGTAAAGAGCTATTGAAGCGTATTTTCAAATATGTTGATTTGAATGAATCATACACGATAGTAAAATTCATCTTAATGATACATATGTTGCACATATACACCTATATTTTATTTGCCTTTTTTATCAATTGATTCCAGCTTATGTTGGAAAAGTTAATCAAAATTTAAAGCAAAGAGTTATATGAAATTGTGAGATAGGGTCATAAAATACTAATTGTAGTTGATGAATTTTTTATTAAATTTTGAACTTATCTTACTAATTAAAAAACAAAACAGTCTTGATTCAGATTCATAATTTCAGATTCAGATTCAGATTGATAATGATTTAGTGAATGACTTACGGAAGAAATTAGTAGGTTGATTACATTTATAGTTTTGAACTAAAAATCATCAGGAGGAAAATTTGCTGTTTCTGCAATTTATTCTTTCCAATTATCATTATGTACAAAGCATATGCTTATAGTCAACGAAAACTGTTGCATAATAATTAACCGTTTCCTGAAATTTTAGTAGTTTCATTATTCATTCAGTGGGTGAAATTCGTCTAAAAACAGTAACATTTGGAGAAAACTTCTTTTTTAAAGTCAGAGAAGTGTGTAAATTTCTCACACTATCCGAGACTTTCTCACGTTATCAGAATTCAAGTTAAATTAAAAATACAATGGGAAACTTTTATTGAAGCGATTTATTCCTCGCGACAACCTGAAAACACTGAAGTAACTTCTTAGCAAACGTTGAGTAATAAATGTGACAGTCCGTGTGGAATCCAGGACTATATGGCGAGGATCACTTTCTTTCTGATTATCAGTCAACCAGACAATATTCTGAATTATTAAATCGGTATTTGGGCGATCAATTCTTAAGGGAGTCTGATGTGTAAAGTGAAATATAAAATTGAAAAATACAGTGTTAAACAACATAATACACAAACGTATTGGTCGGCCAATACGTTGTGTTGTGCAACACTGTCGTTTTCAATGTTATATTCTGTAGTTTGGGCGTAAACAGACTATTTTAAGTCTCAGATTCGATTCCTTAACGATTTGAAAACTGAGTGATGGCGCATAATACTAGAAGAAAGAAGAAAATTCTAAATTTTTTGAACGATAAAAGAGATTATAAAATTGCAGTGAAAAATTATATTTTACTTTGGAGGTGATTTCTTGGAAGAAGTAATTGCAATTTCTGGAATATTAATGCAATGTATAAGGTCTAAAAGTATAACGGTTTTACGAATCGAACATGAAGTAATCATATCGTTCATGTTGATGTTAAATTTACGAAATATTCCGAGCAAATAATTAACGGAATGTCTGTCCGTAAATTCCATAGGGAATAGATGTAGATTTTCTTAACCGTAGAATTTATAAAAGAGCTTTAAAAAGGAGATGTGAGTTTTCAGTGTACGGGAGCGAGGAGTCTTGTCAAATGCCAACTAACTGGTCAATGGTAATTCGAAGGATCAAAAAAATTATCTAATTTTCGTCGGATAACGGATCCAACTTTTGCCTCCGCAAATGCGATGAGAGAAAAAGGAAGTCTTTGAATCTCTTTTGCGAAGACTTAACGCACACGTTAGAGTCGCGTCCGTCGCAGAAAAAGCAAAACAAGAAGGATTGAGAAGGAAAATAAGGTCGCATCTGCGGCGGCGAAACGACTCCCTCGGCAGCACCAGTAGGAAAATACGGTCGGCGTTAGCCTTTTGTTTCCACTCGTAAACGCAGAGTTTTTTCGTCACTAATTACGGAGCCAAAAGAGGCTTTGAGTCTCGTGTAATGTGGATCCTGGGAGGTTTGGCGACCTTTACTCTGGATAGAAAAGCCTTCCGCGAGTCACTGCTGGTTTAAAAGTCAAACATACTCGGTACCCGTCTTGTAAGCGCGGGATTCATAAAGCACGGGTGGGCGCCATCTTGAGAGTTCGTGGATTCCATTTTGGCGTATTTGTTCGAGAAGAAAGAGCATGGAACCCAAAGGAGTGAGAAGGCCTTCTATTCCTTTCCGCCCTCAAAAAAAACTTTCTCATAAGATTTCCTTCAAAGAGTTCGGAAAGAATTTCGATAAAGGATATCACGGAACTCTTTTTTTATGCCTTCTTTTTCGAAACGGAGCCACGAAAGGTGGTATTTTTATCTCGCCTTCTTTTCCGAATACGTTGGGAAGTTTTCGGTTCTGGTATCGATATTTTCATATTCGAGGGAAACAAGGGATGTCGTTCGTTTTTACCCTCAATCCTCTCCGTACACATGCAATAAAGATGGTGAACGTAAAGGAAGTACGCGAATTCCTTTGTGTCCCATAAAACTAAGGGCTCTTTTCCCTTCTGAATGCATTAATAAAATAGGTCTCGGCTTCGTGATTTAGGTAGAGGATTGCTACGAGAAGAGGTGCTTTGCTGAAATTTGTGTGGAGAAGGATTCGGTTCGCCTCAAATTCCAGAAGTTGAAAGGATGGAGGATACTCTTGAGTTTGATGCGAATGCTTCAGGTACAGTAATGAAGTTTCTGTTTCCTAAAAGAAAAGCATGAGGAAGAGTCAGTTTAATATCGTCTTTGACTTTATTTCCTTCAAAGTCTGTAAATCAGGGGTTTAAAAACACACCGTAAAGCGTACGTTGGCTCTCGTGAATTACGGACAGCCTTGAAGAAGGAAGCTTTGTTACCATTGCACAGGGTAATTCTTGAAAATAGGTAATACGGAACTAACCATTTGTCTGCAAACGTGATTTTCTTCTTCAGATGTACGGCATGAGTGTTTTTAAACCTCTGATTCATTAACAGCCGTGTTGTAATATTATTTCCTTGCAAATCAATCACTTGAACTTGAGTCAAGAAATTCCTTTCAATACGTATATTCTTGTAATGATTTGTGCACAATCTAGCTTGTTTTGAATATCTAACTACGTTTTCACCTTAAAATATAAAGAATTTTTAAATTATCATACAGCCTTTTTGCTTAAAAATTAACATATTTTCCGCTTTAAAGTACAAAGAATTTCATTTCTTATTCATTCTCAAATATCACTATGAATTTATTTCATGAGTCGCCTTTGCATTTCTTTTATTACTTCTCATTTTCCAAATGATTAACATAAAGATAATTATCGGAGATAATAACCGATTGGGAGGAAGATACAGGAAGGGAGGTTGAGGTGGTTTGGGCATGTGGAAATAAGCAATGATGAATATGTTGGTGAAAGAGTGGGGAGATTAGAGGTGACCGGGAAGAGGAAGATAGGACGACCTAAGATGAGATGGAAGGACAAGGTAGCAGAAGACCTTGAAGAGAAAGGCTGGAGACGGGAGGACGCCCTAGAGATGGAGAACTGGAAAAGAAAAATGAAGCATAGCAATGCTGACCCCATACCACACGGGAAAAGGCGATGAAGAAGAATAACCAAGCATACCCTTATTATAGTTTATTTAGATCAGGGTTGCCCAAGCTTTTAATTTTTGTAGGCCGTTTTAGTCACCAGAGCGTCTTGGTGTGTCCTAGGTAATGTGCTTTGCTGCATCTTAAAAGTGCAATAATTTATCAAGTATTGCACATTGAACACCCCTGATTCAGATAATTTATGTTGCCAGGTTCTGGAGTACACTTAATCCGTGGACTACACCTTGCCAATGAAATTTTCTGTACTATTTTCTGGTACTTTTATCCTTTTTGCAGTTTTCCCATGTTACTGTGGCTATCAAAATCCTTCATTTCCTACTTTAATCAATGTGACGCGCACAAGAATGGGGTAGATGTAGAAATTCACCAGTTTAACACAATTCCTTTGAGAATGATATTTTTTTCCAAGCGATAAAGTGAAGTCCTTGTCTTTTACACAGTTAAACCCCCTTTATCTTATATAATTAAATTATCCTTGATGGATGCTTTAAAAATATCTGATCATAAAATTGAATTACCTTACCTACTTGAAGGAAATGTTTTTGTGGCTCCTTTAATTAATTGAGGTCTGAATGAATTAAAATACTTATTCATCATTAGTCACGAAAGAGGTCATGGATCAACTTGAGAAATTAGGAAATGAAAATTATACTTAGTACAACTACATACGAATTACTGGCAACTATATACCGAGTTATCCTTTATGCTTCGAAATCTCTTGTCAGTGGAAATATCTTGCAGTTCGATAATTATCGAATTTCGAAATCGAAAAATATCGAAAAAAGATCGAATCGAAAATTTTAATTTTAGCGTTCCCTATATAAACCTTCTTGTTGGTAATTTCCTCACCTGATGATGGCCGATCTGCGCCGAAACCGGTCGTGTTTTTTACTTCTGTAATTACACCTGTGGAAAAGAGTAATTGTAATTTTATTTATACCATCCTTTTCATATGGATTTCCACAAGATCAAACCTGCCACAATCGATTTTATTTTTAATAGCGTTCTTAAGTTATTTTACTTTTATTTATCCTTATGGATTTACTGTATATGAATTAACTGCAAAGAAACTTAGAATAGAAGAAAAGATTAGTTTCTTGGCGTAAGGGAGTTGCAAACAGGTAATAAGAAATGGAATAGATGCCTCTAAATTTACCTCAGCAACTTAGGAAAATGTAAGAAAATTCATATAAATTTTCAAGGCAGTATTATTACACTAAATAATAATACGCTTAAACTTTAAGAAAGCTAAGTAAACATTTTACATCGTCATCAGCAATAAAAATCTAAGGGCACGCAAGTTGCTGCTCTTTTTTTCCATCTTTCCATCCGTCAATCCAAATATATTTTACAAGTGTAGCGTTTTCTTTTAACAGAAATGTGTCCTCGTGCTTTTGAGTTGCTTCCATTTTTTGCTGGTCTAATATTGGTCTTCAAACTATTTCATGAAAAATAAGATCTACTCAATCGAATGATGTAGCATCTCTCCGTCGAAGTCAGCCCTTAATTCAAAGACAAAATATTTACTCTTTCTTTACTTAAAATTCATCCCTCAAAACTTGCTTGAATTTCGCAAATGAGGGTGGCATTTTTCCGAGATAAAGCAAGAATTAATTGCTAACTAATAATTACGCGCTAGACTTCCTTTCTAGTTAAATAATTCAACGCGAATCTAAGAAAAATCAGCAAGCAGTGGTTTCAATTCAGATTAATTAAAATTGTTTTAGGGCTTACCAGCGTGTGAGTCGAGGTATTGCAATTCGAAAGGCTCCACAGATGCTATATGGCACGGAATATACGATGCTTTCCTATTCAAACGAGGAAGTATGCGTGCCAACATTGTTAAAGCCAAACTCCGCGGGAGGTATGACTGAGTAATGATCTGGTTGAGAGAGAGATGACAGCGATATGCATTGGGGATGCATAAAGAGGTTTTTCAGAACATTTTTTCGTTTGAGGCACTTAGAGAATTCTCTTAGTGTGAAGAGAGGAAAATAAAGGTATATTAGCAACAAAACTGAGGGATGCTTTCTAAGCAGCTTTCAGGCATATTTAACCGACGTAGGATTGACGTAATGTCAACGTGGCTATGTAAATTTCCATAAGGCGAGGTATTAATACATTTTTGATAACAATGATGAATTGTGCGCGAGGAAAAAATCAAGATGAAATGCTAATTTTGAGCAAGAATGCTAGTAATACTTTCTATTAATAGTATCAAAGGAGCAACTGAAAATAAACACACGTGTTGACACGTTGACAAAGTTTGTTAATAGCTGCCATTCCTATAGAGGACGCCTAAGCCCTTGCTTCTGAAAACATCGCTTTCTAGAGTAAACAGACTCGAAATTGGTCCGTGCTCTTGTTAGCTCATGCCTCTCTCAAATTATTAGCTTTTAAGGTTTCCTTGTCCGTTTTGAAATCGTTCGGCCTTGCTGAAAGTGTGCTAGAAATTTCTGCTTAATATTTACATTTGCAAGTTAGGGATGATTACTTAATATTTCTATGTTTTCATTAGCCTTTCAATGTTCTGCTGAACAGTACGACATCTTAGTGCTTTTTATAAATTTATTTCGTTGAGATTTGTACACAAGAATCTTCGCCTGTTATTCTTTTCGGATGGGAGTAGGTTCATCCCTTATCGGATTAAATATTTTAACACAATAGCATAACTAGAGGAAATGAAGATGTATTTGCATTTAAATGAAAAAAAGATGTAATTACACAAACCCTAACAGGTGACATAAATTGTTAATTTGTTTCCATAAAGATTATCAGATTGTGAGTTGTATTCCTCTCGAGAAGGTGATACTTGGACTAGTGGATTGAAGAGCTGAAGTAAAGAGACTATTATAAATTAAGGCTATTGATTACATACTATACTCGGCAACTGACATGATATTTATGGACTGTGCTCCTGACATGGACGTTTTCATTGATTCTCTCTTCAGCTTTTAGTAGTATAGCATTATTGTTAAAAGTGCTTCGACAGCTTAGGTCACTTCGCTCGCAGGCGCCCACCGGGAATCGAACCCGGGACTGCCTTTACCGAAGTCGAACGCGTTGCCCACTTGGCTATCCGGGAGCCCTTCACCTTTTAAGATAATTATATTTTGTAAAGAACGCATCTTTAAAGTTTTATTAAATAAAATAGAGGAAGAGAAGAGAATGTTTGGTCTATAATAGACTGAATTATTATTGACGCCAAAAGAGCTTTTTGTGTTATAAACCTTACCTCTTTAATTTATTTTCCATAGTTTTTAACTTCGACACCTAATCATTCATATTAATTCTTAAAGGTAGTCATCGACATATATTCGGGAATGGTCCTTGAAATTAATGGTATCCAGCGAAACTTGGTGGAATGACATAGTTAAATATTTTAAATATTTTTTTTGACTCTTGAAAGTAGAATGGTTAGTAAGGCCGTAATATTTTATTATCAAAGGATTTAAATATATTGGTAGTGTAAGAAATAAGAGAAAATATGGCATGAAACAAGTATTCATATCCAAATAAAAGTAGCATGTAAAGAGATGCTTTTTAAAATGTATTAGTAGGTTAGAATAACTTACCTCATATACAGAAGAGCTATATTAATAAAGCCATCGCGGAGTGCAAGCACGAATAGCGCCTCCACAAAATTCAGAGCCCTAAGCTCTTTTTAGGTGACTGTATGAGAATATCCCCGTTTGAAAGACACCCTGAAAAGGGAAGACAAGATGAAGGGAAGAGCATTACGGCGAGGGTGCTAAAGACCGACTCCCCTAACCAAAACTTAGGGATGAGATGAATGACGTTAAACTCCTTTAGTGTCCCATTCTCCCGCAGAGGTAGACGCCCAAGACTTTGGGACTCCTTTTCCACGTTTAAAAGTGTTTAATTTCGCCATCCTTGGCCTACCGTGTCTTTTCCTTCAAGGAGATCTTTGGGTGATAATTTTTCTTCTTCTCTGTCCCATTCCTTCGGGCTACTTTCTTCAACTTTGCCGTATCTCGGCCTTTTTTCTCCAGGGAAGAAATTTTTCTCCCCCAGCTGCCTCCCGCGAAGCCATAACGATTCGAGTCTGTTCATCCAGAAGAAGCTGAGCTTTGACAATAGAACTGCCACGCGACTTGCCTCGAGAGTGTGTCTGTGTACTTCTCGTATTTTTTTCGTACCCTTTCTACTCATTTTTACTGGAGGCCTTCTTGCCTCCAGTCCTATATTCCTCCGGGATGAGGTAAAGGGGTTTTCACAAGGAGATCCCGACTTTTTCTTCGCCTTTTTGAAGTGGCGTCCTCGGAATACCTTATCTCTGGCAGAGGATAGATCGATGGCCCTCTGTGTAGCACGGAAAGGAGTCTTCGTATTATTTCAGTATCCTTGGCGTTTTTCATTCTTTTCGATTCCCGCTCAAGTGAGTTGAAATGGCCGTGACGTCATTTGCGAGGACGATATCGATATTCAATACGATGGACGTATGTTGTTTGTCGCCTTCTTGGGATTGCTTACCGATGGAATACTTTGTAGCATTTTTTATTTCATTTGATTGATTTTTTTGTCCTTGTGCGTGATAGAAAATTGTCATTGATGGTTTATAGACTTTGAATATAATTTTACAGAAGTGTTTGATCATAAGTAGGGTGTTTTACGATAACTTTTGAATTCCATATGTAAGTGTAAAGGAAAGTTATTTTAATGAGTTTGTCAGGGTTCACATTCAGACAATTTCCAAAGTGGAAGAGATAAGACTAGATGCTAGGTAAAAAAAAAACTAGAGGGATATTGTATACTTCATAAACGTACCTTAAAATTTTACTACCTTTTAGGTACATTAATGTAAGATATGTTGCATTCCTTAATCAACCTGACATTGAATTTCACTTCTTAGAATACTCCTATCTAGCAGGGGCAGTGGTACTCAACTATTACAGTTAATAGCCTTCTTGGGAATGCTTACTGATGGAATAATTTGATACTTTTTTGATTTGATTTATTTTTCTAGCCTTTTGCTTGATATAAAGTTGGCACCGATGATAAATCGAATTTAAAATAGTTATACAGAGGATTTGGATCATAAGTAGGGTCTCTGTAATCTGATGGTAAGATGCCGAGGCTTATCATATTCTAAAGCGGGTAAAACCACGAAAAAGCAGGACTTTGCCTCACAAATTTGTCTAAGTTATTGCAATAAAACTAAGTTATTGTTATAAAAATAACTTAGTAATAAAAGGAAAGGTAGCGCATGACATCTCACCTCCGGAGGAGAAATGGATCGCCCGGATGACCGTGGCTACAGCTGTGAGATATATAGATAGATGAGATTGAGATGAAAATGATATACAAAAAATCTATTTATCCCAAAAAATCTTATCTAGAACCAAAAGACAAGTAAAAAGTGCTTTTGCATTCATCAAGACGGAATGAACTGAAGATTAACTAGTTGAACTATTTCGAGATACATTCATCAATATTTTTCAAATAAACGTATAAAATATAGAGTAAGTTCAGGAGAGATGCACAACTAAACAAATCACTGTATAATGAACAGTATTTTCTTTTAATGTAAAATTTGTTTAATAGGACAAATGCGTGTCTCAGTTTCCTTGACAAGCATTTATATTGCAGAAAAAGACATTTCTTCATACCCATTTTTGGTAAAAAACAAAATGTACTTTTTAAATGTATGTTGGTTAGGTTTAGTTGATCGACTAACTTTATATATTCCATGCACACTTACAAACTGTCTTAGAAATGAAGTTCACAAAGAACGCAAATGAACAAGAAAACTTTTAATTGAAGAGTTCAAAACGCATGGAAGGGGTAAGTCTGGATTTCAGCTGCCTGACGGTGAAGTTGAGTCTTTTAGATTAAATAGCTACGCAGAAATTCCACTAAATTTAGAAAGCCCAAGTTCTTTCTATTTTTCAACTCAATGGCATTTCACGGAGGAGATTTCATGAGTGTTGGAACTTGTAGAACTTTGCCAGAGTTGAATATTTTCACAAAGGAGAACTCGATGTTCAAATTTAGGGGAGTTTTTAAATCCTTACTTAATATATATTACAGAATTTCACAGTATTAATGACGCATTCATTAACTATATATCGTGTCTTGTTTATACGTTTTTCTAGAAATAACGATTTTGAAAGACATACATTTACATTTCCGAAATTCCTTACATTTTTGGGATCATCTACAATGTATTCTTGAAACTTCTTGGCCAAATGGGATCCACGGAGGCGGACAAGACTGAACTTTATTGCAAACGAAAGAAGTTAAAACTTTTCCAGTTCTCAAACTGTCCAGAACATATGCTTTTTATATCTTCCTTGCTGTGCAGGCATTTTTTAGGTATTTCAACCGATGCAAACTTGTTATGCCCTCATGCGAGTACCTAAGAAACCTTGTTGAAAACGTCATCAAGATTCTCAACTCATGCGATATCACGGAAGAGAGTTCATGAATATTGCAACAGAGGGACTTTGCCAATGTATTTCCGCATCTTTTTACGGAGGAGAACTCGAAGTTTTAATGATCGATCTTTGAATGGCGATTGACCTGGTTCTGAACTGGATAATGGTAAAGGAAATGAGATGTATTGGAATATTCCAGAAAGGATTCACATGGCTGATTGATTCCCTGGAGGGAAGTTGCGAGGAATATAAGTAGAGGATGGCTTTTCGGGAGGAAATACGTTTTCTGCTATTCCGTAATTCAGCCGTGCGTAATGAGAGTGGATTCAGATCCGTTTAAAGCACAAATCTTCGTACAATTTACCGGCTTGAGCAAGAATTAGATTTTGAATTCCAAGTTAAAATGTAACTGATTTAAATCGAGGCCATATACGAAGAGACTGTACCCACAATCATTTCGGAATTTGTAGTTTTTAGATTATTCTAAGATACATACTTGAATCGTTATTCGAATTATCTCCTTGTAGCGTAGAAATCGAGCTGATTTTTAGAGTTAACCTCTGGTTAGACCATGAAATTTCTACCGTAACACTTATAATTCAAGCATTAGCCTCTAGTTGATATTGTTGAGGGATGTTTAGTGGATCGCTATACCTAATGTAGTAAATTATACTGGTGTAACTCCACACCGAAACCGTAACCGTCCTATCTAAATAAATAATCTATGGTGAGTTCAAAAACAGTAAAACTTTTAAAATTAATTACAATATTACGTTCATACAATATTATTTAAATTTTCATGCACGATTTTTAGTTTTTCACTAATAATACGCAGTAACGTCTACAAGCGTTTTCTAAAGTTGAAACTTCTTAATGGGAGAAATTCTTGCACCCACAAATGAAATTCTTCTTGGTAATGCTGTAGGCTTCAATCATTCGCTACATTCCAACGTAGGCTATATAAACTATGATTATTTCTCTACAAGTGGATGAGAAATGATTGAATTTGTATGTTTTAACAGGGAGTGGAATGTATAAAGTGTTGCGTTTTTAGATTATGTAGGAGTAATTAGCAACAGTAAATTAATAAAAAACTGACTAGTTAATAAGTAAAAACTAACAAGCAATAGAAGAGTCTTTCATATGCCTGAGGTCCTTTTTTAAAAAATTTAAAGGGTTTTAATTGGTATATTTATTCTTTAATTCCCGAGAATATGTATTTAAAACGTTTATTCATTAGTCATTATCAGGATTGTCTAAAATGTTACATAAAAAATCATTAAAACATGTTTATTTTAATTTAATTCATGCCAACTTAATTTGCTCACCAGAAAATTAATAATATTAATTTTACCCATCTCTATATTCACATAAAATATTTATAGTTTATTAGAAATTTATTACGAAATCTATTTCGCTTCGCTTGAATTACGAAATATTCAACTTTTGTTAAACGTCTAATTACTTCACTCGTGCACAATACACAAGAATTCGAATAGATTTGTCAGTCACTGAGGTAGAAGTTCAATAGAAGAACAATGAAAATGGAAAACACTAACCGAATAACGAGGTATCTTCATTGAAATATTTTCAGAGATTTTCGAATCTGTGTCCTTGTTTGAGTATTTAAACTCTTCGTTACAAACGTTTTACACTTCGTTTTTTTTTACTTCGTTCTACAAACTATTCGTCAAATATTGAAATTTTGAAAAGGATTCCCAAAGCGCATTCTGTATAAATTTTCTAACCCGTGCTCGAGTCACGATCTTCTTTGATATGATTTTCCCTTCCTCATCTTGCGTCTGAAGCGTAGGGAGTATCGAAAACCGTTAAACTTCAATATTTAAAATTCACACCGGATGAGTCCCGTTTTAGTGGGAATGGCAACATATTTTTGGCCGTGCCGTTGACGTGCGACTCTTTAATAATCAATCGATGGCGAGCGTTTGTTTTCTTTCGCCTTTTGCCGTCCCACTATTGTTTTTTTATTTTTACGCACGCAACTCCAGTCATGAATTCGTTTGGATCGAACTTTATCCGACTGATTTATCTGATTATAAAATTTTGGAGGATAGCGCCACCTTAGCGACATGAGTGATCTCAACAGTTTATATTTGTTAGATAAATTGCCACGTGCCAAATAAATATTTTTTGTACCGTGACTTAAAAAATAAAAAAATTGGAAAAGAAACTTGCTGTGGATATCTCGATGATTTAAGGATGAATTTTGAAAGGGGTATTCAGAGCGAATACTCCGCCGCTAACGACCAACCTGTTTTAACGTCCTTTTGGACTTATGCCCAGCTCTCCAAAGATAATTTACTCTGTTTTCAGTTACGTTTGGTTCCTCAGTCTGCAAGCAGTTCCTATAATAAATATATTAAAACGGTCCATTAGAGTGAACTTTTTACTATACCATTCACTCTAATGGAGCGTTTTAATATGTTTAATATTAATAAGGTAAATTAATAAATAATAATTAATTTACCACAAGGTTACCCCTGACATTCTTCTTGGTAATGCTGTTGGCTTCAATCATTCACTACATTCCAACGTTGCCAAAATCCAAAAAAACACCCTATCGTTTACCTATAATAAATGTTTTTGATGATGAAACCCTTTGTATCCATGAGCTAATAAGTAGGAACCAGTTCATACTTTTCATACTGTATGCTCATATCGTATTCCACTGCTAAGGAAAGTTACTCGAAGACAAGTTTTCCAGTTAGTGTATCCTAAATATTTTGTTGATGAGCGGAATGGACCTTTGTTTGAAGAATTGTGTTCAGCTGGTGAGGAGCTACAGTAGTCGGTGAATTTGACAAACAAAATTTTCGGTAGTATTCAATTACAGATACCGATCACCTTTATGACATACTAAATTAATGTAAATTTTTTTCTTTAAGAAAGGTCAAGAGGAGTAAATCAACTATTGATTAATGACTATTGATTAATGACTTGGGTTGTATATACTTTCTCTTGTCTCTTAAGTGAACTTGGAAATTAAAACAAAAGATCATAGATGCGCTATATTTGATTTTAAAACATACACTTCAGCTAATATAAACCAGGGAGACGTTTTGCCGATAAGAACTTGGAATCGTGTGGTAAATATAAAAGTACCACCACAAATCGAGCCCACAGAAACTATCTTTGGCAGCGAAGGATAATAGCTCACACTTTTTGAATAAATGTAACAGCTGTTTGCATGAATATTGCAATTTCCGACTTCCTGTAATAAATGTATTTGTTGATGAAACCGTTTGTAACCATGAACTAATAAGTATAAACCAATGAAATTGGATTCTTAATTGAGCACCATTTGGGATTTCGACAGAGATAGATCTACCAATTTTTGTTATATTCATGTAGACCTATATTCCCCCGAATCTGTCGTTCTAACATTTTCGGAAACTACAGAAAAAGTGAAAGAGTAATAATAAGTGTGAAAAATAGCGACACGACTGGGACTCGAACCCAGGTCTCCCACTTTCCGGGCAGGTATTCTAACCACTGAACTACCGTGCCGCGTCTCTCTCACACTGTTAAGGGAATGCTTTGTGAGCAAGACTGGCAGTCTCCACATAGTGGCACAACCTGCCGTCCGAGGTCCTCACAGAGGCAGCC
>KZ308183.1:933781-954145 GCA_000376725.2 Ladona fulva | reverse complement strand
GGCTGCCTCTGTGAGGACCTCGGACGGCAGGTTGTGCCACTATGTGGAGACTGCCAGTCTTGCTCACAAAGCATTCCCTTAACAGTGTGAGAGAGACGCGGCACGGTAGTTCAGTGGTTAGAATACCTGCCCGGAAAGTGGGAGACCTGGGTTCGAGTCCCAGTCGTGTCGCTATTTTTCACACTTATTATTCCTTTGGGATTTTCCGTAGGTTTTCAATCTACAAAGACACCTTCCTTTCCTTTAATCCTTGAAAGAGTAATCTGTGGTGAAAATCTTCGCAACGTAAGGTTGAACATGAATTGGTCAGCAAATTGGAAATGTTAATTATCTCACGGGAAATTGCCCATAGAGATGACGAATCATAATAAACCCGCAGAAACAAAGGATATGAATTTTTATACAATTAAATTACAAAAAAACAAGCCATTAAAACGCACGCATCAAGCAACGAATGGCAGAGGCACCGCGACGTCGATAACTCACGCTTCAAGGCAGACTTCAACAGACGGGGTTCAACGAAACGGATCGACGTTTCTGATGAATCTTAAATGAACGTGCTAGCAAAAGCTGTGAATGCAACGAGGAGACTGAAATCGAAAATGCATCCGCGCCCGATGACAAGTGTTTTCATATCCACAGAGAGATGCCCCACATATTTAGGAAAAGTTTCGAGGTCCAATAAAAGCTCTTTTTGGGAACTCAAACGACGGATTTATTGGCACAGAGGCGCTTCGCTGAAAATTCATCCGAGTGTGAAAATGGTGGAAGTGCGACTCGGCAGCGGCAAACGGCGGAATCGGAGCGACTCTGCGACGAAGTGGTCGATTTTGGTTCGCCATTCACTTGTTGCATCGATTTTATTTGGTGGCACATCGCCACGCCTTCGGTTGCACATTCAGCCTAGTTCGTTGGTCGATGAGGTGAGACGTTAAAGAAGATCGATTCATAGACGTGCGGCGGACCTCTCTGCGTGCGGGGGCGTTGACCACCGGCTCTCGTGAGTAAAGAGGCCGATCTGAAACGCAGGGACGTGCTCTATTATCTTCAAAGGGAGTCATTGTACGGGGAACAATTCTAATTGTGCTAAGTACTCATAAGATTGAGTCTTAGTGCGGTCAGTGGTCGATCAACGGCTGCGCCTGGTTCCTACCGTCGTATTTTGCTGGTCGCATGTTTGACATTTATTGGAAAGTATTCACAGGGTTACCGTTGCATATCTTAATGAATAGAATATTTTTCTAAAAGTATTTTGAAAGCTGAGGCGATCAAGTGAGCCCCCACCGGGAATCGAATCCGGGACAGCTTTCATCAAAGTTAACGCGTTTCCTACGTGGCTATCTGAAGGCTATTAGCTATAAGCACGTACCCCCAGAGAGAAGCGAAGCTTGCCCGGTGAATAATAGTTAAATAATTATATTACGCTATTATCGCCTTCCAAAAGTCGTGGTTTCAGGTACATTTCCAAACTATTTCATGGGGTATTCTCAGCAATTTTTACCATGCTTTTTCATGCTGGTATTGTGACTAATTTAAAAATTTATTTCTTTGTTATGTCAAATAACATAACCCCTGCCACACGCCGAAAGGCGGCTTGCAGGGTACTAATGTAGATGTAGAAATAAAGGGTACAGGATAACTCTTAAAAGTCAGGGGAGTGCGGGAACCTTAACAGTTGGGAACTCCCACTTTAGTTAATCACCGTTAAGCCTCAATCTAGATGCTCACTCTGCATATTTCAGCACGTCGAAGTCTATATCGAGAAAAGTGAAAAATGCTCGAGCAATTGAAATATTTTGAGATTCATTGTTTTCTTTAAATAGACGAAATATAAATAGTACTGTGTGCAATATAATCTACCATAATAGTCTGAACTTCTTGATAAGCATGGTGAGGTTATTGTGCTCTGTATGAAGGTCATGTTGCCTGAAGTTTGTAGTCCATACCTATATAATCAGGCTGCAGTATTTCCATTTTTAGATTAAACAGTTTTAAAATGAAAACCTTGTTTATTCATTACTTATCCTAATTCATTCCTTATTCTTCCTATTTACGCTTTTCTATGATTAATTTATCCAACTGAGTTTAAATTGAGAATGGCTAAATCTACAGTACTAAAACCAGCCTTGGAGAATAAATTCAGTGTTTGTTCGAGATTGAGACATTTAGGAGCAGAGATTAATTACCTTAATGCGATTCGGTCTTCACGGTAGATTACTTCCGGTGCTTCTTTTTTAAACGTAACGAATGAGATGTAGGAAATATCACCGGGATGAATATTTAGGAATAAAGTAGTTTCAAAGAGCAGTGTTCTCTCTTGGGAATTTTAAGCGTCTGAGCTATCTTATTTTGTAGACTCATTTAAACTTATAAGTATGCAGTTGTAATTTATGGATATTGAGCAAAGGTCCAGTTTGTAAAATCCAATCCATAGCGGTTTTCATAATGAAAATACAAAACTGTTGGCAATTTCGTACTGAACTTATATAGGCATGGAATAAACCCTTCTATCGCTGAGAGAAGACATAAGGTACGTGACTGGCCATTGACTGGGTTCCGAATCGGATGGTTTGAGATGGACCTCAAGGAAGAAATAACACTTTGCTGGGAAAAACTAATTTAAAAGATCAATTTAAAAATCTAATTTATATCTCCAGGTGAATTTATTAAACTTTCTCAAAATTTCAAGTATAATTTTTGATTGGAAATAACACGGCCCACTGATAAAACGCTACTGAAAACTCCCCCGCGACTTGTAAACGGACGGATCATTCGTTTTTAATCCCATCACCTAAAATCCTCCTCAAAATATTTCTATCCCTGCGTCGGTCAATGACCACCACTTCGATTGTTAGCGTTTCTGTTGCGTTTATTTCTCTGTATCGTTACCCAATTTAATTTGAACCGGAATTCCTGTAACTTGTAAAGAAAGATACAGAACACCAACAGGATATATCGTTTCAAAGTTGAATATATAGGAAGAAATAATTGAGGGTAATGATAGTATTGGATATATTTAACGCCATTCCCACTCTCTTTTTATCCTTGGAGAAAGAATGCGGTTTATACCATTCCTTGTTTTACACCTATTCTCTTCACGCCGAACTCTATGGTTGACACCATTAGGAAAATATCTGCGTGTAGAAATTTAGGTTTAATTACCGTTGTATCTTCACAGTTTTCATTAATTGAAATAGAAGTTTATACTTTTCAGGAATACTAATTTCTATATCGAAGGGCTCCAGGGTAGCCGAGGGGGTTGCGCTGTTGGGTTTGTTGAAATCCGTCCCGTGTTCGATTTTCGGCGGGGACCCATATGTGCGGAATGTCCTCAGCTATCGAAGCACTAAAAGAAATACTTGAATTGAATAGCAGGACATTTTTTGAGGGAATTCCTTCATTATACCTTAAAAATTCAGCCTCTCCGCTAAAGACCATACTATTACATTTCCACTAAGAGCCGTGCATTGTGCGCAATAATAATTCTTACCACGGAAGAAAATTAGCATACTGTCGCGGCGATAATTTTCCCATCAGCGCTCGGAAAAAGGACGGAATTCAGAGTAAAGTCGAAGCTCATCTCCGCCGGATTTATTGTTTTGAGGGAAAAGGGCTTCGAGTCGCGGGTGATAATAAAACGGAATGAATTCGCCGGTGAGGGTAAATTAGCTAAAGGGTGTTACGTAAAAAAGCGATAAAAAGGCGGAGAACGGGAAGAGGGATTAGAGAAAAAAATGGCGATTCATATTCCGCCATCCGACGCTAATTTTTCCTAATCCTCATCAATCCTTTCCAATTGTCGATTCGGGCCCGTTTCCATGGCTACTATCCTTCTCTTTTGCCCTCCACTTCTTCTCGTTCTCATGGATGAGTGAGTAGACCGCACGCACCCCTTCTCCTTTCTTCTCCAAATCCTGCACTCCTCCTCCATTCCTCTCCCATTATTCCGCTCCCTTTCTCCCATAAAGTTAATTTTTTTCTGAAAAAAAGTTCCTCTTTAACTTTTCTCCTAATCCTCCTTTCTCTTCGCCATCTCCTTCGCTCGGAAATTTCTACTTCATTTCATCTGATTACTTTCACCGCGTGATCTCTCGTTCGTTTCGTTATTCTCTATCTCTCTACCCCTTTATTCTATCTTCCACTTTTCTCTCAGTCACTCGTTTCTCGTCATTGATTTTGCCGAAAAAGGAGACGATTGTCGGTTTTCCCTTCGATTTTTTCACTTTGACGATCTGTTTTATGTTATTATTATCGATGAATAATTAATTGCACCCAAACTAACAATTTAAGGCAGTGTCAACGATTTTTTCCTCACGCATGACTTATATCGTAACCCGTACTTTTATTTAAAATTGTAGTGACATAATCAGTTTTGATTCTTTATTTATGTATTTTTCTTTTTATGATTGTTATTTATTTCATCTAAATTAGTACAATTTTTGTTACATGATTAATGGTTTGAATCCATTGTAAAGGCCTTGTGCCGTTTATGGGGTTACTTTTAAACCAATAAATATGTTTCCTCGTTAATTCACAATGTTTGGACGAAAATAGTAATTGCATCGATAGTTAACATAATGAAAAAATGAATAGTATTCAATCTTCTATCTACAGAAGTGACAGAATCCAACAGAAATCCAATTGGTAATAAAATTGTATTTTATATGTACACTTACATATTCGTGAACAGTACATATGCATTCCGTCAGAGCAACCGCCCAGAAAGTGGGAGACCCAGGTTCGAGTCCCGTCTATGGTTGACATCTTCCTTTTGATTTCTGCACCAGAAATCATGCTTATGATCCGTGTGTTTTCCATCGCTTACTTGCAGTTGTGTCATATCTTGCATACAACTTCGTTGCTTTGTACTGTATGCTAGAGGAGTTCTTCGTTAGCAATCCTGAAACTTTTGAGTGTATTTTCTGCCTACAACAGTAAAAAATGATTAGATAAAATAATCATAATATATATAAATACGTGAGTTATTTAACACGATTTTGAATTAATATTAAACCCAATCGAAAACGTTTAATAATCTCAACCTTTGTTAAAAAATTTCAGTAATAATTAGCTTCAATCAAATGTCGGCATATATCGCAGAAATGCTTCCTGATTGTTTTTAACTGCACCTTAGAAATCTTTTACGCCTATTATCCTTGAAGTCGATCATTAGCTTACGAGTAGGCTTATATGAAGTGTAGGACTAATAATTGGAACGTTTTGAAAAATAATATCAGTACATATTTTCAGGAAGACAGGGTAACGCAGAATATTTTTTCACTTCATTCATTCAGGCAATAACTCGCTTCGTTTCCCATCGTCTCAACCTCTTCTCTCCCTAAATTTTCCTCCGCGAATTCCAGAGCATTTTAATTGCCTTTCCTTCTTTCCTGCTTCTCTTTCCGCGAAATTCTAACTACGCTCCCTCCCTTTTTCTTTCTCTCATTCTTACACGCTCCTTTCATCCAACTAGATCCTCCAAATCCCCATCTCTTTAATTTATTTTCCATTCTCTTTCCTCCTTAATTGCCCTTCTTCGCTCTAGCTCATTCTCTCCCTTTCATACCACGTCTCCTTTAAACCCTTCTCCCATTCTCTTTCGTTTCCACATTCATCCTTCCTTCTCCCGTTCATCTTTTTTCCACTCTCCTTTTATTCCGTTCCAATTCCTCTCCAGTTAAACATGGCCCATTTCCGCTCCCTTAACAAACATGTTCTAGGGTCCACTCGTTCTTCTAATCTCTCGGACCATGGTTATTAATTAGCTGTGGGCCGAAATCCCCATCCAATGTGCAGGGGAAGGGCCTTTCCTCCACTCAGCCTCTCCTCTGTTGCTCGCTAAAATAGCCCGCATTCTATTCCTTTCCACGTTCTTTTTTTATGACAAATGAAAAGCTCGCTCCCGCATTGAAACGTTCTGGGGCACTCCGCCGAGGATGACGAATGGTCGGAGGAAATTATAAGGGAGGTGGATGTCTTTTTATTTATTTTTCACTCAATTCTTCCGTATAAAAGGATCGTAGAAAGTTGTATTTATTTGCGGTGGGCGTTTTTGTTTTGTTTATTTTTCGCGCCATTTTTCATCCATTTTCCAAGATGGCCGCCGGTTTAGGAAAATGACGAAATGAAAGATTAATTTGTGGACGCTGGGATTTCCTGATAACAATTTGAGTGTTTTTGTGAGAAAGGGGTCCGCACCTTGGAAATTCTTTTTGGTGCAATTTAAAGATTTTAAAGATACCGCAATGCCAATCCCGGCATATTCGCACTCTTCTAGCGGTGGAAAAGGGAACGCATGTCGCATTTTTATCTCTTACAACATCGGTCGGAAATTGCGTTCGGAGAGCTTTTAACCCTTCCCAACGAGTTCCTCGCGGTTCTTTTTTTCTAATTGGACAGTTTTGGCCCAATTTATTCAATTCATTGGGGAATTCGTAAGGGGATTTTTTCCAATTAAGGGCTATTGTCTGAAAATTATCCTCGCTTTAGAAAAGTACTTTTGTTAGTGTGTTTGAACATTTTGGGCTATAAAAATAAGGAAATAATTTGAAAGCTTGTTTCCGTTGAGCAGTTTACTTAGCGAACGTGTTTCTTTCGAAATATTTAGGCGGCTTGCCGGGTATTTATGTGGATATAGATTTATATTTTAACGGATCGCTTGAAAAGCTCACACACGAAGAATTCACTGCTTAAAATTGCAACTCTCTAAAAGTAACAATAAAATTTAGCTCTCCAAAGTTCATCACTTCACAGTCACATCACATCTAAGTGATGAACTTTGGAGAGCTAAATTTGATTTGATTAATTGCGCATGTTGTATTATTATTGTATGATTGACAAGAGTATTAGTGTATCCGACAGCGTCATTGTTTTGTGTTGTATTTTTAGGTGAGGGTAAAAATTACTTTGTCCAAATCTTTCCACCGGAACATTGTTCTATTTGTAAGATTATCTAAATAAATAATCTATGGTGAGTTCAAAAACAGTAAAACTTTTAAAATTAATTACAATATTACGTTCATACAATATTATTTAAATTTTCATGCACGATTTTTAGTTTTTCACTAATAATACGCAGTAACGTCTACAAGCGTTTTCTAAAGTTGAAACTTCTTAATGGGAGAAATTCTTGCACCCACAAATGAAATTCTTCTTGGTAATGCTGTAGGCTTCAATCATTCGCTACATTCCAACGTAGGCTATATAAACTATGATTATTTCTCTACAAGTGGATGAGAAATGATTGAATTTGTATGTTTTAACAGGGAGTGGAATGTATAAAGTGTTGCGTTTTTAGATTATGTAGGAGTAATTAGCAACAGTAAATTAATAAAAAACTGACTAGTTAATAAGTAAAAACTAACAAGCAATAGAAGAGTCTTTCATATGCCTGAGGTCCTTTTTTAAAAAATTTAAAGGGTTTTAATTGGTATATTTATTCTTTAATTCCCGAGAATATGTATTTAAAACGTTTATTCATTAGTCATTATCAGGATTGTCTAAAATGTTACATAAAAAATCATTAAAACATGTTTATTTTAATTTAATTCATGCCAACTTAATTTGCTCACCAGAAAATTAATAATATTAATTTTACCCATCTCTATATTCACATAAAATATTTATAGTTTATTAGAAATTTATTACGAAATCTATTTCGCTTCGCTTGAATTACGAAATATTCAACTTTTGTTAAACGTCTAATTACTTCACTCGTGCACAATACACAAGAATTCGAATAGATTTGTCAGTCACTGAGGTAGAAGTTCAATAGAAGAACAATGAAAATGGAAAACACTAACCGAATAACGAGGTATCTTCATTGAAATATTTTCAGAGATTTTCGAATCTGTGTCCTTGTTTGAGTATTTAAACTCTTCGTTACAAACGTTTTACACTTCGTTTTTTTTTACTTCGTTCTACAAACTATTCGTCAAATATTGAAATTTTGAAAAGGATTCCCAAAGCGCATTCTGTATAAATTTTCTAACCCGTGCTCGAGTCACGATCTTCTTTGATATGATTTTCCCTTCCTCATCTTGCGTCTGAAGCGTAGGGAGTATCGAAAACCGTTAAACTTCAATATTTAAAATTCACACCGGATGAGTCCCGTTTTAGTGGGAATGGCAACATATTTTTGGCCGTGCCGTTGACGTGCGACTCTTTAATAATCAATCGATGGCGAGCGTTTGTTTTCTTTCGCCTTTTGCCGTCCCACTATTGTTTTTTTATTTTTACGCACGCAACTCCAGTCATGAATTCGTTTGGATCGAACTTTATCCGACTGATTTATCTGATTATAAAATTTTGGAGGATAGCGCCACCTTAGCGACATGAGTGATCTCAACAGTTTATATTTGTTAGATAAATTGCCACGTGCCAAATAAATATTTTTTGTACCGTGACTTAAAAAATAAAAAAATTGGAAAAGAAACTTGCTGTGGATATCTCGATGATTTAAGGATGAATTTTGAAAGGGGTATTCAGAGCGAATACTCCGCCGCTAACGACCAACCTGTTTTAACGTCCTTTTGGACTTATGCCCAGCTCTCCAAAGATAATTTACTCTGTTTTCAGTTACGTTTGGTTCCTCAGTCTGCAAGCAGTTCCTATAATAAATATATTAAAACGGTCCATTAGAGTGAACTTTTTACTATACCATTCACTCTAATGGAGCGTTTTAATATGTTTAATATTAATAAGGTAAATTAATAAATAATAATTAATTTACCACAAGGTTACCCCTGACATTCTTCTTGGTAATGCTGTTGGCTTCAATCATTCACTACATTCCAACGTTGCCAAAATCCAAAAAAACACCCTATCGTTTACCTATAATAAATGTTTTTGATGATGAAACCCTTTGTATCCATGAGCTAATAAGTAGGAACCAGTTCATACTTTTCATACTGTATGCTCATATCGTATTCCACTGCTAAGGAAAGTTACTCGAAGACAAGTTTTCCAGTTAGTGTATCCTAAATATTTTGTTGATGAGCGGAATGGACCTTTGTTTGAAGAA
This sequence comes from Ladona fulva, assembly GCA_000376725.2. Taxonomy (NCBI): domain Eukaryota; kingdom Metazoa; phylum Arthropoda; class Insecta; order Odonata; family Libellulidae; genus Ladona; species Ladona fulva. The sequence goes on along the minus strand of KZ308183.1, from coordinate 945,123 downwards.
TTGTGTTCAGCTGGTGAGGAGCTACAGTAGTCGGTGAATTTGACAAACAAAATTTTCGGTAGTATTCAATTACAGATACCGATCACCTTTATGACATACTAAATTAATGTAAATTTTTTTCTTTAAGAAAGGTCAAGAGGAGTAAATCAACTATTGATTAATGACTATTGATTAATGACTTGGGTTGTATATACTTTCTCTTGTCTCTTAAGTGAACTTGGAAATTAAAACAAAAGATCATAGATGCGCTATATTTGATTTTAAAACATACACTTCAGCTAATATAAACCAGGGAGACGTTTTGCCGATAAGAACTTGGAATCGTGTGGTAAATATAAAAGTACCACCACAAATCGAGCCCACAGAAACTATCTTTGGCAGCGAAGGATAATAGCTCACACTTTTTGAATAAATGTAACAGCTGTTTGCATGAATATTGCAATTTCCGACTTCCTGTAATAAATGTATTTGTTGATGAAACCGTTTGTAACCATGAACTAATAAGTATAAACCAATGAAATTGGATTCTTAATTGAGCACCATTTGGGATTTCGACAGAGATAGATCTACCAATTTTTGTTATATTCATGTAGACCTATATTCCCCCGAATCTGTCGTTCTAACATTTTCGGAAACTACAGAAAAAGTGAAAGAGTAATAATAAGTGTGAAAAATAGCGACACGACTGGGACTCGAACCCAGGTCTCCCACTTTCCGGGCAGGTATTCTAACCACTGAACTACCGTGCCGCGTCTCTCTCACACTGTTAAGGGAATGCTTTGTGAGCAAGACTGGCAGTCTCCACANAGGGTGGAAATTACTTTGTCCAAATCTTTCCACCGGAACATTGTTCTATTTGTAAGATTATCTAAATAAATAAATTAATTAAATTACATTTTCATCCATTTGAAGGATTTTTAAAAATTTGGACGTGAATTGGAAAATAGAACCTAAACAGACTTGGTGTAAAATAAACATGTAGTAAAATGAAAATTGAATGTAGTTGAAAAATGTTGTAAATGTAGTATAATTTAGTGTAAAAAGATTTGGTGTGAAAAAAATGCTTGAAGTCTAATTGTGCTATGAATTAATGTACGTATGCACAAAGCTACTGAACTAAATAATTCCAAATTTCTCCCAATTTCACCAGGTAGACTTCATACTAATACATAGATTTTAATCTACCAACTATAATTGAGGTATGTAATAAATTTAGCCAGTAAAATATGAAATGCTTAAACTTTAAGATACCCTCAGTTTTTTATTCTTTTCGCAATTCTTTCCAGCGTCTCCAATTGCCTCCCAGACTGCAGGGATCGTTCGTGGAAATTTGAATACGAACGGAAGATTTAGGGGAAAAAAACTAGAAATTCAAACGACGTCGTTTGAAGGGTATAGCGGAAGAAATGAAAGACTTAAGGGGAGAAAGTGATGGCAGCAAGATCACGAAGGACTTTCTTTGAATGGGAGTAGAAGCCTATAATTCAAAAGAGATTTGCCATTGAATATTCAGAGACGATAGGTGTGGGAAGCAAGATATGAGTTTTCTTTGATGCCTCGGTGATATTTTTAACGGGGCCGCTTTTGAATAAAGAGAATCGAATACTCCGTCTCATGAATTCCTGATAGTATGTAAAATAACAGACGATGCTTTGAAAGACAGGTACTCAATTAAGTTTGTTTTGTGCCGAGCGTGTTGTTATTCAATCCATAGCGTCTCTTAAAGTCATTCACAGTGGTGGAGACACAGATAAGGAAAACAGTTTGCGTATCTGTATTGGAGGAGTAGAAGAAATAGTCATAGAGCTTTCTACCAGGGAAGGAAAATTTCTTCAGGAGAACCAAAAATATCACCGTGGACGGGAGAAGTACGGAGCATGTCAAGTGTCAAGGAGGAAAGGCATTCTCTCCACAACTGACCCTGCCGGCGTCAAGCAAGGACCTAAAATCGAGTAAAAAGTTTCTAAACCTATATGTCTGCTGCACTGCACCTCAAGGGTGTGAAGCATGGATATTAGGAATTCAGAATAACAGAATTGAGGCATTTGAAATTTAGTGTTACAGTCATATGTTAAAAATAGAATGGATTGAATGGGTGGCCAACGAAGAAGTACTGCATATGGTGGATGAAAGAAGAAACAATGTGAACTCGGAAGATGAGGAAAAATTGGATGATTGGGTACATCGTTCTTCATGAAGGATTGGCCCACACTATTGTTGAAGGAAAGGCAACTAGAATTGTAGAAGGAGACCGAGAATGGAATATATGAAACAGACATACCAGGCTGTGAGTTTTGCAACAGCTTTCCAGAAACTGTCCGGGGCAGAAGTGCATAGTTAGTGGCAACTGCATTTCACTTGCCGAATGGCTGATAACACATGGAAGATATTGTAGATTGTATGCAGCATGAGACACTCAAGAAGGGGGCAATCGGAGGTTTTTGAGGGTCTCTCTTTTCATATGGTAAATACCAAACAAAATATGTTTCTCTTTTACTTAGCATACTGGTATAAGGAATTTTGAAATTACGGCTACATTCCATGATGCTTGACTTGTATACAATATACTTTAAAGTAAAATTAACATGGTCAAGCGTGACTTCGCAAAATTTCGCACATATCTTAAAAGAGAGAGAGACTTCATAATTTCCACTGCAGATTTTTATTGACTACTTTCGTCAACGAGTTGACATCTTCAGGTAGTTCACCACGAACTGTTCTTTCTTGTTGTTGAATCTACTTCTTATCCCTTTCCCAGGTAAAGTTCTTCTTACTTCCCAAAACCATAATGAACAGGATTATTTTTTATCTTTCCTATGTTTTTATCCTACTTTCTATTAATTTAGGATTTTTTCAATTAGTTGTGCACGTTTTCCATACCACTGCTTGGTTCTACACTAGCGCAGAGCGTTGAAACTTAATAATTATTATAGTAGAAGAGGATGAATGCCTAACATAATGAGGATTGATTTTGAGAGGTACAATTAGTTATTTCATTCGCCAAACATAAGAACGAATTCTTGTTCTGGAGCATTGCACAAGGAACTACCGCACAATTCTTTGCATTGTTTATCATTACAGGCAGACATCAGCTAAATGGAAGAATCAAATTCCGTAGATACTACTGCCATCTCACAAGAGTGATCCCGTAAGGCTGTAATGATAAGTGAATGGGATAAAAAAATGGTTTTATCTGTCGGCAGTCCAAAGGTTCAAATGTATTCAGTTAAATTACACCACTTAAATAAACACTTCAATTCTTCGGCATGTTGCTGTTCTATCCAGTGAAGAACTCGTCTTGAACTTTCCACGTCTTATTACTGTGAGATGGACTCAATGATTTGGCGAAAGGATAATTCGGTCATCTCTCGAATGAAAAGAAACCTATCGATTCCCACATCCCCACTTATCCAAGGTCCTCCGCTTCGCTGGGATATCGAAGAAAAAGAGAAAGAAATCGCAGGAGATTTTTTTTCAGTTACTGAATCGGGAGGTTGGGCAAAATTCAATTCTCCTTTCCATCGAAATTTCTTCTCTACATCCATATTTCTCTCATCCATGTATTTTCTTTTCGTCTTCCCATAGTTTATTTACACATACTATAATAAATTCCATCATATTTACAGATTAGTATTGTTCACAACAGATTGTCAAAGGTGTAGATCAAGTGTCTTGCAAAAATCTACCTATTGAGTTTCGTTTTATTGTATTATGAATGAAATTATAATATACGTTGCAGGAAATAACGTGAAAATATAGTTTTGATCGCTTAAGCACGTATCACCTCAAGTGTTAAATAACATATTTAACAAACTCTATAAAGAATTCCTCTAGCGTTGATAGTTTATTTCTAATACTTCAGGTACTGTGCGAGAAATTTCATACATGTATTGTTACTCAATACTTCATTACAGGAGATCAAAACAGAATGGCCAGCTCTTCTAAAAATTTAATCCTTAAGAAAAAAATGCATTGGTAATTTACAGGTATTTGAGATATGTTTGAGGCATCGACTGCAAAATGTAAGTTGTTTCAATTTTCATAGAAAAACAAATGAAGTTTTACTGAGGCTTATGAGAGGGGGGAAATGTTAGCAGAAGAAATGGATAATTGATAGGGGAAGAGTTGTAGAAGAAAGTGGCTGGTAGAGCGGAAGGAAGAGTAGGACAAGGTAAAAGTTGTAGAAGAGGTTAGTCGTCTAGAAGTAAAGGGAATGGGCAGCAAAGTGGAATTTTAGGGCACATGAACGTACGGAGAGGCATAAGTAGGGTGTCCTGTATGCGTTCCGTGAAAATCCCATCCCGTTAGGTAAAGATTCCTGAATGTAATTACCTCTCCTAGTGTCCCGTAGAGAATTTTCAATGTATGACTCTCAAATTACTCAGTTTGAGGTTTTGAAAGATTCCATCCCTTAATTAAACAATGGAGGGTTATCACTAATTGCGGTTCATGTTCAAATCATATTTCTATTCTAGAAGTAAGCAGTTCGTCTAACAGAAGAAGAATTTAAGCCTATATAAAATTATGAAAATATTTCCTCATATATGATCAACAAACATTTCATTAATTAATCCTGTAAGATCATTTGTTATTGTCAGGACAGGCACTCTAGCGAAAGAAAAAAAGTTGGAACACGGCTGTTAATGACTTAGAGGTTTAAAAACACTCCATATGCCGTATTTCGGCATCCGGAACTCGCGTTAAGAGACAAACGGAAAGCTCCGGAACACCGATTTCTGGGAATTCTCTCTCATAAATCGGTAATCCGGAGCTTCCCCTTTGTCTCTTAACGCGAGTTTCGCATGCCGAAATACGGCTTACGGAGTGTTTTTAATCCTCTAAGTCATTCTAGTATAAACATTTTAACAGTCATAACTACGAAAATGAGTGAAAAATCCATTTTTCCAGGTTATGCGGATTTTTCACTCCTTGCAAAGTAAATACTTGTTTACATTCATGATTTTCCAGGGTTTGACTATTGTTCCCTTGTGTACAGTGATTTAACCTTTGGTAACGAGCTCAAGTTGCTTCGACTTTTAAATAGTTGTATTAGGTTTATTTTCGATCTTCGAAGAGAAGATCATATATATACTTTTCGCCGGGAACTAATGTTGTTTAAACCAGATGTGAGAAGGAAATATATGCTTGGTTGATACTTGTATTTATTATTTAGGAATTCGAAGCCACAATATATCTTGGATCTCTTATATGTAAAGGTTTAATTTCTTCTGTTAGCACTCGATCCGGCCTTAATTTCTTCACGTACTCTATTCCTCATACCAGCACTTATGTTAACTCCTACTTAATAACAGCCTCCCCTTCCTGATAAAATTAAGAATTCTACTTCATTAAGGTCTTTTAAAGGCAAACTATTTGATTTGGTATCTTAAGTAAGATTCAAAAAGTGCAAAGTACAATATTCGAAGGAGATTGCTTGGAAGAATTTTATGAAGATGGTAGAAAGTAAAAAAGATAAAGATAATAATAATAATAATAAAACTTCCCTATTTGGTGGCCTCTATATCTGGACTCCATATTGGTATCAAACTCATGTACACCAAATTAGGCCGCCTCCTTACACTCCCGTTCTCCTTTATCTTCATTCTATAAGGGAGGGTTCAAGGAGACACTAACGAAAAAATATAGAAATGCGGCGGCCACTCCGCGCATCTGGAACCGTTGGCTCATGACGATCACAGGGAATAGGAGGTCAGGTCGAACGGATTTCGGAGAGCAAATAAAAATATGATATGGGAGATCGAAGGAGAGTCGGAATCCTCTCTCTCAACGACGCTCCACTTGCGATAGGACGGTGCATGGAACGGCCATGAAAGCAAATCGAGTGCATCGACAGCCGCTTTAAGCCTCGTGCAATTTTCCCCCGTCTCCATCGACGTCATCTCCTGGCGGTTGGAAAAGCTTTCGACCTCGAAATGCAAACGGTTTGAAGAAACGCCACGAGTGGGAGGAGGGATGTTTTCGTTCGCCATTTTTTACCTTCTGCACCGTCATTTTCCGTTAACCTTTTCAGATTACCTTCACCCTATTTTAACCGGCCATAAGAATATTTAGAAATTTACTCTTGTGATTGTGGTAATAGTTAATTTTATAGATTTTGTTATTTATTTCTAATTAAATTACAGATTTAAAACGGCTAGATGGAGGATGGGAAGTCTCTTTTTACATCTCACCCTTTGTCACAGAAAGTTTAAGGAAAGTAGGCGATTGAGGTTAAAAGAAAAGTGGTTTTCAGCCGTGCAAAAAAATAAGACTACTGTTAGGAAAAATATAAACCAACAGGAAAATTTTCATAAGAAGAGATCCGAAGAAACTGTTGACTGTTGTAGCTAAAAATATAAAAAGGAAATAGTCGAAACCTGAGAAGAAAATTTATAAAGAAAACTAGCTTTCCTTCGTACAAAAAAATTAAGACTACTCTTAGGACAAATATAAACTTGCAGGAAAATATCCATAAGAAGGGTAGAGGAAAACCTGCTGGCTGTTGCAGCTAAAATAAAAAAGTTTCCAAACCTAAAATGTTAAAAATAGAGAGAATACATATTCACCTTCACAAAAAATAAAAATGAAATCTGATTATCGATTCACAAGATAAAATATAAGTAAGAGAATCCTCAAAAAATATTGGAATATCAAAGGAATAACAAGTGTGAAAAACTTTTTTTTTTCTTTTTCACACTTGTTATTCCTTTGGGATTTTCCGTAGGTTTTCAATCTACTATGACACCTTCCTTTCCTTTAATCCTATTGGAATATCGGTTTATGAGAATTTTGTCGATTCACTTTTGTGTTACAAAGCTGAGGGCGGGAAGAAGGTCGATAGGTGTCGACATCTCGATTACTGAGAGATATTCGATCAATAGCGGTTGATCATCGAGATAATTCTGAACTTACGACTTATTTCCATGTTTTTAGGTATTTCAGTTTGATTTCTACTGCGTTTTGGAATACATCTAAGAGTGTTGTGAAATAAAATAACTAAACAGACTCGTAATCACTTCAACAAACATATTGCTTCTACTTTAACTCAGATCTTTACCCAACTTACTGATGGCAATTATATTAGTGTCCAAGTCCATAGTGGAGAAAGATATGCTGGCCTCTTCTGCCTTGAAACACTGCTACGTCACTACGCAGGCCACATCCTAAAGTCGAAATGCAAAAGTAGTATAGGTTATTGAGGGAATTTAAAAGCTAATGAGTTTCAAAGAACGTTAAAGTTAGAGTTTACTCAGAAAACGCTGATACCATTAAAAAATCTAAAATTATCAGTCCTATAGTTACCATTGAAACGCTACAAAGATAAAACAGCCAACATTGTCGATCTTTTCTAGTCGTACTTCGTGGAAAGACATAATGAAGTTGAAATCAGTACTTCCTATTTTCCACTAGTTTTATTCTCACTACCGGTTTCGGCTACATAACCATCATCAGGTGTAATGTAAGGAAAAAACTTATACATTGATTGCGAGTTTTGAGGGGAGGGTGAGGAGAAGGGAAGGGTTCAAGAAGGTTATCTCGTTGGTAACACTGTTGGAAGATACTATTTCAAATTTAGTGATGCTCATTGATTGTCATTGAAGAGTCAGCATAATACATATATCATTAAAGTAGTAAGTTTCCGGAGTGGTGCATACATGGGAGATCCTAGAAATAGTAAAACTAGAAATTTCTCTACATCTCAGGAAATTCAGACTTCCGAAATTTATTCTGCTTCAGAGGCACTTTATCTAAACATAGCTTAAATATATATATTTTTATTTTCACCCTTCTGAGTGGTTTTCTAATGCGTCTCTCGTTCTTTAAACGCTATCAGATGGAGGTAGCGTCAAGGATGTGGCGAAAAAGTGTTTTCGCTCGTGATTTTTTTCCTAGCGACTTTTTCTCCCTCGCGAGTGCTTTCGGAAACGCCATTTATTCGCAGGAGGGGAGTGGTTGCCTGAGCAAGACGCTGCAATCGGAGCGAAAAACGGAAGGGTCATCTTTTTAGAGAGAGGGCATTGTCTTTCCGATCGGAGTGGCATGAAGAGATAAACCGACGTTCATTTGTCACGTTCAGGCGATTTAAGGTTTCGGCGCCTGGATCCCATTTTACCGGGACTTGAACCGTTTGTTTTTCCCGTCTCGCCAACGAGAGTTCCAACCCCACATCCCTCTCTCACACGCATAGATTCATGAGCACTGGAATGAATTGTTCCTCTCCGGAGAGATCTGTGTGTTTTCCTTTACGCTGTGATGATGATGGAAGTTATTTCACGCCGTGAAAAGGTAGAGCCTTTATCCGTTTTTATTTCCCTCAAAAGGAAATGTAATTTGTCTATTGAATACTTTTCACAAGGTAATGTTTTTTCGGGGAAGTACTGTCCCTGTTTTATTTGTTTGCAAATTCCATTGGAATCGCACAGTCGTTCGCGTGTTTATTTATCGGAGGAATTATGTGAGTTTTTAGATAAAATATTTCATTCACTAGAGCAGTTAGTATTCATCGAATAAAATACACAGAAAGTCAAATCTCTTGATGGATGTATTTCCGAAAGCTCGTGAGTTGAAAATTCGCGAGTGAGTATTTTTCTCTGATTACAGTTTCATAGCTCCATGTGATACTCATACACTCGGCCAATTTTTTTCTCCTTTTGTGCATGTTCGTTTTTAGCAACGGTTTGATCGAATGATAAATTGTGATTGTCACAGATTTTGATTGTGATTGATTCATAGCAATATCCGAGATGCGATTACGTAGATATATTTTGGCTTCAAAACATCCGCAATGATACTCTCGCAAAATTTCAGTAATTATTTTTGAGATTAATTAATTCGTTATTTTTGGGTATTTTAATGTTGTACTTTGTCGCGAACGCCTTATTTTCACACATATTTCCCTTGAATGTTATAATTATTTTACTCTTACAGCGGGATTAGGTGAAAAGGACCTATCATACATTTAACCTCGAGATATAATATGATAATAATAAAATGATAATAATATTACATTAATATTACAAAAATAATTGACTACGTTTGGCTTAAATCTAGAAATTAAATCAATGTATCTAAACCATCTGGCAAACATAGGTACAAGAAAATTAGTAACAATTTTAAAAATTGATAACTTTACTCTATGTGCTATGATTCCTTGATCCTTGACAACCTATTTTATAAATTTAATTTGATGGTAAAACGTTGCAATTTGGTCGGTGAACCAGGTGTTAACAGTCAGGGGGATGTAGGAAAAACAATACTGAGTTCTGCTCGGCATTCGCCCAAAGACGGGAGGAAAACTCCTCCAAAATTCTCCCGTGGACAGTACAGATCTTAACAAAAATTACATAATCATATTACATACAACACCCATACAGGACACTAATACAATGAAATATAAATAAATCATACATTGTATTTAGTACATTAACAAGAAAATATATAAAAGAAATAGAATGATATAGATGAATTTATAAATGACTATAATAAATACAAACAATTAAAATTTCACAACCTAATTATCTTTATTTAGAAAATTTCAGCATTTGTCGGCATTGGAATAAGAAGTTTTCCAGGTAAAGCATTCCATTACGTTGTACCTCTATTGATAAAGGAATACTTCGCCGCATCATTTTCGTACTGATCGGTATTGATAATGATTGTGAATTAGATGATGTTCTAAGATGGTGTTAAGCAGATGCCTTGTATTGAGCGATTGCCTGTAACATTAGTTTAGACTGCTTGCATCATTTTGGTGAATAATAAAAAATAAACTTCTTCCATTAAACCAATCCATACCCAAATTAGTACCATCTTCCTTTTAAATCTCCTTTTCGAAACAACTCCAGAATTTCTTATACTAAAGTTTACATTAATCTTCTTTAAATATTTTTTCCTCGCGCCGGTTAAGGATTCCGTGGGATGGTGACCGAGATGAACTTACTTCCATAATTAGTGGGCGTGACATCCGACCTATTAGGACGGGTCGTTTACATGGTCAATTTTCCGCGTGGACAAATTATGACCAAGAGTAGTTGAGGTGGCTTCCCTTAGGTCTGCTATGCTCTGTTTCAACGTGACACCGTCTCTTTGTACGGCTGCACCGGAAACCTTTACTGCCACTTCATCGGCCACTTTGCTCAGACATGGCGGGTGATACCACCCTTCAGGCAAAGATGACCCAGGAGTAATGTTTCAGCGGGGTAACTCGCTACCTGCTGGGAAATTCCAGTCGCTCCTGTCATGGTGATGCCGTAATTTAGGGAGGGAATTTAGGGAAGGGTTTGAAGATGAAGCTCCTCAGAAATTCAGAAGAATTTTTGCAAGTGCCCACTAGAATGAAGAAAGGAATACCTTTCTTAAATAAAGCATGTGATCATATTGCGCCTCCAAAACGAAATATTTTCCATCTGTGATACGGAGCAAGTTCCTTGAAAGGTTATCTTTAGATATTTATATTGATTTAAAATATTTTTCTGATATCGTTTCAAAGGACCTGGTCCATTTTCGAAATAGCAAATTTATAATATCTTAGCCGGAGGGAAATTTTTAACAACGCCCTTATTCCGGCCTTTTTTTTTATTTTATTCGGTAAATAATTCTGTAAAATGCTGTTAATTTATAAGTAATGCTAGGCTGTTCAGAAAAAAGCTGAAAATAATTATTTAGTCTAACCATGTAAAAGTTCGTACTTCAGTGGTAATCATGTTTCCTTCTTGACGAGATTTCAACCTATCACTTTCTTAAACTATAAGAGTGCACTATTTACTACATATTGAACATTTTTTCCACGTATCATAATTGGCAAATTTGTCAAAATCATATTTGTGGATGCTTTGAAAGGAATAAATATACTTTTTTGAATGTTCGGAAGGGTTGAAATGGAGCTTTCCGCGAGAAAATGGCGTATCATTGACTTATTTACATTCTAGATTATTTGCGTAAAGGGTAAATGCGTTTAATACACACTTTTATTTCTTCTTTCATGAAGGACTGGGGATCCCGCTTTTTCCCTATAAATTTAAAGCAATTACGATATTATGGCAATGAACTAAAAGTGTGTGGGCTGACCAAACATAACTTTGGAAAAATATTACGAAATTTCCATCAAAATTCATCCATTAGCTTTTATGTAGTGTTTCAGTTAAGTAAACACTTTTAAAAACGAAGCAGTGTTGATTTACTTTTTCTGGAGTTGTACATATTAAGTTATATTTATTAAACTCAATATGGGAAGGCGTTACCTCGTGGAAGGCCATTACAATGAAATAAAGACCGTTTCGTACACTTCCACAGCAATTTTATTTATGGCAACATGTTTCGCTAGTGTCCTAGCATCATCAGGC
>KZ308183.1:866818-933758 GCA_000376725.2 Ladona fulva | reverse complement strand
TGATGATGCTAGGACACTAGCGAAACATGTTGCCATAAATGAAATTGCCGTGGAAGTGTACGAAACGGTCTTTATTTCATTATATTTATTATTTCATTTGTAATGGAATTCCACCAAATCTCGCTAGAGAAGATTAATTTCAAATATATAGTTAATGGAAGAAATTTAAAAGCTTTTGGGTATTAATTTTTTTCTAAAAACTTCAAATTTTAGTTTCCGGTGTCACATGTTGCTGGAATGTACGAACAAATAGATGCTGTAGATGTGTCTCTAAATACACGGCACCTAGCTTTTATCGGATTAAGCCATGAAAATGTTCCTCTGAAGCCAGGGTGCAATTGATTCAATCCGATGAGCTTCTAGTTAAGTTGACGTGTGATTTTTCCTCTTTATCCACAAGAGGATCAAAAAACGAGCCACGTAATGTGCATTTTTTTCTTTTTTGGTAATTTTATTTTATACTTGAATATGTGCTGAAATCAAACAATAAATCCATACAGATGTAAAATAAAGTTCATTAATTGAAAATTTCACTGAAAATACTACATAACATGACCGATTTCGGACTATTCAGTTCATCATCAAGTATTATTCTACAAGTCATTAGAGGGTTTTAGCACTGCGTACACCGTAGGTTCAAATGCCGTTAAATTGAAACGTCCATACGATCTACCGGGCACCGTAGATAAAGAGTTTCAGCATACCGCCAACCAACAACAACAACCCGAAGGTAGCACGTGTTGAAATTCTTCTCTGTTGCCTTCTCCACCTCTTCTTGTACCTCCCTCCATCCATTCTCATAGGGATATTTTCCTATAATTTGTCCAAGAAAGATGATATCGCCCCATTTGGAGAATCGCAACCATTCTTTCTTCGCCATATTTGACACCTTCCGTCGACTCCAAAATTAAACGTGCCCGTGAGACCGACCTGGACAACGTGGAATTTTGCGCATGCGCACTGAGACATTTAGAGTATATCGGTTAACCGATAAGCCCCTGCTAAAACTCTCTATTAATACTTGACAGGGTTTTCACCCAGTTTTGGTGTTTATAATTCCATCGGGCCAGTCAGTAGACTTAAAACATTCAAATCATGTCCGTATGCCAAATTTATTTTCATTGACGTGAAAATTCTGTTCACAAGTGTTCTTAAAAAAGGAGTGTTGTTGTTGGTGGTGGAGGATTTGTGCAGGATGATGATTTTAAGCTGCATGGAAAAGATCGATAAGGCGATTGTCCATGATTTACAACCAATCAGATGTTAAAGCGATTCGACACCCCATACCCCCAATTTTAGCTTAACTGTTCCATCGCTGCATTGAGAGTATTCATTTTTGTATGACTCTTCCGTGTTAAAACCTGTTGGTTAAGATATGCTGATAATTGTTGTGCATTGGAATGGTTCCTTGAGACAGATGTATTTTTTCCCGCTTAAACAAACTCCATCCTAAAATCAAATTCATATTAAAATTAGAATACAGTAACAACTTAATTATTAGACTTGACCCTCACTAAAAGCAAACATTCAAACTACATTATTTTCCACCTACCTCTTTTCCATCTACATAAATACAAAGAATACACAGTACACTAAATTTCAAATCAATCGATCTCATAAAGAACACGAAGCACACTACTATTCAATTCATCGACTTTTAAAGATGACCCTAATACTAAGATACTTTTCTCGCAGATTAAAAATCATAAAAACTATTGCCATCGCCATTGGTTACAATTAGAGACATATTGACATTATCCTTTCGCGCAAACAATGGAGACATAATATTCTTAGAAAATGAGATAACATTTCCGCTTTCACTGAAAAGCTCTAATGAGGGAAGTTGCTATTTTTGTTCCCATAAGTTACAAACTTGTTAACCTTCTAAGCTAACTCGCACTCAGTAACAGCAAGCCGGCAGTTTACATTATTCACATAGGATTTTCTTATGTTAATTCATGTATATCTTTCTTCTTATTTCTTTAATCAAGACCATCTCGTTCCCACCTTCTCCAGCACAACCGTTTTCTGAAAGGAAATATTAAGGAGTTTTTTGGGCGATGGAGATGATTCTTCTTTGGATTTATATGAATTTACGGCGTGGTCGAAAGATAGAATTTTTTCATTGATTAAACTGCGGTTGTGAATAAATCGAAAATGATTAAATTGCGTTTCATAAATGGAAACTTGACCAAATTGATTTTTATTATTATCATTTTATTATTATTATTATCATTGTGATCTTGCGGGGAGGTTAGGCCAAAATGTCTTCTGTTCCACCTAGCCTCTGGATATATTATACGATAATAATATTATTCTAATAACAAGAAATTTACTACAATCTATATAAATATATCAACTCATCTAAACAGTCCGGCAAACATAGGTATTACCATACCATACATACCAAAAAGGGAATTGGTAAAAACAAAAGATACAAATTAACAGGTAGAAAAGTTGATAAATGATTACCAATACATAGAAATAGATATAGGTACATATAAAATTCATAGATTTGGGTTGTGGGGAAGAGTGCCTCAAATAAAGTTTTATGGAAGAAAATCCACTATGCGGGAAAACGCCCACACAAGAATGGGGACGTAAAAAACCCGCGAAAACATAAGTATAATAAAATGAATACTATCAAGCTATACTTGGTGGAATTTCACGATTAATATATTTTACCTAGTAAACGCCCCAGTCAAGCATGATGGGACTTTAATACTTTTTTTTACTTTAATAATATATCTGTTATCGTATATATCTAGTCCTAAGCACAAAACAATTCTGCCGTAAGATCATAATAACTCAATATATTTATCATATAAATTATTTATAATATTTATTCTACTTTTTTGAAGTCATGAAAGCCTACTTGACGCAAATTTCTTATAAAAATTATAAGAACTAATTATCCCCGTGCACTTATATAGGATAATTCATGAAATCAACAATGGCCTTAGTCGTCAAAGGGATGGGTTGCTATATATATTTGGTATTTTCCAAATATTTTACGAATTATATTTTATCAAAGTTCTCGCAATTTCGAATTTAAATGAATGATTCACGACTAAAATAAGATTCTATGATTATTTTCCTTTCTTGTGACACTTGTCTCAATTTCGTAGGACCATTATTTGTAATTTAATTTTGTAAAAGAAACAACCTCTGCTGGTAACGAAAACCTATTTTACGTACATTTCTTATGGAAACGTATTTTGTGCTCCTGGGTTCGAAACCGGGCCTTTATATAGATGAAAATAGTTTTCCTGGGGGTTTCAGCATCCTAGAAACAAAATGCAGTTTGTTTCAGATCTCTAAGTCAAGCCGTTTCTTAGATAAATAGGGGGACGGACAGACATTTGATTTATATATATATGATATATTTAATGACAAAACCTGTACAAATACACAAAATTATTAAATTAAAATTAATTTTGTGGGTTTGTACAAGATTTGCCATTAAATATATTGAAATATATTAATAAAGGTAATAAATGCGCTATAACTAGTTAGAATATCGAAAGAAGATAAATACTCGTAATGATGCCCATTTGGACCGATAAAAAATGCTCCATAAATACGGTATGTGTCGATGACAAAACCCAGCGATCAATCTCTTCGAGTCATTCGATTGCCAGCTCACATCCCAAAAGTAATAAGTATACTTGATGAGGGTCACATCGACAGGAGAAGACGCGATACTTGACGTACGTGACCTAAATTAAGGATCTTGGCCTTTATGTAAAGGAGAACAAGGGGATAGGAACCCTTACAATGGCGACGTTTTCCATTTCAAGTTTCACGAGCGAGCGGAGATGAAAAGGAAACATTAGCGTCTGGAAGTTCGGCCGGAGTCTCGCTTCCCCTAAAGAAAGGGAAAAACGAGGAAAAGAGAGCGAGATTGCGTGATGCTTTTGGGTAGCTTTCCTTCATCCGATTGAACAGGAGGGAGCTTTTTTTATATCCTCCCTCGAAGACTGGCGAGATCAGCGTTTCTCGGTCGTAGGATTCTTCTTTGCATCCATGATTCATCTTTTCCTTAGCTTTTTTCCCTTTAGCGCTCTCTGGCACGGTGTAGTTTTTGTTCCCAGCATATCTCGTCGTTTAAAGCATGTGTCTACCAAACTAAGTCTTTTCGAAGTTTTTCTTTTACTTTTCATATCTCTGTTTATGTTTCTTTTTGCGGAGTCGAAATCTTCTCGGCGACCACTCGTATCCGCGGTAATCATATTCTTTTCCCCATACGTTCGAGCATATTTGCGATCCATTGTGTACAGCACCTTACAAGTTCCGCTGTGCTTCTTTCTAGGTAAGCTTGAAACAAATGCGTGGCTTTTGTTTGATTCATAAGGAGGCGAGGGAATATACGGACGTGTTTTCTGGATTTGCATCCATACCGCTAGTTTTGCGATAGCTCATCCATGATGGGGCTATTTATAAATTTCAGATTCCAACTTTAGCTCGGGGAAAATATGCTTGACCATACCAGTAGTGCGGTTAGAAAAGAAAATAAATCTTTTGACAATACTTTTTTTAGTCCTCCTCCTGCCAAATCCCCTGGTTGGGAACTTGGTAGGCGAAATTGGACTTCGTCGGCGAAGACTTGTTCGCTTGAATGCCTAATTTATTAGCAACACTGGTAAATTAAAATAGTGGTATAGCGATACAATATTTTATCGATAGAACAAAGTTTAGAAGGTATACGTTTTAAATTTTACAGTAAGTGCACTGCTTAGCCACGTTTCAGTGCAAGATTTTGTGCACAGTCATCAGCAGAAGTATCGGTACCTAGTAGAGTAGTATCTAAGTATATTGGTACCTAAGTAGAGCATTTATAAGATTAACTTTTGCCTTTCCATATGTTGGAGATTCGTAAGCATTAAAACGGTCCGGACCGTGCTGCGAATTTCTTTCTTGTGATGTTTGTGAAGTAAACCTCGCGAATTACATATCGCGAACATGGGCATGGCCTAACGATGAATCATTATAAGTTATTTTACATGTTCCAAAGGTTGGAAAGAACTGACAAATAGCGACATGACTCGCTATCGCTAGCGACTCGAACTCTCTCACTTGTTATTTCAACCACTGAACTACCATGCCGCGTCTCTTCCACTCTGTCTACCCAGATACCCGGTATTGTACTTTAGTGGTTAGAATAGCTTTCAGGAAAGTGGGAGACCAGGGTTTGAGTCCCAGTTATGTCGCTATTTTTCACTTCTATTTTCCTTGAAATTAATTTTTAAGGAGTCCACTCCACTCTAAGTGAAGTCTCCTTCATCCTTGTCACTTTTCCTTTTCACGGAATGTTTAGTTTCCAGTGCTTGATTTGTTTCATCTTATGCTTTTGATACATATTTTTATACGATTTTCGTAAACTTTGAATGAAATTACTTCATATAGCACTGTCTGAATAATCGTTCTCATCTCTTTTTTTTCATGATGAGCTGCATGATTCAAGTTAAAAATGTTTCATCAGCCGCAGGAATTTATCCTGCAAAGCATTCGAACCTTTTCTTAATCCTTGTTTTAATAGTTGATGGAAATTGATGAAAAAAACTGTCCCTAATTTCGTGCAACTACTTTCATCGATATTATTAAGGAACGCGACGTCACTGTGAAATCAAAATACAGTCGACAAGAGTAGAATAAAATAATACTTCATTTGTATTTCTATCTTTCCGCTCTTAACTTAGGGCTGGTATGATAAAGTATACTTAAAAAGAATTTTAATTAATGTTTACTTTTGCGCCTAGCATGATTCACATATAAACGTATAGGTTTGTTTGTATTAAGGTGTAAATTATAGTTAATCTCCCTGCAAGTCCATCATGTAAATAGGAAATTGACTATAATCTTCACTTTAGCACTAACCAACCATTATAACACCGGGCCCTAAAGTGAATGTTAGTTAAAATACCGGGCCCTAAAGTGAATGTTAGTTAAAATCCATCTCTATACATTATTATCTTGGGGCTTAGAATTGGAATATAAGCAACACTTGTATTTTCGTAGGTTCACGGTATATCATGACGTAAAATATTTCATTCACCTTATTAAGGAGGCTGAACGGTTGTATCATAAAGGAACACACTACGCCTAAAAATAATCATCCACATAAA
This sequence comes from Ladona fulva, assembly GCA_000376725.2. Lineage (NCBI taxonomy): Eukaryota > Metazoa > Arthropoda > Insecta > Odonata > Libellulidae > Ladona > Ladona fulva. The sequence goes on along the minus strand of KZ308183.1, from coordinate 927,633 downwards.
GGGAATTATCATGAAGTTATTGTTTCCTAAGTTCTACCTCTTCTCCTTCAATGCATACATAATGACTCTCAGGACTTCTCGGAACGATGGCGAGATCGACAGTCAGTCAAACGTGAAAAATGCACCTCATTGTGCCCTGTATATCTTTCGTGCCCTTTCTCTATTTTAATAAAACTCCGCGGAAAAGTCCGCTCCGCCAGACAAAAACTTTCCTCGACCTTTTCCTTTCAGATTTCTCTCGTTATCTTCATTTTTCTCTGCGGCCCAACCCTCCCCACCCACGCCGATAATTTTTCCCGCGGCATTCATATTCCGCTTCGTTTTTGTTGCGAGAATAAAGGAAATCCGATACTCGCGCCTGTTGGAGATTTCAACCGCCGCCTGAATTATGGAGTTGCCAACTCTTGTGTCGCATTCACGCTTTGTCGAATGCATTAATTATCGCCCTTATCTATCACCCAGCTTGACTCGGGCTCATCGTCCATTTCGGGGGGGTCGAGAAAGGTTTCCATTCGTAGAGGAAAAAAACGTCGACCCAGAGAAAATCCGGCTTTGTGGAGAGTTTCTCCTTGAGTGTCGTTTTAATCAAAACCTTCTAATGCTATCCGTCCGTCACTCTGCAAACGTTCTCGTTGCTTTTCAAACTCGTGAAATCGTTTTTCTTTCTGCCGCGCGAGATATGTCAATCCGAAAAGCGGCGGGGCAACTATTAATTCATATCATGCTTGAATTCGAAGAGAAATATTAGTTTTTTTGCCTATGGCCGTGTTTACGTATTTTTTTCCTTGAATCGTGTGTTTGTACGGGTTGATTGATACTCCGTCCAAATTATCGTTTCTTACTCGTGTATTAGTTTTCATTAGTCCAAATAAAATATAGAACGGGAACTGTAATCCTTCATCTCTTTCGCTGCCAGGAAAGAAGCAACGATTACAATTTTATATAAATAACGCCATCATACTTTTTGCTGCACAGTAGTCATTTCAGCAGTGCCGTCTCGTATTATCATAGCTAGCAAGTGTCAAACCCACTGATGCATGATCATATGATCACGGCGAATTTATCAGGTGTATCTACAATTAAAATTATAAATTTATTAATTACAGTTATATATTACAATTAAAGTTATATGATAGCAATTTTTGTTTCACAGGGAAATAGTATATTTATCTCAAAATATATATATTCTGTTTAAACAAGAGAGTTCTAATTGTAATATAACGTCAAGAGGGAAAAATATCCGAGCTTAGCGAGATGAATACCCTTGCAGTGATTTATTAAACACATAATTACCTTTTTAAGTGAGTCATCGCGTAGCGTATGCAGACGTTAGGATTCGGATAGGTATTATTCAATGTATCATTCTCTACATTGGAGGTTGTAAATCTGAGTAATTAACGTTGTTCATTTATAGTAGGGTAATTTCTTCTCTAGGAAATAGTAATTAGACTGACAAGATATTCTTAGTTATAAATACACACTGATTAAGCATAAAAAAGAAGGATTGAATTTTAAATTCATTTGTACTCTTGGAAAAATCCTTGACGTCATAATATCTGGGATAAAAAGCGACTTTTCCAAACGTTGTTCCAGCTTCGGTACTAAATTAAGCGGAAGGCACGCTGAACAGGCAGTTACGTGGTGTAAATCTGGGCCGTAATCATAAAACAGAATTATATTCGCTGAGGTAAAATATCAAACCCTAACAAAAGAAAAGGAATGTAAATATTTATTTCTAAGGTCGCAACGTTGGCAAAGATAAGTCTTTCCGTAGTAATGGAGTTTTTTCCCCAACTTGGACGTTTGATTAATGAGGCGGAACTGACTAAAATGAGAACCTTTCTCTGATTGGATTTCCTTATTTAAATGTGCGCTCTCGGAGAACCACGAAAAAGGGAAGAAAATCCGGAAAGCTATTTGTTAGTTGGAAGAGTTTCTTGGGTCGTTTTTGCAAAATGAAGTAAAAGTAAAAATGAAAGCTCTTATTCACGTGATTGCAAATCTTGCAGAACTGTGCAGATCTGCTCGAGTACTTTGTTAAAACTTAGTAATGAGGTAAGTTGCGTCTCTGAGAAAAAATTGATGGTTTGGATGTATGAGAAACATTTGAATTACTTCGCGTTTCTACTCGGGAAGAAATTGTCTGAATAAGATATCTTCATCGTATTGTGTCACTTTAATTTCTTCTCGAAGACCAATGCTTTTCCGTGACTTTCAGTAAAGATTAAGTGACTAACGCCCCCAAAGGTTGTTTAAATTATTGGCTTCACACTATATTTATATACACAAGTACACAGTACAAGTTTATAGATACAAGTCTTTATGTACATAAAATCATTGACGCAAGGTTAGATGGAAGAAGAGACTTTTCAGTCTCAATCTCGCCTTTAATAATAAAGACCTATTATTATTATTATTAATTCTGCGAAAGCTAAAATATGAATAAGGAACAGTCGATGCATCGAAATTTTCTCTAATATTTAGTTTCTAAACAACACACTTGATTATCCGTATACTTCTTATTTTTCTTGTAAACAAATGAAAGTGGTAATAGTAAAAGCATTTCTAGTCTTATACCATCTGAAGAATGTTGAAGAGACAACTCAAGGTTACTATGTCATTTTATCTTCATTTTTAATGACCATTTTCCGCTTTCTTTACACCGATTTCACAACCATTAAGAAGGAAGGACATAATACCTAAGAGTTACTTTGATAAAAACTCCAATACTTAATTTCCATTTGTTACAATATACAAATCAAAGGTTCTTTTGGGAAGCAACTTTTCGTGCATAAATACCAGTTTCAGTTTAATAGAATGGGAATAGAAGCTGATGAACCTGTATTCTTTCTATTTTTATCCATCCTCAAAGTATTATTTACTGTTTATTTTAAAAATGAAACTCCCAGAAAACCCTTTTCAAAGCTTATCAACGAGTAGATAAAGACAAAATTGGAGCGTTATTTAAGGTATTGGTATTATTAATGCTCAACAACAGGGGCTTTGTTTAGAGATAAATTTGCTGAAATTCATTCTTGGTAACTGTAGAATAGAATTTCAGATGCAAAATATTTTCGTTATGTTAAACCGGAAAAGGCTGGTTGGGTCCTGGTTCCTTCGGTTATTAGCTACCAAAATCCATTGAGAATGATGCTTGCTAGACAGCTTGAGTGACGAAATAAATTAGTTATTACCTGAGTCATTGTCATCATCATTTCCTCAAGACACCCACATATGTTTCCTTTAATATAATTATATTCCTTCATATTAAGATATATCCATGTTAATTTTTTGTTAATCTTATTTGACTGGACTTCGTGGAAATACATTATAAAGGAATAAAGAAAAGAACTCCATGAGAAAAACGTTTACTAAACCACAAGAATATTACAATGCACGACCATAGCGTAACGTCATAGGTAGCGTCACTGCATCATCAGGTGACACATCAAGGAAGTGCAGCCAAATATATATACAAAGGAACCAATTAAACTACAGTGGAAATAAGAAGAGGGGGAATTTAATGTTCTTGTGGTTTAGGAAACGCTTTTCTCATGGAGTTTACAGCATGGTTAACAGCAAATTTATGGGATAACAGCAGATGAGAAGAGGGGGATTGTAATATTCTTGTGGTTTAGTAAATGCATTTCTCATGGAGTTTTTCGTATTAATAAGTACCGCAATGTTACACCTGATTCTGTATCAAATAAAGAAAACTTTGTAATATCCAGACTTGGTTTATTACATGACCGGTTTCGGCTACACAGCAATCATCAGGTACATACCAAGTATTGGAAATGCTCTGTAGCCGAAACCGGTCTTATGATAAACAACGTGTGGATATCACAAATTTTCCTTTATTTCTTTATAGCCAAATTAGTTAAATGTAAAAACTCTCGTATACAGATCACGTGATAAGGGTTTGAATCTTCTGAATAAAAATATTCTGAGCTAGAATTCTCGGATTCCTTACCGCAAACAAATATTCCCGTAAATATGCAACAGTTTTTTTTATCACTATTCCGCTAGCTTTCCCATGGCGAAAACCCTTCCGAACTTTCGAATAAGTTTTGAATTAAGATCCCGTCCGAATTCTCCAGTCTCCGCCGGAGAACGGAATTTCAACGAAAAATTCGATGCGGAAGGAAATCTCCGGATGAGATTGGTCTCGCTTTTTTCCTCAAAGGGAGAAAAAGACGGCTGGAAGAGAGGAAGTCTAGGGGTCGTGACTTCATTCCTCCTGCGCGGATTCCTCGGCATCTTCTATCGATTGGTCTCGATTACTTCGATTCTTTCACCGGAGTCTGGGAAATCTCACGGGCGCGATTTTGCGCGCCGTGGAACTGGTATTACTCTCTTTGGAGTTTGCGAATCGTTTCCATCGGTTAGAACGAGGCGGAATTCGATCCATTGATTTGAAATAGGATTGCGTCGGTGAAAGGATTGAATTTATCTCCGCACGCGATTCGACATTTATGGTTTTCTCTTAAAAAAGGAAACGTCGAGACCAGGTTGAAATCAAACCGTGGATTTATGATGGGTTGATCCAGCTATTGTATCTTGATGAATGGGATATTTTTCATTGGTATTTAGACACTAAATAGAAATAAATGTTTCATTTACTTTTGAGGGAGTATTGTTCGTGGCAGTAGTAATATGAAAGCTTATGTAATATATTAGGTGTGATTGACTCTCATTACCGTGTCTCATTACTGGCTCATTATCTCTGAATATAAGACCAGCTCTTATATTAAATTTTGCTCCTTAAGTCACTTAGAGCTTACTTTCAGGTTATTGAGGATATTAAACCCATGGAAACAGTAATTTTGTTTCCCATAAGATAATATAGCTTTTGTATTTTGTCTAATTTATTTAGAGAACTATATTGTTTATAAGAGTTGAGGAAAGGTGTATTTACTTTGCACGGTAAAGCGATGCAATCCAATCCTTTATTCATAGATTATAAAATCCTTTATTTATAAGTACATATTATTTGCATTTATTTATACTTTCATTACTTTATAACGGTGCGTTTCAACGGGTAAACGAAATCTTTTGCCCTTGCAAATGATATCAACTAGGACTTAAATTTAGGATATGAATTATAGTATACGTCCTGACAAATTATGCTAGGGCTTATTTTCGGGGAATGCTACATATGTATAAATTATGCAGAGAAGAGGTAATTTCTTAAAATATAATGCGAGGTGGTATTTAAAATGTAATACGAGGTGGTACTTAAAATATAATGGGAGGTTACGCTTGAATAATTTAATGTTGGGGGTAAGACGAAATGATGACTCCATGGTTATCTAAGGTAATTATTTCAGCAAGGGAATACCGGTTAATCACTCTTTCCAAGTGTTCAGAATCGTTTTTTCGAAAATTAAGGACGTTTTTCAAAATTTCAATCCTGCCTTTCTTATAAAACGTGAAGAATTCGAAATCTGGAGCCGGGATCAAATCGAGAAACGAGCGCAAACATTTGCAATTCTTTAAGGAGCCATTCGGAATATCTGAGTTTCGAAGACGTTCTTTGTACCAAGCATGAACCAGCTTGGAATTTTAAATCGAACCATAGGCAGTTCTACTACATAGGAACCAAACTTCTTGAACTTAACGGGAATATCAGACAAAGGAAATAAATATAACAATAAGAATCCAAGGCCATCTTTTGATCCCAAGCTCATGTTCGAGATCGTAAGATACAAGGAGCCAGGGTTTTTTTCCAGCACCGCGAAGGAAATGTCTTCTGAATATTGCAATGGATTTCTCCCTCAAACAACCGCGGCCGCGATAAACTTTAGCGAGTAAACTAATAATAGGCGCTGGATCTCGGCAGCTCACAAAAGAGGCTTATTCGAGAGCTTGGCCTCCCGAAAGTTTCCCCATTGTATCCCTCAGATTTTCGCAAACTTGGACAATTAGTTTGCGGCTCTGCTCAAACAGTGGGAAAGCGCTGCGGGGAGACGAGGTTTTGGTGTTTTTGATGCCCAGACCTGTTTAACTTGTTCCCATTTGGCGGCGGGAAGTTCTCGGACGAGGTGCGGATAAAGGCGTAGAATGGTTAATTTAGAACTGGCTGAGAAATGGATGTGGGAAAAGATCGATTCGGCCGCCGATGCACTCTTTGCGGATCACAATTCCGAAATTCTCACTGCTGTTAGATTCTAACGGTGTGACATCGATCCTGATGGCATTCACTTTCCTGCTAGATTGATAGGTTTATTAAGATTCCCTATGGTGTTTTAGTAAGTAATAAGGTGGTTCTAAACCTCCTATTTTGATGGTGCTACTCTCAAGGTGCATTTTTTCCCAGATTTACACTAATATCTTCCGCATTGTTACTTATGTATGTATATTTGTAATTGTAATTGTATGACGAACTGCCTTCGGTAGGTTTTGGAGGGGCTTTCCTCACAACTTGGGTGAATAGTAGGCAGAATATTTCTCCCCCTCACATAAGTTGATTCTGACTTGCAAAGTATATATTGTGTTATTGTTGGGTTACTAAATGATTATCATATAAAATTATAAATTCTTCGACCTGAAGAAGCCTGACGAAATTCAGGCGAAACGTCGTCATCAGGCAACAACCGACGTGGCAGGGAACCCGGAAGTCATGCTGAAATCTACAGAACACCACGAAAATCTACGTACAGGCATGAGCGAAAATAACTCAAAAATTGCAGGGTAACATAAGATTCGGGGTACTCGTGAAAACTCCTTCAGCAGAACATGTTGCAACACTGTAAGTTGTAGCTCGCTTGGATAACGGTACTTATTTGCGAAGGGTGGGTGAGATACGGCTTAAAGGAATAGTCCGAGCATCGGTATCGGCTCCGTGGCTGACTCCCTTTTAGAAGGACTAACCTAATTTTAAGAAAGACATTGATGGAAACGTTGCGTATACGCGATGATACCTCAAAATGTATGAGTTATAGACAGTGCAGATTGAATGAATTCGCATTTTAGAATCGTCAAACAAGTCGAATACGTCTTTTTACCGCAAAATCAACATTATGAACTTTCGATCGCTGATTCTCTAACGGAAAGAGAACAGGTGCATGGAAGAATCAGTTTTTCTTATTGTTACCAACATTATCACAAATATGCCCGATATTTAACCTCAGAAAACTGTTCCAAAAAGTGATAGCGAACCTTATCTCGGATTATCGATACTTACATATTATAATTATATTTATAAATAGATAGTGTATAAAATATATATGAATATAAAATGTATATATATCAATATTATAATGTTCAATTATGATCAAAGAATGATGTTTGATTATGCATACGGTTGCCACCATGGGTTAGGTTCCATATTGCTGCCTTTTGAATGAATAGTAATAATAACATACTGCCATATAAATTTACATTAGAATATCGATGAAGAAAACGTCATAGTAACTGTGTGACGCATTAGCAATTGAAATAGGTATTGGCTGCTCTTCCCTGAACGGTGGCTTTTTCCAGAGAGAAATTTTCTACATCTTGCCCCCGCGTGAACTTTGGGTCAGTCCTTTATGGTTTTAGTAGCATTTTAAATCTCTACCTCAATAACAGCTGTGTCCTCTCTTACAGCGTAAAATTGGTGACGGCTATTTTTTAAGTGAGCTTTCGTTAATTTACTCTTCTTAAAATATTTTTCTTATTCCACTACTAATTTATTATAGGTACAATATGTAAATAAATTAATTTGCATGTGGATGACAACCGGCAGTGGGAAGAGAGCCATTTTAGGCGTCATAAAAATCACACCACATTATATAATAGCATGCGAATTCTAAAATTTGGCATTCTTATAGATATATAATTCATTAGAAAATACATAATAACTAAAATATGAGTCTATATCTTGAATAATTTGAATGAAGACATTTTGTAGAAGCATGGCATCATAAAATTATTTTATGTTAAGTGTTATTTTTTAATTTTAGAAGATCGCACAAAATATTATATTGTTAGTGTAAAATGTTATGAAAAAATAGTATGTCTAACAAACCAGTTTACGAGAAAATTCCTGAAAAAAGAGTTAGTGAAAGGAGACCTACCAAGAAATAGAAGACTCATGCACGTCTCATTAATTTCGTCAAATGAATGGAATACATTACCTGAACTCAATCACCCAAATGAGTACGCTTTTTCTAATATAGGTCATGAAAAGATTTGGAAGTGAATGAAGGAAATGGAAGTTACCTTGTTTACTTTGATGAAACCAAGAAGCAGCTTCGCTTCAAAGCAGCTCATCCAGAAGCTGACTATCATCATAAAGACGCTTACAAAGCTTTGCTGTCACGTTGGTAGCAGAAATTTTCGTCGCCTGTGTTGCACCCATGTTCGGAAACAAAAGTTTTCGAGTTGACATTTAGGGGACAAAGAGACTTGAGCAGCTGTAAAATGGGGTGCTTATGCAACGCTGCATAACGCTGCATTTATGCGGGCTTCAGCGAAGAAACAGACGAGGCGTGTCGAGGGCTTGGTTTAGCACAAGGGCGCGAAATGTCTCATAACCAGGGTTTATTCTGTATAAACGGGATAGGATTATTAACTCATACTCAAAGGTCAAGAGAGCAATCGAATTATAATTTTGAAGGAGTTTTACCATGTTAGGGTCTCCGTTTAGCTATGTGGGTAACCCATTCGACTTTGATGAATCCCGGGTTCGATTCCCGGTGGAGGGTCATGTGCAAAATGACCTTAGCTCTCGAAGCACTTTTAACAATATTACTACTTTATCCTGTTTACAATGCGCTTTTTATGTTTTGATTTTGTGAAGTAATTATGCGCAGTAATACGTTGTGTTGGTTTTTGTGTGTGTAAATCCCTAGGCTGAAATGCAGACAGAAAAATGACTTATCTAGGCATATTAACATCAAAAACGGTATTGATACCAAGCTGCAAAACCTGTGTTGCCCCAATTCAGCGTTCATAATAATAATAATAATAAATTTATTAATCCAAAGACTTACATAAGTATATATAGGACATGTCAAAAACAAAATTTTACAAGTTTAACCACATTTTACAAGTTTAACCACATTTTACAAGTTTAACCACATTTTACAAGTTTAACCACATTTTACAAGTTTAACCACATTTTACAAGTTTAACCACATTTTACAAGTTTAATCACATTTTAAGTACTACTTCGTTGATTATTATAAAGTCTATACAATAATATTACAACACCATAATTACAACAGTTACTAATAATTACATACATACTTCACTCCTACTACACATCAGAAATGCCCTTCGTTAAAAATTCATTCACATTATAAAATGCTTCAGCCAGGAGATATTCTTTTAATTTTTTACAATGTAAGGCGATGTTAAAAATGAATTTTTTCTATATTTTCCTGTGTCGTTTGGAGGGTTGTCCATACATGTATTAACATCAAAGTAGGTTTGATTCTTAAAACTTAATTTACTCGATAAATCTTTTTAATTTCCTCAGAAGAGAGATATTAAATCGAGACAGGTTTATGCGTTTTGGTGAAGGTACTAAGAAATATTCTTCTCTGTTATTGGGGGTTTTTACATGCAGTTCCTCTTACATCGGTCAAGATAATGAGATTTAATTCATTAATCTAATGTAAAGTTAATGAATTAATATTCTAAAGTTACTATTTTTGAAGACTAATTTTTATCGTTACTATTACGTTTGCTTCTTTCGTCAAGCAATTATTATTTCTCTGAGTTCGTCAATGGTTATTAATTCACATTTTTCTCTCGATGAATACGTAATACAGACAGATTGAACTGAAATATTATCCTTTCCGCTGGTGACCTTCCGAGGTCAGCAAGCTTCACGGAGATTTTTAGACTTCGACCACGCCTATATCGGTGAATCGGTATATTAAATTTCACGCATTCGAACTTGATTTTTAATTCCTTCGGAAAGATGGAATGTTATTAATCCGTGACTCTCCGGCGGTGGCGATGGATCGCGGAGTATTGGCACGGTTGATTACTAACAGACTCAGTGGTGACTATCAGGTTGTCGTCCTCTCCGCTTTCTGAAATTCGACAAATAAAAGAGATTATCGATATAGAATGATGAATCGATAGCAAGATTTCGATTCATTATTACAGTATGCCTAGTATAATTTAGCTTAATAATGAATTATCATTATTACTGATTATTATCATTAATTCAAATATTAGTTAATTTTCCTGTGGTAGGTTGCATGCGGTCTGGAAGATATTGTGGAATTCTTCTTTGTATTTAGGAAAGTACAAAAGCAGTGGCCTTATTGTAAGCAAAATCTCCATAGTTAATATATTAGAAAGAAAACACTTGCGTTACAGCACAGTTGCGAATTATACTTACAAAGTTAGTGGAATGAATATAAGTGCGGTCGAGTTACTTGAATAACTCGGGATCACTTTTACATAAACTGGTGCATGCATATCCCAAAAGTCCACGATGAAGCAATTACTCCGTTTTATGAAGTGAATTGTAGATAGATTCGATGAAAAAGTTGCAAAGCGATCTTATTTCACTTTGGTCAGGCTCTATTTGGAATATGCGGCAAGTATATGGGATCCGGCAGATGAAACTTGCACCTGCGAACTGGAGAAACTGCAACGCAAGGTAATACATTTAAACAAAAAATAAATAAAGCAAGTGTTGAGGATATACTCTCAATCGCAGGTTGAAAACCCTTAAAATAAAGGATATTAGAAGGTAGACTGCGATAGCTCGACAAATTCAGAGAGAGTACGTTTGCGAAAAACGTAATCTGTATTATGCGACCCCTTTGCTACTTCGGCCGATGATGAGCGTAAAATAAGAGAAATAGATGCTAGAACGAGCCGTTTCAAGAGCTCATTCATTTCGCAATGGATAAGCGTAATAACAAGCTAGAGAAGGAACTCAAACGCTCGGTGTTTACACCATACACCGGGAGGAAGCTATTAGGTTATTTATGTAGATATAGTTTAAAATATCAGAAGTTTACAACATTGAGCAGATGAACCATTGAAACTTTGTTGTTTTCCAACGGTTCATTGATCGAACGACGACCTCCGCAACCCAAGAACGCCTTTCGATTTAAGACGCATTGAGATTCCGGGCACGCGCATCTTTTTCCCACTGCCTTAAATATTAAATTCCATTGAATCCGACGAAAAGTTTAAGAGGGCGATTCTTCCGAGGAATATAACATCCTTTCTCTTTTTTTTAATCAAAAAAAGTTGGGAGTGGTTATTTTTTGTCCCGAATGACCCTTCAGGAGCAGGCTGGGTTTTTCAGGACGAGAGGAAAAGGTCTTTCCCATGAAAGGTATTAAAATTCCCCTTTAATTTCCTTCGTCTCGGAAAGAAATTTAGGAAGGAAAGGGACTTACTTCAGTAGAATTTGCCTACTCCAACGGAGACCGCCCGCTTAAGGAGATTTGAATTCCTTTCAAGTTGTGGTCAAGTGCATCAGCCTTACCTACCAGCGATAAATCACGTACAAATTTACTAAAACTAGAGAAAAAATCGAAGGACTGCAGTACTTAAAGATTGGCCCGATTTTAATCAATTTTATTATCTACCGAGGAGAATCGTTTGTGAAAATGTCTGACTGGAGCGGTACTCGAACCATTGAGCTATCGTGCCAGTCCATTTACCCATGCCGTTATTAAAGTATCCCTAACCGATATGGAGAAATATTCTCGCAGGATAGCTCAATGGTCGCCCGGAAAGTGGAAAATTTCGAGTCCCGGTCCTCTCAGAATTTTCTCATGTTCTCACAATGTTCTCGGGAAATATTCCTAGCCGCGCGGATTTCCTGCAATTCTTTACGTAAACTTTCCTTAAATTCTCTTATCATCTTGGTTATGTACTGACCGTGCATAAGTGCTCTTGTTTTACTTACTAAGGAACCCTTTTTCGTCTTTGGAGGGAAAAGGCGTATCTTTGACTATCGTACCGCAGTTTTTCCCCGTATTTGCTTCCTCAGTCTTGTAAGGAAACCCAACCTAACGCCTAAGATATATTCCTTTCATTTCTCAGTGATCTGGAGATCCTCGGCGCACTTTTTATTAGATCATTGCTAAAATTATTCGAATTTCCACTTTTGTAAATTTGAGAACCCCTTCAGGACTGCCGAGAAGTTATGCAGAAATGAGTCCTTGAAGAAAGTCCATGGAAATGAGTTCCCGAAATAATATTTAAATGCTTTATAGCCGTCCACGACCTGTATGACTGATATTTTTCATACATTCCATACACTTTGTAGCATATTTTGCTCCTGCACTGACTGCTTAAGCGAAGTCGGAATATTGGACGTTATTTAAATTATCTTTCTTACTTTTTACTCCAAACATGGCATTTGAAATTCAGAAAGTTCAGATTTGGAGATAGTTTAAATATGCACACAATTTCAAGCACTAAAGTGCAGTTATTTTCTAGCTTGGGTGGGTCTAGGTGGTAAGCAGAGGTTAGCAACGTGTATGCGTAATCTCCATTCTTAGGGATCCCCGTGTATCTTCCAAATTACCTTTTATTACCGAATGAGAGAGGTTTAAAAATAATTCTGATTATATGGCAAAAATAGAATTAGTAATTTCCTTTGTCATTTATGTTAATTAGGTTACGTCACTTTTAGGTATTATTTTGTAACGAATTTATCGTTTTTCGTTTGTATTTAATTTGTTTCGTGTTATTTTTTATGTTATTTCTCATATTTTTTGTTTTATTTTACTTTCTCTGTCATTTTATGTGCAACAAAGCAACAAAGTCTTACATACACTTTATATTTTACGATTTTACTATCTGATACTTTGCGTGTCGTTTTATATTGGGTGAGAAGATTAGGACTATTGACGTTCCGTGAGATTTCAAATTCGGCATTAGGTTTTCTTGAGACGGAGAAGCGGGTAAAATGAATTTCCCAAGCTTTAGCCATATGCTTCTTTGAAACGCTGAATTGCGAAGTTCCTTATAAGAATTTCTGTATAAGATTGAATGAAGAACGACAGTAAGTTAATTCTTAGCCATTAAAGCAGCTTTAGCTATATTGATGAACGAGGGCATACATCCTAACGTTTGTTTCAGTTCTATTTTATTATTATTATTATAGAACACTTTATTCGGCGAGGTTAGGTCCATGTGGGCCTATCTTACACCTAACCTCTGCAGTCATACATTTACATAGAATTTCATATTTACATAGAATTTCACATTTACATAGACATTTCACGTTTACATAGACATTTCACATTTGCATAGACATTTACATAGAATTCCATATTTATTGCGTACAAGATTCGCAGTATATAGTCTGCTTGGCTCGAGGCATCTTCCAAATATCTTTCAAAGTAAGGAAGAACTCTCTCTCTCACGTAGGCGTTTCCTTTAATGAGAAAAGTTCTCATGGAAATTCTGAAAGCATGATTTCGAGTCACTACAACTCTCGGTGTGTCGCTAGACATTTAAAATGGAGCAAGAAAATGTTGACAACTGTCCAACTGAGCTCTGCCTTCATCAGTGCTTTCCTTTCTATGCTGTTAGAATTGCACATATCTCGCTACGCGGTTCCTTAAGATGGCAATCCTTTAGTTTGACGCTATACAAATCAGTTTGACACTAATTAACTTCGGAAATTCAGAACAGAACTGCTCGAGCGTCATTAGCAAATATTCATGGGGCGTGACACATTAGCAAATTAATAATAATACGTTATTATTGACGGAATCCATGTGGGAAGGCGTAACTTTGTGGAAAGCCATGAAAAGAAGCACACTTGGTATTTTCCACAATACTTAGTAGTATTGTGCTATTATACACAATAGTTTTCCACAAGTGTATTGTGGAAAATACAAAGTGTGCCTCTTTTTATTTGTTATTATTGGTGGATGATTTCGTTATGGCTTTGCAAAGTTGCTCCTGCACAAGTTTATTCCTTATTATGAGTAGCTGAGGAAGGTTTTATTAAAGTTAGGGAACTGATGACAAAGGTCCTTGGAGAGGAATTTAGAAAACGAAACTCCGTTTGGATGTAAACCATGTGCCTTAAGGATGAAGGATGTCAAAAGAAGGAGTCTCTTAAGATGAGGGTGTGGCGTAGGACGGAAAATGTAAGCTGGATTGTTATGAAAATAAAAGAGGCGAGTTGAAGAGAGGAGAAAACTGTTTCAATATAAGAACCGAAAGCGCAACATCTACATTAATACCTTGATATCCACCTTTCGGCGAGTGGCAGGGAGTAAAGATATGAGTTGGTCAGTCATTGACTTGTTAAAGAAAGTAATTAGAGATAAAACGCTAGGAGAGAGACGTGAAGAGAATGACAAAAGCTAACATTAAAAGTCTTGAGGTTGGTTATTTAAATTCAGCGATTGAGCTTGCAGGAGAAAAATCAGGGCAAATGAACCAACTGAGAAGTTGAATAGTTCCTACGTCCTGCGAGATGCATGTTTTAATCTCACAAATGTAAAATAAAGAATAGACATCAATAAGAATAGACTCAAGTGATGATTCTTTTCAAACGTATCGATAATTTACGATGGTGGATCTTCACCCCTTGCCTATCTTGTTAGGCTCGTAACAAGTATGACGAGAACAGCCTATCTTCGGTGAGATATTTATCCCTAGTCATCTTGGCTCTGTGCTGTGCCATCCACTACCGTTATCTCATATTTTGTGATTACGTGGGCGTGGAACTTAAGGGTTAATGGCGTTTCGCAATCGTAAACCACAAAACCGACATGCGTATGCTCAGCAGTTTAAGACGGCATCAAAGTTAACAACATACCATGCTTCACCTTTATCTGCAGCACTTTCATTATTCCTGCAGATCATTTCCCTTTAATTCCTTCTCATGTTTTACCCATGTTTTTTGAATAAATTTTATTGGCAGTGAGTTAAAAACCTTGTTCAAATGTTAGGGTTTTTAACCTGTAGCTCTTACATTAAGCATTTTTTGGAAACCTTAGTGAAGAACAAATATCATCCAGATATAGTCAGTATTATTAGATTTTACTTCTAGGAAAGCCATTTAAATACATGAGAAAATCGAACTTTGTATTTTCCACACGATTTTATTATTCGAACGGTTTCGGCCATACAGCAATCATCAGGTAACTGATAATGGTTGTAAGACCGAAGCCTGTCGAATAATAATATCGTTGGGAAAATGCGAAGTTCAAGTTTCTCATTTATCCTCCAGATAACTGTCACCTACAAAGTGCTACCCTATTTTTTGGTTATATTGAATTAGTTTCTAAAACATGAATAAGAAATGCATGTGTAGTAGCGATGACCTATTTGTTTAGACAATTCACAAAATTTTATTCCTAATTTAGATAACTATAAAACTAAATACGAGTTAATCTTAAACTTTTCGAAACTTCCACTGAGGTAAACGTACAGAATTACTTAACGATTCAAAGATTATATTTTGGCAAGGATAATATTTACAATCCTTTCGAAATCAAACCGATTTCCTGGTAAAAAGTGTTTTTGGTAATGCAGTGAATGAATTGCGCCATATTCGGTCGATTCCTGGTTTTAATTTCACGTTTCATAGCTAGAAACGTCATCAGATTACACAATAGATTATGCATTTTTATTGCTCCATTCGGAGCGAATGGAAATCGGGTGAAAAATTTCCTCTTTCAGAAATAGTAATTGGCAATCAAATCTCACTCTTCTCGTAATACATCGAGTAAAATTGAAGCACCATAGGTATTAATTATATTGGTGGAAATGGAATCGCTAAAGTAATATTGGATGTTGGATATAAAGATTTTTAAAACTAGCATCGCGCGATAAAATCAGGATTATTACAGACATAATGTTCGATTTATTTTTAATTCACTAGCGTTCCAATATTAGAATATATATAGGAATAGTAGCAGAGGCAACATCAATGTTGGTATCAATTATAATTATGAAGCTGTGAATTGACAAACGAAGAGCTGATTCAAGTATCAGCCATATTCAAGTAAGCATTCAAGTAAGAGTCAATGCATTCGTTGGATGCAATCAATGACGTATGTCATACAGGTATTTTCGTATCCAAGTGTTAAAATAAGAATACAATAAGAAATGGCAGTCGTTTGGAGGGTATCGCCCATGTAAAATACAGCTGATTGCCTCTTACAGAAATAATTAATGTCGTCCTCTTTAAAAAAAATAATCGTTCTCATATAAGATATCACGTGAAAATAAAATCTTATATTTTACGGAATAATTTATTTTGAGGTTAGGTTAGATTGTATGAAATATCTAGTATACTGCTGTACCTCATTTAGACCCTTGCCATTATCATCTCACCTTATATAGTCGCTTTTCCTGATTTTTTTGCCAAAATAATACATTTTCTGTAGATGGTAGTTTCTATTATAATGTTGTTATATATTATGGTGTCTTGAATGTCTAAAAACTTTTAGAACTTGATAGAACTGATTTGATTTTATATTTTTGTGAGTGATACCTTGAAGTTATTCTATAAAAGCAGTGTATCTCAAATTATCATAATCCATAAATAATGTAAATATCTATTAACAATTGATTCTGTTTGAGAGTTTGCAATATTTCCTTACTCTCTGATAACTATTTAAATCCGAATGTCCGCTTTTCAAACGTTGTTTTGGATAAGACTATTTTTATATTCTTTGTTAATCAGATTTTGAGATTTTTCTCGTGCGGACGGTTCTACGTACAGGTTAAGTACTTAGGTACTACCTTCTAGAAATACAATTCCAGGTATATAATTATGTACAAGCTCTGTTGCGTTGCAGAAGAGGGGTCCTATAGATGCCCTGTAGTTAATGAAATGTTTATGGAATCAGAGGAGGGAGTTATTGAGTATTAATCGTTGATATATTACAGACATTTTAGAAATACGTAGGAGTTCAGAGGAGATTATTGGGAGTAAATATAATTTCCACCGTATTCCGGTATTCCGTGACGTTAATTGCCTAGTTAAGCATCCAATAAGTAATCATCGTCTATATCTGGGGGTGATCCAAATAGAAAAGGCTTCTTTTCCATCTAGAACTTCATAATTTTTAGAGGAAGTATTAATTGGAAAGAGATACCGTGAAAAATAGATGAAATGTGGATATGAAAGAAGGCAAAAGCGACAGAAAAAATCATCCACAATATTGAAAGGAGGGAGGTGTATGAAGAAACGTGACTATATGAATGAAAATATATAAAAGAAACATAACAAGAGTGTAAACTCGTGTTTAGTAAGGTATATCAGAATACATAGCCAATAAAAATTAGAAGATAAAATGTATAATAATTCAAAATTCGTAGAATACTTTAATATATAAAGTCATTAAAATAGATAGAACCTACGTGTCCACTGATTAACTAAGGGAATCACACTGTACTCTTCTTTTATCTGTTTTTGACACTGACTGATAAAGGTGTAGCATTTGACCTTTGGTACGAGTATAATAATTTACTTAGCAAATGAGTAAACCAATCTCTTGAGAGTGATCAAGACATCGAAGCCATTATTGTAAGATTTTGATAGAATAACTCCTTTGTTTTCTTTTCCCCCTCTAAAGGAGAAACCAGTTACTCCGAAGTCTCCTTGAGATAGTAAAAGAGGAAGAGCGGCGAATTTGCCATTCTTCGCAAACGGTCCACATTATGCATTCCGCCCTCATTGTCCTTTATCAGCGGAAAAGAAAGGTACGGGGAAAGGGCAGAAAGAGACGCTCTTAGGTGGGGAATGCTAAGGGGGGTGATATGCAGAAAGGGAAAGTGGAGGAGAGAAGATGGGGAGAAATAAAGCTAACGGAGAAGGAGGTGGATAGTATGAATGAATGAGAGAAAGGGCAAAGAAAGAATGGGAATGGTTGAGGAGTTTCTGAAGAGAAAGAGAGTGATTTAGAAAGTGGGGAAAAGGTTGTTGAGAAGAGATTGTGCTTAAGGGAGACAATGCATAATCATGTCCCCGAGGTGGAGAATGGGAGGATAGAAATATGGAAGAGACTATAGCTGAAAATGTTACATGTAAGTCTTCCTGTATACTTTGGGTGGCGCACTGAGCTACAGTTGTCGTAATGATGGTAAAAACCTTTTTCAGATATAGGTAAGTATTGGTATTGTTAAAAGTGCTTCGACAGCTTAAAGATCATTTCGCACGTAGGTTGCCACCGGTAAGTGCTTCGACAGCTTAAAGATCATTTCGCACGTAGGTTGCCACCGGGAATCGAACCCGGAACCGCTTTCACCGAAGTCGAACGCCTGCGTACTTGGCTACCCGGGAGCTCCTTTTTTCAGATATAGGGTTCTGCCGATAGAAAATTTGGGAATTCGGAAGGGAAGTTATCAAGGGAATCCTTAAAATCCTTAAAACGAGTATTTAGCATTAACTAAGGAATGTAAATGAGATTAACAGATAAACCAGAGATACTTATTCGGTAAGGAATGAAAATGTTTAAATACTGATATTTAACGTCACGAAGTGTAAAATATCGTAATAAATCGGAAAAAAATTACTAAGTGAGAACTGAAAAATTTTGATTAGGTAAATTCGATGAAGATAATGTGTAATTGGCGGAAACTTTGAAAACAAAGAGGAAATAATGGTAATTATTCTGGAAAAGAGCGGATTAGAAGACGAATTGCTCACGTGAAAAATTTATAAAAGTGATGAAATAAAGAGTTGGAAATAGAAAGGGAAAGGGGTTACTTAACTATCTTATTACTATCTTAATAACTTTATCTTTTCTTAATTTTTTCTAACCTTTAATATTGAAACGAGAGGAAATATGGATTTCAGTACAACGCACATTCACCTTCAGAACAGTGGAAATGAGGAGTGAGGACAGAGAACCAGAAAAAGAGAAAAGGCAAGTTTGGAAGAAGCAGAGAAAAAAGGCTTTTGTTTGGGAAGAGAAGGGATCGGCAATTTCAAAGTTTTGATTGGGGTATTCTGACTTAAAAATGTATCCCTCCCCAAAATAGAGAAATAGTGTATTCACAAGCAAGGCATTCCCAGGCAGCAATTAAGGAGGACGAAATTTTTAGCGAAACTGACAAAATCAAATTTTTTAGAGGAAATTGGGCATTTAAACTTTGTGACTTGAGTATTTAAGGTTCCAGAGACACTCATTCATTTAATTCATTTTTTAATTATACGAATTAATTGCGGCAGGTGGCAGCCGTAAACTTCCTTTGTGTTCGAATAAAAATANTTCTGGAAAAGAGCGGATTAGAAGACGAATTGCTCACATGAAAAATTCATAAAAGTGATGAAATAAAGAGTTGGAAATAGAAAGGGAAAGGGGTTACTGAACTAACTTATTACTATCTTAATAACTTTATCTTTTCTTAATTTTTTCTAACCTTTAATACTGAAACGAGAGGAAATATGGATTTCAGTACAACGCACATTCACCTTCAGAACAGTGGAAATGAGGAGTGAGGTAGTTTATCATTGCTTTCCTCACTGAGACAGAATGCTATAAGCGGAACAAGTCCACGCATGTGAAGCACAATGACTCTACAAGTAACGCTTTTCGTAGAGTTCAAAAAGGGGAGAAATCAATGCCATTCTTTAGCTTCAGTCATACCTCTCACAGCTTTCATATGATCACAGCCATAAACCAGACTGAAACAAAGGTATATATAAAAGATACATTTTTCTCTAATCTGTTCCAAAAGACAAATGAAAAATGTCCCATTCATCAAGGTACGGTAGCAGGAAGCTTCATTCATTCAAAAATACTTCACGTTCCACTTTCTTACANAACGCGGAAATCTTTCTCCGGGGCCTATGGGATCGTTCTCCCAAATGACCCCTCTTTTACCATTTTCTCATGTATCGACTATATTTCCGACCCGATATTAACCCAGATGGAAGGTTTTCATAAGGTATGGAGGCTCAATAAGTAGATATCAACATCCATCGAAATAATTTCGTAAAATGTGCCTTTCCCTCCTTGATATTTTTCTCAAAAATTCACATACTGTAGGTATAATGGAAAATTTTTTAATTACTCTTCAGAAAAGTTGGACGCATGCCACATAACCAAAACACACGAAGACATGTATGACCACATTTCTACGAAAAATAGTCGAATAAATCCTAAACATAAGTTAGAATGTACGTCTGTTTTACACTCATCTGTTTAAGGTTTGAATTGGAAGAGAGCTGCAGGAACTGTGTTCTATTAATTAATCTATATTATATGAAAGGAGAGCTAATCTACGCTGTCTGTCCTGCCCTAATCCCTAGTGCCTGTCCTTTGCTTCATTGACTTAACATAATTTAAATTCGAACGCGTTGCCCACTTGGCTATCCGGGAGCCTCGCATAATTTAAAATCTGTACATAATAACCTATGCTTAATTCATTTTAAGTACTAGGATTGCTATTGAATAATCAAGAGTTCACTTTGTTGCCTTCATAGAATTTAAAGATTAGTAAATATAAATATAAAGATTTCATAAAAATATTTAATAGACAACAAAAATAGTATTTTCAAATTATTACAGACAATATTATAATAGACAAAATATAAAGATTTCACAAAAATATTTAATAGACAACAAAAATAATATTTTCAAATTATTACTTCATTATATATAGTTATTTCTTAAAGATAAATTATTAATCTGTTGTGAATTGGTCTGATCTTACCTTAAAACTACACCTAATGTCGACTTAGCCGGATCCTGAAAACTCCCCTTGTTTACGTCTGCCTTTTAAGGGTTAACCATTTTCTTAAATATTAACGGTGAGTGTAGGGAGTCGAAACTACGATGATGAATGTTAGATAATGAAGGACAATAAACCACTTCTACTTGAACATACCAACATAACATACTTTTAACATAAGGAAATGGTATATAATTAGTATTGTGTTATTAGCATAAGTAGTATAATTATTATTTGTATATATTGCTATATTAGTGGCATATTAAATTCAGTATAAATTAAGTAACGTAAGCCTTGGGGGGTTACTTGGACCCAAACCAAAAAAAGGCTGGAAATGGCCAAAAGAAAGACATTTTGCAGTACAAGTGGTGTCATATAGACAGGAAAATCGTTCCACCGAAACTTATTAAAAGGGGGTGATTTTTATCGCATTGTAATATTTCTCACAATTTGTTTGCCAAAAATTATACAAATTCCAAGACATACTTATTTCACATATGATTCCATATAGTTTTTTCGATTTATTCATTGAGTTTTTGCAATTAAATGATCATTTCATGGCCTCGGAATCTCTCTAAAGAGTTATATTTTCAGACCCTATGTCTTACCTAGGCCCACTACATATTTACATTGTTTAGTCAATGGAAAAAGGAGCTTGGGTCCAAGTAGCCCCAACCTGGGGGTTTCTATGACCCAATTTAAAAAACAAAAATTTTATTATAATCAGCGAAAAATGTTGTTCAAAAAAGCTTTCAAATCATAGAAAAATATCTAAAATATAGTAAAAAATTTGTTATCAGCACAGGTTATGGAAAAAAAAATAGAAATTTTGGGTCCAAGTAACCCCGGTTTACGGTACTAATCAGATAATTATATAGGAATAATATTGAATAACTTAGGAAATTACCCCAATTCGTGCTCCACTCCAGATTTTTAGCTGCCCATAGATGATGATGTAGTATGCCGAATGTAGTTACATCCTGTATTTTTATTGTTCAGTATACTCGATGGGTACAAAAAATGTGAGTAATTAGTCCCTACGATGAAACGCAAATGGAAAAAAATAAGTACTAAAACCTGTCGAAAAAATTAAATTTTCTCCGAACGATACGCGAAAGTAATCGATTAGGGAGGTAGAGTCATGGTGCATGCACCCCCTGCCACACGCCGAAAGGCGGCTTGTAGGGTAAATATGTAGATATTGCTGATTTGCCATAGAGAAACATCTGTGATGAACCTTCTTTCAAAAATGTCCGTCTCATTATAAGCTTCTTTTCCGAATACACGGAGAAAAATACAAAAACAAAGAAAAGGCCATTAGGAAAATTTTGAAAAAGGTTAAATCTTGTGTTCTCTCCCATAGAGAGAATGTAAATGAGAGATGGTGGGATGGGAGAGAGGTGGAACGGCACAACTAGAGGAGATAAATAAAGCGAAGAGGAAATAAAAGTAGGTGGGACTTAAGGGTCAGGGCTTTGTACGGTAGGGAAAAAGGGCCCACTTCTTTCATCTAGTCCCGAAACCCCTTGCCCTCAACGGGGAAGCTCAAGTGTTGGCGCGTTGCGATTCCCTCATTTTTACGCTCAATTTGACTGGGAATCGCAATAAAAGGAAGCTTCCAAAATAGATGCTTAAGCATTCGCAAACGTGGGGTTTTCGTCGTCGGGAGAGGATTCTTTTAGCTCTCTTTTGAAGGCTCGTACATTACAGGGAGGCAAACGGAAGGGGGACTTGGATTTTCTTCCGAAACGTTAAGTCCGTTCCCTCTTATTTTATTTACTGCCGAAGAAGGAAGAGTTTCGCCTAATAAAATAAATCGGAAACGCGGAAATCTTTCTCCGGGGCCTATGGGATCGTTCTCCCAAATGACCCCTCTTTTACCATTTTCTCATGTATCGACTATATTTCCGACCCGATATTAACCCAGATGGAAGGTTTTCATAAGGTATGGAGGCTCAATAAGTAGATATCAACATCCATCGAAATAATTTCGTAAAATGTGCCTTTCCCTCGAATAAAATAACGTACGTCTGTTCTGTATATTACTACACAGCTGGATGTTCTCTGTCCAATTTAAAGCAATAATCTCCAAATAGGTTAAAAGAAAGGTACTTCACTAAGCTCGAGGAGGCGTGTGCGATAAAACCCAAAGAAGCATGTCTGGGACTCGAACCCAGGTCTCCAACTTTCCGGGAAGGTATCCAAACTACTAAAATAGCATACCGCGTCGATTTCCTTAAAAGTGCGGCATGGTAGCTTAGTGGTCAGACTACCTGCCCGGAATGCGGGAGACCTTGGTTCGAGTCCCAGTCATGTCGCTATTTTTAAATCCTGTTTATCGTTAAGTTCTTCGAATATCTTGAACTATTTCTGCGACTATCTCTCTGCTTTCCTTTGCTTGCACATTCCATCCATGCCAATCTTGGTTGAATACGTTCATTTGTCACAGGTGAAGTATACTGAAGAAATCGTCAGAACCTTCCAGAGGCGTAGCCAAGGGGGTGGTTTTGGGGGTTCAATCCCCCTCCCCTATGAGTACAGAGCCAAGAATAAACGTAAGCCAGCAAAAGGATGGCCTCTTGCAATTTGCCATACAAACACCGCAGTGGATTTACAGGGTGTACATGTTAAAATAAATTAGTTTATATTATTGTTAGGCTTAGGGTGGAGGTATTTCTGCCCCTGGATAGTGTGCAATGCAGTGTTTAATCCATGACTGCAAACGCCCCCTTCGAGAAATCTTGGCTACGCTACTATCCGTGGATACTTCGTTTTCCCAGTATTCTTTACAGACGACGAAAATGCTCCCTTTCTTGTGAGGGCGTTTTCCCGCATCGTGGGTTTTTCTCTGTAAACCTTCAGTTGAGGAGTTTTTTCCCACAACCCAAATCTTTTTATTGTATTTATCTGTTACTTTGTGTACTTTACTTTNTTCTGGCTAGAAAGTTTCTATTAGAAACAAAATCAACGTATTTTAACAAGCTGTGGAAATCTAAACCTTTATGGGATGTACCCCTTTTTCTCTAAGAATAAGAGCCAACTGTATGTTTTGTTTCTATCTGCTAATCAAACGGTTTCTCAGAAAAATAATTGAGTTTTGAAAAATGCTAACAACAATATATTGAAAAATAAAGGTTGATAACGTTATTAAATGCTCTGAATGAAGGA
The DNA here is from genome assembly GCA_000376725.2 of Ladona fulva. NCBI lineage: Eukaryota > Metazoa > Arthropoda > Insecta > Odonata > Libellulidae > Ladona > Ladona fulva. Next base: position 903,837 of record KZ308183.1, on the reverse strand, counting down.
ATCCGATGCATAATATTGTTGCGTAATTTTTTAATCCACAAAATTTTATCTATTACCTTATAACGCCCTTACAAATTATGCAGTATTATAATAATAATAATAATAAAGGACTTTATTCAGGGCGAGATTGAGACTAACAAGTCTCTTCTTACATCTAACCTTATATTGGTGATTTACAAATTCTCTTCTTATTTTTTTCTAGTTATACTTTTATACCATTACATCAGATTTAAGCACCCGTTTATGCGTTTTACTTTCTCATGTATTTATTGTCTCTTTTCGGTACCGATTGCCATTAAAGGAGCCCCCTAAGCATTCAAAACGAGGAAAATACGAAATCGGATATTCCCCATTTTTAATTTTATAAATTTCGCATATCAGATTGGATAATGAAAGCGCGTAGCAGAAATTGGGCAGGAATTAATTCCGCGAAAAGTATTTCTGCGAAGCGTTCTCTTTCTCGGTAAAACCGTTCCCTTTGCTTAATTTCCCGCGGAATTTTTGCCCTGTTTTAATTAAAAAAAAATCAGGTATGCAAAGCCTTAATGAAGTGCTGAATAACCCGAGGGGTCTTGGATTTCCCAAAATGTTCACGTTGCTGATTTTAATGTTTGAATTTGAAATAATTTCGCGCATATTAATAGACCGCCGCAGGTACTGCTCACCAAATTTTGACCAAGAGACAGTAGGGAAACGTTTGACTCTATATATCTGTACTCTTAGAAAATATTAAGCTTATTTTTCGTTAATTGACTGGGTTTGAGTCCCTTCTTTGTTTTCCAATAGTCTAAAATTAAAATCCCTTTTCATTAAAATTCCATATGCATGTTCTTTATTGTGATTAAAAGACAGTATATAAAATTAAAAATGTAAATAACTATAGATGTAATTAAATTGTATTACCTTACTAACGAGACATATAAATTCACAATCAAGAGACATAATTATCATTTTCTTTTTTAGTTACACTATACTGTTAATTGTAGTGCGGCAAATATCTTATTTGAACTGAATTCCTTTGTATAAAGATTGCTACGAATTTATTTATTAAAGTAAGTTTTGAAGTAAATAATTAGTAAGTCACCTTTAGTACCTATAAAATAGGAAGCGTTTATGTTTTACGGAAGGAAAGGAAAAGCGTAAGAAGTCAAATTGTGTCAAACTAAAGTCCAATGATTATTTTAATTATACGAGTGGTCTGACACGGATTTGTTCAATATGACACCGTGACGCCCTTAGCTATTTTAGCCTACCCTCGATAAAATTTCAAAAAGGGCTGAAAATATCTTCATTGCGATAGATATAAATTTCATGCAATCGTTCAGCCGTATATATATACTCTTGCATGACTTTAATTCTCAGCGCCGCTTATTACTCGCAAAAGACGCTTCGATTCAAAGCGAGTCTGTTATTTCATTCGAGAATTCAACGCTCTTATTACCACACATCTTTGATACGTATTTTTTTCGAAGCATCCGAAATTTCTATCATAAAATCTCTCATTTTTTCGCGTACGAAAGAAAGAAATTCGTCACAAGATAAGAGAACATAAAAGATAATATATTTTCGGGCGCATTCGCTCGCTGTGAAACGTGTTATTTTTTTATGCCATTCTGGAACCTCATTTCTTTTGTAGAGAGGAACGAGATGGTAGTTTTTCATATCTTTCGACGTTTTCAATGGTGTTTTTTTATCCCTTTCAATTCCGTGCCTTAGTCCCGGCTAGTTTAACTGTAACATCATTTTTAGCTTCCTCTCTTATAGATTGTTTTCTTGTTCATTGTGATGCGTCATATTCGGGAAAATTGTAGGCGAAAATCTAAGCTTAGAGAGAGTACTGAACATGTTTGTATAAACACATTATCCTTTTGCCACAGATGAAAACAATTCTCTGACGATTTTTAGACAAACCATAAGAAGTTCTCTCATATTGGAGGAAATCTGAGATATTTTATCCTGGTTATCATAATTTCTTTTAAAATAATAAAGCAATTGATGAAATTATAAGACTAACTAAAGATTATAATGAAATTTTTAATAGCACTTGACTTCGGTGAAAGTAATTTTTTTTAATTTTGAGGACTTATCCTATGGGTGTCGGTGTCTGTTGGCCAATTTATTAACAATGTAGCAATGGAATAACAAGTGTGAAAAATAGCGACACGACTGGGACCTCGAACCCAGGTCTCCCACTTTCCGGGCAGGTATTTTAACCACTGAACTACCGTGCCGCGTCTCTCTCACACTGTTAAGGGAATGCTTTGTGAGCAGAGCAGACAGTCTCCACATTTAGTGGCACAACCTGCCGCCCTCCAGCCAGCTCACAAAGCTGGTATTATGAGGTTATTTCCCCCCAGGAAATCACAAGGATAAAGGAAAGGAAGGTAACTTAGTAGGTTGTAAAACCTACGAAGTTGTAAAACCTACGAAAATCCCAAAGGAATAACAAGTGTGAAAAATAGCGACACGACTGGGACTCGAACCCAGGTCTCCCACTTTCCGGGCAGGTATTCTAACCACTGAACTACCGTGCGCTATTTTTCACACTTGTTATTCCTTTGGGATTTTCCTAGGTTTTACAACCTACTAAGTTACCTTCCTTTCCTTGATCCTAATGTAGCAATAATTACTCAAGGTTTGTTGATAGGGAATGAGGATCATATGATTAGATTGATATTGATTCATGAAGTTTCTTAAGGGGACCCGGCCAAAGCGGTTTGACAGTTCTGATGTAGAGATTAGAGGTTCAAATCGAGAGAAGCAGACACATGAAACCTACCCTGGGTCCTAATACCGATTTGCGATTTTTTACTGCTGAGTAGAACCTAGTATTCTTATATTTAACAGAGAGAGGAGATTGGCTAATGGAAAGCTTGTTCTTACTTCCAACGTCCCCTGTCACACACAGCAACTTAACCGCTACAATTCCTTAAGGAAGAACATGATTTGACGGCCAGATCGTGAATCAGTAAAATCTGCAGACTGCTTTTGCATTCATATCACCAGCTATAAAAGAGTAGTAATTATTTAGTGTACTTCGAGTTTTTTTGAAGGCATTAATGTTAATGACAAAATTTTACGGGTATCTTAAATAATAGTTTCACATGGTGTATCTATCAATGAAATTTAATATCATGACCCTTATTTTCACTGTAATTAACAGTTTACACATCAGTTAAGTTTTAAAATAGGCTTCGTCAGTGTTTCGTTTTTGACGACTAATCACATTAATAAGCTAAATAAGCACTCAACAATCTTAAGACGCTATCACCGAATAGTTTAGGTGGTTTTAAAGAGGAAAGATTCTCTAAGGGAAGAAACCGGAACTCGGCTTTTAATGAATTAGAGGTTCGAAACTCTCCTTAGCCGTTTTCCCAGCGGTTCGCACTTACCATTGAGACCAAAACTGAAAACTAGGGAAAGGAAACGGATTAACCGTCCTGCTGTAATCTTGGTGTGGTATGAAATTATTTAATTTTAGAATATGATTTTGGTAATTGGATGAGGCGCAGAGTTGTTTCAACGACAACAAGTCTCGCGACGAGTTGTCTCAGCGGCGAATTGTCTTTTGACCAAATGTCTCAGCGACGAAAAGTCTAGCGACCCATCTAGTCCCATCGACCGGCTGTCCTTCGACCAACTGCCACCGAACCGTACAGTTCCCTCTGTATGTGTATTGCGTGATGCATGAGATTGAGGGGAGAGGAAATTCGATGTTCACCCCTTCCACAGGTTTGCTCAATTACTCGTAGTATTGCGTGACTACAGTCACATGATCGTAGACGTTTCCCTTTTGCCTTTATTCCAGATTTCTCAGGCTCATTTTTCCCCTTTATGAAATGTCTGTATCTCTCATGTATTGACGGTTACAAAACATTTATAAAATAATGATGGTTCTTTAAATAAAACAGATGAGCTAAAACTCTGAAGTTATCTTATCCTATCTATAAATACCTTCCTCCTCTAACAGAATACGTTAGCTAAAATACAAAAGTACTATGAAGAAAATGGAGAAATATGTATTTTCCTCTTACATTGGAAATTTTGGTTTATTGTTATACAAGTTAATTCGTCTTTAATTTTTACTCATAACTTTCACTAGCAACGGCATTGATGACTTTATCCGGTAAGTTATAAGATCCAATATCCTATAAGATTTAGTGAAAATGAAATCCCCGTCAGGTGTGAATATGGGAGAATGCCCAACCGAAGTAATCGAAAAGTTTTCCGAATTTAATACATTTCTAGGTAGCTATCGCGAGTCAAGGAGTTCTGGAAAACGTTCCTTTCTTATATACCATTTTACAGCGTTCTCAACGACTCCATCATTTTCCACATGTTCCGATCCTCCTAGATTCATTGTATTGTTTCCAATTTTTTCGTGGTGCTGACCTTAAAGTTTTTCCAACTGCCACGGCGATTGCATCCATCTCTTTTCCGCTCACCTTTTCCCGATTCCATTTCTTCCCTTCCCTTTCACTCCCAAACCTCCGCATTTTTGCAACCATCGCTATTTTACAAGCTCCCTTTGGCGAAATTTTTTTCTGCCCTCCTTAACTTAGCGTGCCACTTTTTTTTAGCCATGCACGTACCCTTTCTTCGTCCCTTTTTATACCAAAGACCTTTTACCCCCGTCTCATCTATGCCTTTTTGCCTTCCTCGCCCTCGAACAAACTTAACTAATAAAAAAGGGCAAAATTGACTCTCCCCTTCTCGTAAACATCGAACTCGACCCGAAACCGTCAACACCCTCTATGAAAGCTTCCCTTTTCAACTCCCTTTGAGCACGGTAAAGCAACCTTTCTTTACCTATTTCTCCACCTTCGTCCTCCAGTGTCCTAACCCACGGTTTTTGATCCCTTTTCATCGATGATGCACAGTTTTCTGCGCGTTTTAGAACGTGTCTTTTTTCCGGAGAAAACGTCGCAATGTTTACCTTTCGCCGGTTTTTAACGCGCAGGGGAACGGTCTGAATAACCGGGCCTCAACTTTCCTTTCGTTTTTCCGTCTCGTTTTTACTATCCCTTTCCGCCGTCATTGTGCATTCCCATATTTTTCTGTTTTTGCCGTTGTGACGTTTGGAGAGTTTTTCGCACCTTTCCCCCACTTCAGATTTTTCGCTCCGTGAATGTTAGGAAGCCTTTAATGCGAAATGACACCCAGGAATGGTTTTTCCCGGCTTTCGTTTTGATCTATACCGTTTTATTTGCGTGTTGTCGAGGATTACACGTGATCCCGGGATTTAAATTTTAGCTTTGGATAGGCGTGGAATTAAGAGCGCGACACACTCGGCAAAGCCGTGGTCTACTCTTGAAAAAGGGAAATTCTTTTCCTTCTCACCCATCCAAAGCTGTTTCGGATTTTAAAATAACGAGGCACTTAATATTGGCATTGGATGAATGAGGGAAATTTTATTTTGCCCGTGAAGGACTGGCATATTATTTGCCTGCCAGCAGTGTTAAAATATATCGTGAGTTCGTTTTGCATCACTTCAAATGTTTGAGCTTTACAACGCGGTGGTGAAAACTTTTTTGCGCGACTCGTCCATGACTCAAAAATTCAATTTCTACTCGCATTGGTCGAGCGTTTAATGTTTTTTGATTTCTCTTTCCGTGGAGTTCCGTGAAAAACATACTCGTGCACGTAGGTTTCCCAGAACGGATTAAAATTTGATTTCGTTAAAAGTTTCAATTGCTGTAATTGGGAAAGCGTAATTTCATTATGATTGTCTGGTCTGGAGCGCGAGGTTAACTTTTTGCTCCTCTGTTTTTAGAAGGTAAATACGTAAATTTTGAATTCGATTTGGAAATACCGTGATTGAAACGGGAGGATATTGGTCGACAATTATAATATCTGTGGCTGGAACGAGAGACCACGTTGATAAAATTTAATTAATTATGTTTTTAGAAAGGTTATAGCAACAGAGAACTAATAAAATGTTGATTATAATTTCTTCTTTCACCAAAATCCGCTGAATAACTTTCATATTTACTTTCAGTATTCCACCTTGGAAAGGTTTAATGTATTGCATCGGTTACGTCACTATAAGAAAATCCTTAAAGTCCTCTGACTTATCCGAGCGTTTTTCTATGGCCATATTCAGTTATTTAAGAATTCCAACCTTGGTATTTGTACTTCTTCTGTCGTTTATTTGTATTTTAATCTTTACCAAAAGCAAGTATTTGGGTAATGTAAGATGAAAGATAAAGACACTAAGGACGTGAGCTATTTTCTTCATTCTCACTTAAATGCAAATACAATTTGAGGATCGAGGTTACAGTTCTATTATTAGAAAAGAAGATCTCTTTGCATTAAAGTAAATTAAATTAAATTCATAAATTTCATAAGAATATAAGGAGCGCTCGGTAAAAATTTTTCGTCAGACTCATTTTGTAATCAACCACGAAATTCAAATGTTGATAATTACCTATAATTTATATTATTAATTTATATCTTAAAGTGTATTTGTTTTACACTAAATTCGCTGAATCCTGTTTTGAATATGAAACGTTGAAATGATCCAAACCCACCTTTCTTTTAACTCTTCCGGATTGATAAAATATAATCAAGTCATCGAAATAAATTTCCCCATATTCTGATGGGTTTGCAAACAGGCACCACAGAATTAACTGAAATATATCAAACCTGAGTAATCTACCTTGTTGCTATTATAAATAAATAAATAAATAACGTCTTTATTTTGGGCGAAATTGAGACTTTAAAGTCTCCTCTTCCATTTAACCCATTATACGCAGTAGAACATGGAGCATTAAAAAAAACAAGAAGTATGTTCGAATAAATGCTGTTGATCTTTCCTTATACACGAAAATTCGAGAAAGAAGATAAAAAAATCAAAAGAATCCTTGGTGATTGGAATTGAAAATGACTCACGCAGTTTCTGATAACGTGTATAAGTAAAACCAGAGATTTACACATACACGACAGATGAGAAAATATAATATCCGGAAGTAGAGCAACATCTTTTACGGATATTCGTTAATTTAGATCAGTGATCACTGCTGAATAATTTGTCTATTCCCATCCATGTCTCTGGAGTAATTTTTACCCATTAAAACCCTAATTATTGCCTCCCCGTTTTTCGACGATCCAGCAAATTTTACTCATTTCCGTTAATGAGTATTTCCATAGGTTTATAGAAAGGACGCTAAAACTAAGCTATATACCAAGAGGGCCGTATTTCCAGCTTCTTGTTCGTTTTCTCTCTCCTTCTCACCCTTTTCTGTGGCTTTTTCTCGCCCCTTCACTCTTCTTCACGCCAGAACACCCCAGCGAGAGTTTGCATACAATGTTCCCCTCCAGTCATATTTACATGTTTACCTCCGGGTTTTTCCTAAAGGTTTTCTCTCGTTATCTCGCGGGCTTCTTATCTCTAGAGCGGCACGTCTTCCCTCTTTTTTATTCCACCCCTCTTCACGTATAACTTCATTCTTTAATAAACATCCCCCTTGCACTTCCCTCGCATCTCGCTGGATTAGCATTCGAAATTCTCTCGCGTCCCAAACTACGCCTTCGCGTGACTCCGTACTGCGATATTTTTTTCTTTTGTTGAGATTCCTTCATTTGCAGTATATTCAGATTTATTTTGTCCTCTCTGTGTACTTCCAGCTCGCTTCACCTTTAGATTATTCTAGGAGTTTTGAAAAGCCGTTTCCCTGCAATGTTTGCTAATTCCTCGCGCAAAACAGGAATGGTGTTTTTCAACTTCCTCAAGCTCCCAGAACCCTTTATTAAGGCGTTCTCCGGTGCCCTATCTTCTTTAATAAATGTGATTTTGATGGCAAGGTCGCTGTTTATTTTCTGAATTATTTTTATCATCATTATTTATTTATCACTGTAAGTAGGTGCATGGTGGTAGTGGGTACAACTTTGAAATATTTTACATGAGAGAAAGGTAAGGTGTTTACACATTGAGGTGGGTGCCTTAAAATCCAAGGATTTCCCACAGCTGTTTATCTTTGGGATAACATGTATACTTGAAATATGAAATGGTATGAATTGGACGGAACACGTGTAATCTCTCTGTCATTTGCACTTAAAGGGAAGGAAACCCCTCGGAAAACCTCCCTTAAGTAGGATTCACAATAATTAATCAGGTACACGAAGACAATGCATACCTTACTAAAGTCTCACAATAAGAATCGCTGATGCTAAATACACCAAATAAAGCATGTCCATAAACTACCTGTCCTTCAACGTACAATATTTTAAAATTATCCTAAGTTAATCATCTTATCCCCGCTATTCCACAATACCGGTAACATTCTCCCAATTGAAGACTTTTACAATAATACTATGTCTTAACAGAAAAGGAAAATAAAAGCAAACCTAGAGCTATTCGAGACACGTTGTAACCTCATTTTTACAACACATTCCTCAACTTTACGCACACGATGAGGGAATGGCTCAAGTATACTTGCAGATAATGTGTTCCAATGTTCAATTGTACAATTAATAAAAGAACATTTGCCCACCTTATTCCTCAGAGGGAGCGGTTCAATTTTATACTTACTTTAAGTATCATTTCATTATTATTCCATTGAATTTCTTGACCATTAAATTTGAGATAGGATAAAATTATAACCGAATTTATTTAGGGGAGATGAATATTGACGTCTCCTCTTAAATCTATTTTAATTATTTCTTGAAAAATAAAAATGAAACGGAATTGAGCGAATAGAGAAAGGAAGGAAGAGACCATTAGATGGATTTCAATAAACAACTTGGACACTTACACATAAGTAACCTACTAATAGTAATTATAAACTTTGAGATTAAGAGAAATTACAGTGAAGCAAATGAAAACACGTCGTCAATGACGAAAACTTACCATTTTAGTACAGTAAGTTTTCGTCAACATACTTTTCGAATTAGTTTAAGATAAAAAATAATGCATGCTACAAAAATTGACGGAAATATGTCCCATAGCTTTCAGTATCACCTCACCTTCTAGTGTTACCTTCTGGTAATAATAATTCAGCTTCGAGAAAGAATATTTTATTATTTTTGGAAATTTTTTAATCTCCACTTACTCCACGGCTAAAATTGCCAATGTCATGTTTTGTATTTTTTATTTATTTAATTGTATAAATCATAATTTTCTCACTCTTACACTATCTTTTTACTGTCACAGCACGTTACTTGATTTGGTATTCGCATTGGTGCATTCATTTTGCGAATTTTTCTCGTTATTTTTTCTTTTAACAGTTATTGTTCCTTTTTAAGTACTCTCCAGATATACGAAAAAATTCCTTCAAAAAATTAAATGTAACGTTTTAGACGAAAATGTACTGTGAAATTTTGTGTGTATTATTTTCCTCAACATTTAACGCTTTAATAAATCCCAGCATGTATCGTGAGAAAACATTATTCAGGTACCTAATTATATTCAAATGTGTAGTTTTATATCTCGTCGTAGAGTTTTCGAAATTAACCATTCTACGATACAATGTTAGGAATGTTAGGGCTTCTTTGAAAACTTTTCATGTGTTCGATGACTATTTTCTTATGAGTATTTTGAAATTGAAACAAGAGAGTAACTTCGAAATTTTAAATTTATGAATTATTTTCAATTCAGAGCTTTCGCAATTCTCCTAGGCAACCAAGCTATTGAAAAAATATCTTACACTCAAATTATGGTATTCCTTTGAATCCAAGTAAAAAATAAATTAAGGAAAATATTCGTCGCCATTACTTTTCCATCGACGGAGCCGAGGAACGTACAACAACACATCAGCATTCGCGAATGCTACAGCTTTAATCATCGCTCTTCCCGTGTGTATTAAAATTCGCAAATATTTTATCAAAGTACCTGCCTTCGAAATTAGATTGCGCTTTGAGCTTCAGCACCCTTTAATTACAACTCAGTACACCTTGATTAACACTTGATTACTCGGTGTGCTCACAATACACAATGATTGAAGTGCCAAGATTCAGTATCAGGTCGCACTCTGTAGCGTAATTTTCAGTACATTTTGTTTCATATTAATTTTATACTTAATTACTCAGTGAACGTACAATATACGTTGATTAAAAAACATAAATTACTGCCTACTAAATATTTCATCATCAGCTTGTCCTGAGTATAACATCCAATTAGCTCGTCGTCGCATGAAATAATGAAAACTTTCCGCGGGTCGGATCTGGCCCGCGAGACGTTTTACGAGACCCCTGCCACAGATCATAGGAAATAAACCCTCTGTGGGGAATAAGCGAGCTAGATAAACAACGCTTGGTTTGGGGTTCAAACCCTTCCACTTACGACTGTGAGATAAACGTTTTTGTTCACAATTTTGTGTTTCGGTTCGGTGTTCGGTTATGATTGTAATTGGGACAAACTGTTTCCTAAATTAATTAAATTAAATAATTACACTAAATTCGCTGAATCCTGTTTTGAATATGAAACGTTGAAATGATCCAAACCCACCTTTCTTTTAACTCTTCCGGATTGATAAAATATAATCAAGTCATCGAAATAAATTTCCCCATATTCTGATGGGTTTGCAAACAGGCACCACAGAATTAACTGAAATATATCAAACCTGAGTAATCTACCTTGTTGCTATTATAAATAAATAAATAAATAACGTCTTTATTTTGGGCGAANTATATATAGGATATGTCAAAAAGAAAATTTTACAAGTTTAACCACATTTTACAAGTTTAATCACACCTCAGTTTAATAGACTTCAGAGGTATTTGAAACGAGTCCAAACAGGATGAAAATGCAAACATATTGAAAATATATCTATGCACTCTTGTAGAAGAAAAACAACGCAGAAAGATCATGAAAATTTTCTTGTAAACAAGTTCAAATTGTCGTAGAAAGCATATTTAACGTTCCTTTATTAGCGATTACAGGTATAATTTGCATATTCACACATCGCAAAATCGGTAAAATATGAGAAAACATCTAATTTCAATATCTGCAGTAGATTTTCTTCAATATCTGCAGTAGATTGATTGACTTTAAGATACCCAGTTTCATTTTCATGAAGCAAAGAAGCAAAGCAAAGAAGCAAAGCAAAGAAGCAAAGCAAAGAAGCAAAGCAAAGAAGCTCAATATACTTATATTATCCTAGAGAGTGCAAATAAGAGTAAGTTAATCTGAATTGGCGAGCGATCAGCTCATGGTGACTATGCTACAGTTACATGCGCAGTTACTTGGTGGAGATATCTTTCCTCTACATGGTGGAGGAAACTACCTTGGTGGAGATATCTGTACATTTTTCTATACGTCTCCCATCCTCTATTAAAAATTAAAAATTCATCAATTTCGAATGCAGTGAGTTATTTGGAGGAAAAACAGAAAATAATGTCGAGTAAGAAACGCGGGGACGGTTTTCCGGAAACCCCGAAAGGATTCAGCCATCTTCGGAAAAGCATGCGTTCATCGCGGACCATCATGTAGGAAAAGTTTTTCTCTCTTAGAAGGCCTTACATCTTCATCGCTAATTCGTTAAGCATCCTCTCGTATTTCTTCATTCCCTCGCAGATAATTGCCCCTCTATTCCCTCGCATTTTCCCTGATATTCCTCTCCGCGCCTATCTCCTCACCTTTATTCATTCCCCTTTGGCCGTCCCATTCGATATACTCGTCACGATTCTGCGAGAGAGGATGGAATTTGGGTGCGTGCGCTCTGTGAGTTTGAGTGGGTGGGAGAGACGGTTTCCAAGGCTACAATAAAAGGCTCGCAGACAGGGAGGATGCCCCCAGAGGAAGAGGGAGGGCTGCGCGTAATTTGATTTCCTCTCTCTCTTTTACTGATACGATTTCTACTCCTCACTGCCTTTTTCTATCCCCGCGGAATTTTTATCTCCTCTTTCTCTAGTTCACCGGTCTGGGTAGGAATAGTGGAAATTTGGGAGAAATGCGGAGAGAGAGTGAAGGAAGATGGGAAGGGAAAGAGAAACAGTGCTGACACACGAAAATAAGAGATTCGTTAGTTTCTGTAGGAAATGAAGGTAATTTCGTTAATTTTACGACGGAAACCACATTTCATCTTCCAAGTAGTTTAACGTTACCAGTAAGTGGAGAATTATGGAAAAGAAACACTTTTTATATGTAACCCTACGCTTGTTGAAACTTTAGAATTCACAATCAACATTTTCTTAACATAGCTTCTCAGGTAAAGAATATTTTCGTTTTCCTAAGAGTTCGTGATATCATGCAGTCATAGTTTTCATCATGTATTCAAATTAATAATAATTATAATAATATCAATAATGATGACAATAATAAAAATAATAAAAAAATGATGATAATGATGATAAAACGTCTTTATTTAAGATCGAGATTGAGACTTATTAATCTCTTCTTACGTCTAACCCTTAGTCATTACAGATAGAGGAAAACGGGTAAGGGTGATTTTGCGATTTGAAGATTAGTAAAAACATTGGATTTATAAAAAATATTAAGAGTATAAAGAAGTTTTTTATTTCATAATATTAAAAATAGCTCATAATATTTTTTTTAATTCTTAAGCTATTTTTCCGGTATTCCGCTAAAATGCTTAGCTTTACACTCTAACATGATTAGTATTTAAAAATTTCTATAGTTACGAATTAGTTTTGAATTGTATTATCACAGGCTTCATGATCAATTTAAATTAATCTCTGTCATTTTACATAGGAAACGGGTGACTTTGTGCAAAATGGTGCGCACCTGGGAAAAATCCCAAGGAAGAATGGACTTGAAAAAAGTCTGACGGGACCGGGAATCGATCCCGGCTTTCCCAATTGCCGGTCGGGTGCTCTGTCCGTTGAGCTATCCCGGCAGAATTTATTATTGTTATATAATATAATATTACAGATAGGATGAAAGAGGTATTGGGAGTTGAACTAAAGAAAAGCAGCGAAAGAAGGAACTAATATATGGGTTTGTAAAATACCTACGTCATCACATAGGAAAAAGTTAAAACCCTGCAGGAAAACACCTGCAGGGTTTTAACTTTTTGTGGAGGAGAGGCGGAATAAGGTGAGAGAGTGATTAAGAATGCGGGGATGAAACAAGGAAAGAGCATTTAATGAGCTGTTTGATAGCTCGACAGGGCTGTTGTATGCGGAAAGATTGATGTAGAAAATTATGGGGCACCGTAAAATGAATTTGGAATTATTTTAAACGAAATCTCGCATTGATGAAGGATTTCGTAGGGTAAAATTTGTCAATTCAATGCCTATGATTTTGTTATTGCTATTACTGTGGGCGAAGAAAAAAGACGTAGAAAAGGTAAAAAACCAGATACAAAAAATAATTCATGGTGGCGTGGGAGTCAGCGTGCTATCCCTGGGGAGATCACGGGTTCGAATCTGATTTAGGGCTTCAATGTTGCTCGTGTTTGTCTTTGAAAGCCTAATTATAAAATTGTCTAATTAGACAAAAAAACAAGGCAAATATATCCCTTATTATCATCATTATTATTATCAGCTGAACCCCTATCAACCTAGGCCTTCGGATAGCCATGTGGGTAACACATTCGACTTCGGGGAAAACGGTTCCTGGTTCTATTCCTGGTGGAGGCTCTCGTGCTAAATGACATTAGCTGTCGAAGCACCTTCAAATTACTACTATCGTAGCAAACTTACCAAAGGAAAGAAGAGAATCAATTTACACGAAGATAATCAGTGGGCAATATGAAAATATATGCAAACGTGACCACCAAGAATGGCAAATTTTTTATATTTGAGGATTGAAAAGCGTGCATAAGAGCTAATGAAATCTGACTGATGAATCAAACCCTCAAAAATAAAAAAAAACACAGACCACGCTAAATGGAAAGTACTAGTGTAAGACTACTTACTACTACTACTAGTTTCAAATTTATGCGAAAGATCATGAATTATACTGTGACCTATCGATTGTCCGTCCTGATGATATAGAGAGGATGCACGAATTAAAGATGATGGATGATCCAATCTTTTACTTTTATTTCTTATAATGCTCATATGTTACGTAAATAAACACGTTTGCGATCATAGCCCGTTATTTCCAATCGTTGCTTGGACTCCTTGAGAATTTTCTTCGTCCTAACAGGTCTTTTTAACAGCGATTATGTCTTACGTAAGTGCTACTTTTTTTAGAACGCGAAAGTAATTATTTGTTTCTTTTGTTTGAATTTTTCCAAAAAGAACGCAGAAAATATCGACAAAGAGCACAAGATTAGGCAATCAGAACACTGTACAATCCGCCGGCGGATAATGGAAAGCTCACTGTAATTACAAAAACACACATTTGCACCACTTTATGACTGCCGAAATCAATACATGCAAGGAAAGAACAACCCAAAGAGATCTTTATATAAAAAGATACTTAGTAAGTCAGCTATCTAGGGTATAATGTGCAACTGGCTGAGGAAAATGGTTGATAGAGAGACATGTAAGACGAAAATATCATTTGAAAATCATTCTGAACACGTCTCAATTTGCCTATTAATGAAAGTGCCACTAGTTTATACTTCGATTTCAGTCACTTAGAAATAAAGTGAAGAAGGAAAAGGGTGTTATGAAAAAAGAGCAGTGCGATACGTATTTTGAAAAGTATTCGGGATGATACAAGAGAAACTTTTGGAAGGAAAATGAAACATGCTATTCACTTTCAGTTAATGTGAGAGTGATAATATCTGGATGCTTGATAAAATTGATTGTAAATAGATGAAACACCCTCGGTGGAAAGTGGATTTAAAAATATCGTATATGCGAAATGCATATATTTTCTCGGAATGAACAATTTTTATCAATCGTTTCCTTTCAAGGACTTTGACATTTAAGTGATCAACTCTGATACGACGAAATCTCAGCACATTAGCCAGATAGTATTGGTTTTTCGTGAAATGAAGATTCAATATGTACCTTCAACACGGATTTGCAATTTGAAGAAAGGAATAAAAAACCAATGTTGGCGTGTATTTCTTTAACTACTTCCCTGACGCACCCGAGATTTCTGGTAGGAAAGAGTGGTTTTAATTCCAGTCACGCCCGAGATATTTCGCATGTAGGATTATCTGTTTTTTGACCTTTTTTTTACCTTTAAAAAGATATCTCAGCTGTCGAGCGTTACGAGATTGTCTAGCATGCTTTCTTTTATCCACATTCCATTTCTACGCCTCTATTATTATACCTAACACCAGGAAGTACCGTAACGTAAAAGTACCTTTAAACCGGTTCTACCTGTAAGGAGCTTAAAATTTAGGGAATTTTTTTACAAATACAAATTAATAAATATAAACATATATATTTAGGGAAAAAGGGAAATTTAACATTAAATAGCTATCCAAAGGGAAAAAAAGACTTTCTTTCCGTTATTAGTTTAGTCTGAGTACACATATTAACTAATGAAAAATATGCTTTTTCGAACTAACAAAAAAAACATTTTCAGGGACGTGGTTAATGAAAATAGCTGGAGGAAGAGATGGAAGTGGGTAGGAAAGGTTACATAGGCGTGAGGGTAAATGAACGAGGAGAAGGGAAAGGCAGAAATAATGAGAGAGATTTAGAGGAGCGATAAAGGAGACGAGAGAGTGTAAGAGAGAGAGACGAAAAGCGAAGGAAGAGATGAGGAAAGGGACTATAAAATCTCCTTTGGAAATGAATAACGAAAAAGGGTGGAGAATAATAAGAGAGAATCTCCAGGAGTCGTGATGGCTCAATTAAAAAATGAAATAAAAAGGAGAGAAGCTGGCTCATTCGCAGCGAGGAGTATTTTCAGTCGAGTCGGGGACTTTATTTTTCCTTCGTGATTACCGAAGGTGGAGACGTCCGCTGTCAATGGAAATATATTCGTCATTCGTTTTTGTCGACGGAGGGAATAAACAACGGAGATCTTTATAGCCGATAGACCGCGCGATATTTCGAGGTGTCCACGGTTTCTTTATATTCCGGCTCATTTTGGGACACTGGTTGATATCCACGAATGGACTCCGCTGACGCGTCACTATTTCAAAATTCTCGAATAGGAGAAAAAGTTTCGCTCGAGTGATTCTGCGGAGGATGAAATATGAGAGCGGCAGATAAAAAGTTATTTTCTTTTGGAAATGAAAGATGGCGAATGGGAGTTCTTTCCCGGTGTGAGAAGCGTCGTCTCCGTTATTAAAAATTCTTCCGATACTTTTTCTTCCACGAATTCTTTCTTATAAATTTAAGAATAGTGTTTTTTGTTTTGTGGCGAAATATTGTTACGTTTGGAAGAATCTCTAGAATTATTCTTAATTTTAGGAGAATTCTGCTGATTTATCGAAGCGTAAGGCTGTCGTCTCTTTTAAGTTTTCTCTCAATATTTTAACGTTTATCCCTAAAGCTTTTTCGGAGAAAATGAATGCGAATGAGAGCCTCTTTATTTGCGAAGAATTTTTATAACCCAAACTTAGGACTCCCAGAGTTGTTAACCGTTCTCTTAGGGGCTGTTGTAGTGAGCTGCTCTCATTGAGTAATATGTTACTTCAGTTTAATTTCTCATTATTGGTTTATAGACATGTTTCTCAATTTTTATTTTACTTTGATTGTAATAAGACTTATATATTTTCCGTTGCTATTGTAAATGTGCTTAAAGTTGCCTTCACAATCAAACCTTTCTAAGTGAGAACTCATTGTCTCATTGACTCATTGTCTCATTACATGATAACCTAGAAATGACTGCGCTCCATTTCAAAGAGCTATTCTTTTAAACGAGACGTAGTATCCTTCTCAAAGTCTCGTGGCAAATCCCTTAGATATGTTTACACATAAAATGACCTACTCTTCATTGAATATAAAAGAGGAATGTCGCGGATGTGTAAAAACGCATTTTTTATGCTGATATGAATATGTTAATTTCCGTTTTATTCTCTGAATTTTGTTTATCGTTTTCCGAATTTTCTTCCTTATAAAAATAAAGCCATATTTAGAAAATGTTCGTATTTGTTGATTTGCTATGAAGCGAATGTCGAAGCCGTGTAATGGTAAGAATAAGGCCGATTATTACCATAATGTATACTTAAAATGTGCTTTAATTAATGTTCACTTTAGAGCTAAATATTATATTATTTTGTTATTTAAACTGAATATTATTGTTAATTTCCTATATGTATGTAATATATATTAGCATAGAAATTAATGCAGCCCTTAACCCTAGCAAAACAATATAATATCGGGCCCTGAAGTGAACTTAGTAGTTCAAGTACATTTTAATAATACTGGGCCTAAGTAGTAGTAGTATTACTAAAAGTGCTTCGACAGCTGACGTCATTTCGCACGTAGGCTCCCACCGGGAATCGAACCCGGGGCCGCTTTCATAGGCGTTGCCCACTTGGCTATCCGGGAGCCCATTAGGCTTAAGTGTACTATCGGAGGTATATACTGTCTTTAGTTTGAAAGCTTTACCTCTGTGTCGTGAGACATGTTTTACGTCCTTGGCGACGATTGAAGTAATCGTTTCTCGCGTTCACTTATAATTTGTCACTCACAGTTTGTAATTTGACAGCTACTGTATTTCTTTGACGTGAAAAGAATAATCAAAATGATTTTAGACTACTAGGCATCAACTTTTCTTAAAAATACACAGCCTGTCGGATCACATTATGAGGTAACTTTACTAAATTGCTAAAATACGATGATCATGTGCACAAGGACTTTAATAGAGGTTATATAAGAAATTATCAAAAGACGATAAAAGGGTTTTCAGGATGAACGTTTGGATTAATGTAGCCTGATTCCAGTAAAAATTATGACCACCAATTTCAAATACCGAAACAAAAAATGTTAAATGAGACATTGAAAAACTGGTCATGAGGTTTCTAAGACACTGTAAATCTGAATGCGGTGAACAGAGATGTATGACGGGGCAGAGGATACTGTGATATCTGATAATTAAACATTGGAGTTTTAAAATTCAGCTAATAACTTATATTCAATTAATTAGCAATATTTGGTTGGCGGAAGTAAAGACAAATTTCCTACGTATCATCCTCCATATATCTTTCATTCTCGAAATTTTCAGTAGAATTAGGTCAATTCACCACATCCAATTAAGCAAAGTAATGTAGGGTGTATCAAATAGTGTT
Source organism: Ladona fulva (assembly GCA_000376725.2). NCBI lineage: Eukaryota > Metazoa > Arthropoda > Insecta > Odonata > Libellulidae > Ladona > Ladona fulva. Next base: position 885,787 of record KZ308183.1, on the reverse strand, counting down.
AAATGTCTCATACGGATTAATTGGCTTCCTACTTGAAAGCCATTCATTGCACCTGAGAGTGGAACGAGGAAATTTAATTGAAAATCTGCCATCAGAGTTTGGTGCAACCGAGGAGTACAGCGGACTCGATAAGTAGGCAATTCATTTGTTGTCTAATTTTTAATACAGCAACCTACTCGCCATTATGGGATTAGAGGTATGTTCCTGGAGAGACAGAGAAAGAAACCAAAAGAAATGGTTTTTCTTATCCTCATGTATTTCCTAGAACTGAATGAACCGTCCTCTGTAGAATCGTTGTGTACGCGGAGAAAAAGTCATCAGGATTATTTTTCGAACTCATATATTTTTTCCAAGGTTTACGAATATGATTACCAAAATCTTTGTAGCGCTTATCTACGCTATAAATATGATAAATACAAAGGGAAAATATGACACATTCAAAATGAATAAAATTTCCTCAGCTGCTCTTGATAGCTGAAGCATATTATGAAAAAGTGAATAATTTTTAAGGTTTATAATAAAGGCACTGTTTATTGCGCATTTCCTTCATATATTATGACTCCATAGATTTTATTACACCAGTGACAAGAGTGTAGTAGTGTGCAATTTAAATTTTGATTGGTGAAATATTTGTTAATCAAAGATAAGTTTAACCAGAAGTCTCCATATGTAAATCTTCATCAATGACAGTAAATGCATATTCAAAGCCTCCATACTTAAGACATTTTAATTTTTAAACTATATTACAATATTTGCTTTTATCTTTATGAATGTTTCCCAAAGCCGAGCTTAAAATTACCATTTTGCAGTCCATTGATAAATCATTCTTTTCTCATTCTCACACGAAATTTTTAAAAAGTCGATTTACTCTATGATAAAATGGCCACTATATTAGGGGCCACTATATTAGGGGCCACTATATTAGGGGCCGCTATATTTGAAATAGTTCCGAGTCATCTAAAATGCTATAAAATACAAATGAAACTTTATGAAAAGAGTATCGTTACACTTTATATATTACCGTATGAATTCTTTTAGCGATTTGTCATTTTCTGAGGTAAAAGGGAAACATTTCTTCCACGCGAAACTCGTCCATGTAAGCACCTCACTAAAAGTCAAAAGAGACATATCGACGTGTTTACTTCCTTCCATACACCCACGAAAATAAATATAACCCTGAAATTTAACGCAGGAATACATTTCTTAAGCCATTATCCAGGCAGAGTCATTCATCAGCGTGGGGGTTGCCTAGACCTCTTCTCCAGTAATATATGCACGTCACCTTCCCCATTCTTCACCAGAGAGTGATGGCCGAGTCGCCGGTTTCCTCTCGCACGTCACGCAAAGAAAGAGGGATCACGTGACTGGGTCGGCCACATCAATAACGCGCGACACCTACGCATCGCAGATCATATCCCATATCTTCCATTGGTCGCTTGCTAATTTCGAAGCTGCGACTCGGAAGGTCTCCCGCTCTTACATAATTAAATCCGAGCCGCGAAAGGGGATCGCCGGATGCTCTCGACGAATGCGGTGTTAATGGCGTGGGTTCGGTAAAAGGTTGGCGCTGTCAGCGGGGAAAAAGTTCCTGGGCTCGCGTTTGCTTTAATTTAGCTCCGACGTAGGCTGTGGGCGGAGCTATTTTCACGAGATATTCGGTCCGCTTCGGTTTCCGTTTGTATTTCTGCGTCCTCTTTGTTTTTGGACGCGAGTGGAAAATTTGGACGAATTGAAGAGGAAGCGTGGGCGAGCGGTTGCGTTTAACTCTGCGGAGGGAAATTCGTTAGTTTACCTCCATGCCCCTGAGTTCCTGTTTGATTCGCCGTAGAAAGCTGTTTACCGGATATTCTATTAATGGCGCACACAGGTTGCCATGTTTATTAATTTCCTATCAGTTTCTGCTTCTGAGAGTGCGAGGATCTCTTTGAGGGAATGCGAGATCTTTTGATGAAGTTCGACGTGTCTTTGATCACAAAGATGCGGGAAACTGCAAGTAAATGATTACTTTTATGCAGGTTTTCAGACTTGTTCATCGCAGAATTTACAGTGCTTAAATATNTATATATAAATGAGAAATTAGCGGGAAAAATATCAAAATTCATAGCATAATTTTGAAAGAAAACTCTAAAGAGAAACAGTATGTACATACCTAATGCTTTTACGTCGAGAAAACAGGGTTAATTAGGTGAATTCCTACCGTTCCCAATTTTGCGTCTCGTTGCTAATTAAAATGAGGCATTTTGGTAAAAGGTTGCAAGAACACGTCTTTGAAACGAAAGAGGTTTTACCAGATGATGACGATTAAATTATTTGTGTATACTCTAGTTATTCTACGAGGCTAATTTGGCCGGCAGGCCACATCATAATTTTTGTTAAGCAAAGAGACTTTTTTACACGAAAAGTCACACAAAGGTAAATGAATGTCATTATATATCGTGATATTATTCATAAGAATCTTTTGATGAACAGCAAATCGGTGGGCAGAAAAGATAAAATTTTCGTCACGACAAGAAAAATGGTAATATACTTTTGTGTAAGACCGACAACAAAAGTTTCCGCTATCTAAAATCAGTTACCATGTTATAAAATTTATTTAAACGTACTCACATAGGAAAGCGGCAAAAATGGCCAAACACAGAGGCTATCGCCAGTAATTGTTCAAGATTTCCATAGAAATGTTTGCAATGTTAAAATTTCTTTGCACTTGAATCTCAGAAATATTTTATCCATTATTAAAAGTTTGCTTTAGGAAAAGAACTTTAAAGATATTCTTTTCGTTTATTTTATGTCATTACGAATTCTAATATTATCCAACATATCGCACTGTTCAAGGATAGTTTCTTTAGTGTATATGTACATAAAAATGAACAAAAAAGATTTATCAATGACTACTTATGGTCATATTAATAACTTATTAAGTCAAAATACAATGCATCTTACGTAGAGGCCCATTCAGTATCATTGTTTCCATTACAGCTGTCCGTATAGGGATGTCAAAGTCTTCTATTTTTAATATAGCTCTTTTAGCACCGGATAATATATTGAGAAGTTACGCTGAAGATTTACAAGTTCTTTCAAACAAATAGAATAAAACAAATCAGAAGTTACTAGAAAAAAAAATCTTAGCTTTATGGAGTCAACTTTGCAGCTCGAGACTCCGAGGTGTTCCTCCGCTTTCTCCTCAGTTCAGTCATCTTTTAATTTTTACACAGCGTTTCCTGGTAGATTCCTATGTAAATAATGGAGTAGGATTCAGTATTTTCATAAGGTATCTTTCAAAACTACTTTGAGTGAACAGAAAACAAGGTACTAATAAAGTTGATGAAATGCCAAATACTTGGAGAGGAAGGGATGACTGCACTTGGCATTTCATATCCAGACTGCTCTTTGAATAAGTGAAACGGAAGTCGCGGGATGTCCAAAGGAATCCCAAATGGAATTAGAAGTCGTGCTTGTGATCTCTACTGCTTCATGCACAAAGGGTGGGCATTTCAGAGGGGCTATTGCATCAGGAAACGGTACATGCACTAACTTCAAATGAGCACATTCTCAGAGAATATTTTAAATTTATGATTTAATCAAATTTACAAAAAGTTGTAAATATCATAGAATAGGAGGCCTATCGGGAACTCTGAAAAATGTTACGTGATAAGTGTTATCGGCAAGGGGCTTTAATGCTGTTCAGGGGTAATTTTCAGTTTATGTATGTGTAATGTTTGTAGTGGAGAATAAGTAATGTTTGTAATGGTTGTAATGTAAAAGTATAATAGAAGCTGAAATTGTGATTAGAGTAGTTTTTAAACAATTGTAGTTATTGGACGGGTAGATAGATACCAATCTTCTGTATTTGCATATGTAGAACTAAGTAAAATTGTGTGCAATAGTTGTGTAATGCACTGTAATTAAACGTCGCCACTTGACGAAACGTCTAACTGCGGCAGTATTGTCTAATAAATAAATATTAGAAGATTATCTCAGTATATATTTCTAGTTAATGTTGTAATTTAAAATTCTGACTTTTTCAACTTTCCGTTAACAGTCTGCTTCAGTAATACTAAAGGTACATTTAATCGCCGTCAGCAGTTTTGTTGACTCTGAAAATGTAAAAAGACGATCGTAACAGGCAGAAATCTATATTTAGGCCGAAATTGGAGATTTGTGCGAGAAGTTCACTTCCTTCCATTTATATATAATTAGCCTATTTCATATTATTCTCATCTTTTTTAGGAAAATTCATCATGTAAAAATCCTTGTTTAAATATTTATTTAAATTTCAACTTCATTTATTACACGCTCAAAAGCGTAGGTGTATTAATTTGCGTAAATACAAATAAATGAAATATCCTGTGTAATTTCGTAAGTATTGTTTTTCTCAGAATTTTCAAAAATACTCCTAGGCGACAAAGTTATTTAAAATTTATTATTTATTTCACCTGACCAAGCTTCATATATAGTTTTAGTTTCTAAGCAATTATACGAAAAAAAGTTTTTGTCAAAATCTCCGTTTCTCCAGTAATTAAAATTAATAAAAAGGTTTAACGTCCTTTTGGATACTGCGCTTTAGAAATCAAAGAATTTAATTAGGTAAAATTTTCAGGTATCGATTGGTGTGGAAGATTTTGGGGGGTTCCAAGCTCTGTTTGTAGGTGATCGAAGGTCTTCTTAGTTAGAACTTTTATATAAATAATTCATTCGACCCGTAAAAATCTTTCATCGAAAAATCAAAATCTAAAAGATAGCTATTCTTACGAATTTATTGTCTTTTAGAAGGTTCTTTAAGAAACTCGGTAATACGTGAAATTTATCATCTTTTAGACCATTAGATTTACAGAAATAAAATTACATATAGTAAACAATTGTGTCTCTTTAAAAACACCAGGGTTTCCGTAGATAGCAAATGATCAGAATGCAAATAAGGTATAAAAAAATTGATATGAAAACCAAATAAGCATTATCATCAGAACCTAATATTAAATAGGTAGAATATATTCTTCATGAATTTAATGATATGGAAAAGGGAGAGTTTTAGCCATTGAATGATACTCAAATTACCTGCCTTGGCAGTACATTTTGATAGCACTTTATCTACAGTAATGGGACTTATTAAGATTTTCAATTGAAATCTATTCTACTAGTGTCAAATAATCTCTTTGTATGAAAATAATTAAACATGTAAATTAATGAGTTTTCCATTTTACAAGAAAAAAAAAACTTTCTGTGAATATCTGAACTTAATGTAATGAAAATGCATATCAAACTTTGTATCTATAGTGAACATCTTTTTGGTTAAACTTGAATCAAAATAAATTACTAATTAATCAATTAAGTTTGATAGGCAAAATTCGTATTAATTTTAAATTCATTGTATATAGAAATTTTAATTTTGCTTTCTATCTACAACAATTTTTTATTTTTATACGCCTTAGATTAAATATAAATCAGCAATTAATTAATTATAACCCAGTTATTGTACAATTTTGAATAACTGTGTATTATATAGATATCAGTCAGTTATGAATACTTTTCCCTTAGATTGCATTTCATTTATGCTTTATCCTCAACAGCGGGGCCAGTTGCTATATCCGCCCTATGTAACGCCACCGAAAACAATTTCACGCGGAAGCGAAGAGACGGGTAGAACAACAGAGGGCCGTTTTTTAACCACGTAGGGCCTTTATAACCAACGACTCCCGAAAACAGAGTGGAGCTCGTATTTCGCCCTAATGAAATGCCGGAATCCCCTCTTTTCTCGTAGCGCCTGGAATAACCCCGAAAAGTGAACCCGCATTACAAGAAGGCGCGACCGGTTGCCTGCATCCACGGGGTCGACCTCCCGCTCAGCCGGCCGAGGGAAATTCCGACCGAAGCGGAGGAGACGATATATGGCGACGTGTTTCCCTCGATTTTCCTTCCGCTATTCCCTCTCGGAATCGTCCCAGACGAGCGGAAAAGGTGTTTCATGCAAGGACGGCGGTGCGAAACGGGGAAAAGGCGGTGAAGGTAGAGTCGTCTCGCCATCTCTGGCCAGGGATGAGGTGTTAGGTTCTCATAGGAACCTCCTCTTTCTAATTCTTCACACGACAGATAAACCGCGAAATCTTGGTTGCGGTGAGTGTTTGACGCTTACGTTGTTAAGCAGAAATTGCTACGAAAGGGTGTTTCATTCTTGCGAGGCAAAAGCCTGTCCTACCCTTTCTGTTATGAATAAGTGTTTTTTCTCCTATACTGAATTACCTGTACAAAATTAGTGGAAAAAATGTATTAGAATCAGTTGTATATCTCGGAATCACACTTAAAAAAAAATAAACTGGAGGACACATATCCGAAGAATCTGCGGTTAAGTAACTAAGAAGCTCAGCTTTATAAAGCACACTGTAGGTAGATGTGATGAAAAAGCTATAGAGCTAAGTTATCTCACCTTAATCCCATCTGCAATATGCGGCTCTTTTGTGGAATTGAAGGTGGTTGAACTCGAGAAAGTGCAGTGCAATGCAATGCGATTAATTAAAAAATACTTTAATAAAAAGGCAAGTGGAAATTCTCTCAGACGCAGGTTAGGAATCCTCGAAAGAAACTAGATTAGAAGCTAGGCTGCGATCGCTTGATACATTCAGAGAAAGTATATTTGCGGAGGACGTAATCGGTATTGTACGACACCCCTGCTACTACGGTCTAACCGACGATGAGCGTAAAATAGGAGTAATTGCTACGAGAATAAATCGTTTTAAGGGCTTATTCTTTCCGCGAACAGTGTGCGACAGGAATAAGCAAAAGAAATGGCTCGAATGCTCAAATTTCACACCCACTGCCACAGTTAAAAGGCGGATTGCAGGGTATTAACGTATCTGTACGTCGGTGTCTGAAATATCACGTCAAGAATATGGAGGCCAAATATTCAATCTTTTGTATTCTACGAATATTGATGCTGCTATTTCTCGAGCTGATCTCCAAATTTAATTTGAATTTACATTTATTGATTTGCATTGAATTTCATCCAAGTTTACCGGGGTGGGAAACGTAACAAGTGGATCCAAGAGATAAGGAAATATATTGGAGAATTGGGGATATCCGAAGACACAATAGAGGACCGAATAGCCTTTTGTAGCTCGATAAAAGTCTTAATGGTTTCATGGGGAAAGAATAGAATAGGACGACAGAAGGAAGAAAGAAATACAATATGAAATAACAAGGAAGTTTTGGTAGAAGGAATAGAAAGAGAATACAGAGAAAGAAAATGAAAGCATTTACGAGGTTGGGACGAGTACAATTAAAATACAAAAAAATTAGAGTATATTAAATAAATTATAAATTAACAATGTACTGCATTTTGTATCTTTTTACGTACAGTGTATTAACGATATTTTGAGTTATTCCTTGCTGTTATTTGCAATTAACTTTCGGATTATTTACTTTAAACGACTGCAGAGACATTATTCTTAAGGCCAAAGTAATGTATTCTTACTTTTTATACAAATAATAGGGTGGAGATAATATTTGGAAAAATCTTGGAGGCCTCATGTATCCACTTTCATCGTAACCAAACTAACATTTCAGTGAGTTATATGTTTTAATTCAATTACGTTTGAAATGTTTCCTTTTTGTGTGTATCTAAATCGAAACGCACTTTTTCTGATTCCACCTGTTTAATTTCAGGGGAAAATTCTTTCTGAAACTCATAAGACAGTAGAATCTACTGATTTAACCTCGGCACTGTGGTAGATCTCCATTACAAGGAACAAGGAAATGAACACTTCTACCCTTTGTACAAAACTTTTTATTGCACGACCATCGTTTCGACCCTTTACCTGATGATGACCTGAAGGGTCGAAACCATGGTCGTATAATAAAAACTACTGTACTAAGGGTAGAAGTGTTCATTTCCTAATTCTTTACTCGTGAGAAAGGTTTAAATTTTCAGATGAAATGGATTTTAAGGTTTAGTAGAAGCGCCGCAGACAGTGAGCCGCTTCTGATGAAAATTTTCTATCTATTCACGAAGAGAAAAAACAATTTAGCTGTTCCTTTATTTCCCAATGCCCCCACAAACATTAATTTACTGGGCAATTACAATACTGGACTCAAACAATAACAAAGGACGTACACAGAAAACCATTCCCTAACCGGATAGATCCGACTAGCCGGGACTTGAACTCGGGAAGTTAGGTTTGTAGGGCTAGTATGCCTACCACTCCACCATCAGTAAATTGGTACTCTTTCAGTCAAACGCAACTACCAATTTTTGGAAACGTTTCAAACGATTCATTGGCTAAAACCTGTGAGTATTCCACATCTTTTATTTACTTGGATCAAAAATTCTGAAGACGTATGCATAAAATTTTGACCGTTTCTTGTAGGTATGTGTGGTAATCCAGCTTCTTCTGGAGAGATTTTTCGAAGCGTTCAAGTGGGAATATTTATGGTTCCAGATTGGATTTGAAGCAAAAAATGGCCAAGAAGATTTGTCTTTCAAGTGAGGCCTGAGTTTGAAGTTTTGCGATTTATGGTGATAATGAAAATTCCCTAGCATGACACCTTTAAAAAGATTCATGCCGATATTTTACAGGTAAATCTGATTTCCCAGGAAGTTTTCAAGAATTACTTTTAACGCCCTGAAAATGTCGTCGTAATACTGTTTTTCTCATATTTATCGCCATGACGCGTTTACGGATTACCATTAATAAAATAGTAAAATAAAAAAAATAAAATAATAAAAAAACATTAAATAAATTAAATTATACGTTTTTGATATATTTCAACATTGAATGATCAATCGAATCTTTAGAATTTCGAACTTTCGACCTCGGAACATTCAGATTTTCGTTCATAACGTCACAACATCACGAATTTGGTCCATTGATTCGTTTCGAGTAAAAGAAAAGCGAGTCGATTCAGCCAGCTGCGGAAAAACGACGGAAGGATAGGGTTTCGCGTCAGTCGGTACGGGACCGAAATACTGAGCTGGTGAGGGCGTCGTCGCTTTTGCTTTCTTTTGCCCTTCGCGGCGCTGAATTTCCTCGTCTTCGGGAGAGAGACTAACTATGTTTCCTCTTAATCACGGACATTTCGTTCTCTGCGACGTCGAAACACGTAAAGCAAATCTCTTTTGAAGGAGTCCTCAACCGCGGGCAATTTCAGCTCCGGACTTCCCAAATTCTCTACCATAAAGGAAATGCTTCGGCGTCTTTTAAGGGGAGATAAACAAGAGTCTTGTTCCGGGGAATCCTAATGGCGAGAAGGAGAGAAATGCTAGCAGGAGATTTACAGGTGGATTGTAGATGTTTTAATATATATATAAAATATATATATGGTTTACTTAACACAGGATCTTGAAATTCGTCAAAAATTTTCTTCTTGCTGGATTCCAGAATCTTACGAATTTGAAGGAACTGACGTTTTAAAAAATCTAAGTTTTATAAATTTTTTGAATATTTATGAATATGACACTAATCAATTGTCAACTAGGAATTGCTAGACTCGAATTTCTGGACACTATCACCCATGTAAGTCTACAGAATGTTGATACATTTATTGTCAGGCCCTCTTGGGGAAATATAATTAAATTACATATCTGGTGAGTCAAGTGCTTTTCTAATATGTTTTATTTTTTATCTATTTATTCAAAGCTTCTTGTTCACAACACCAACACAGCCCAATATTACTGCAGGAAAATAAAAAAAGCCGAATTAAATCGTTCGAAGCCACGCACGAGTACATGTAATTTTTTCACGATTTTCGAATTTCGATTTTCGGGTCAGCCAAACTGCGAGGCATATTTTTCATATTTTTCTTCGTCATTAAGATTTTTTCAAATTTTAAGTTACTACGAGTATATAATTTAATTAAATAATTACATTCTATACGTGTCCAATTGAAATTTAATTAAAATTAAACAAAAATTCTAGGAACAGAAAAAATTTACAATACCTTTAACAAAGGGAAAAATAAAACTAATATGATATAAAATAAAAATCTTTCCTTTTGTCTTTCTTTGGTACCTTTATCACAAAACACCATTTGTAGATAAAATTGAATTCAATGTTAACTTCTATTCCTTAATTGCGCAAACATTTTAAAACATTTTTGCAATAAAGTTCATTCTTTTAGCTTTCCCTTATATCGGAAGGCATTGCAAGTTTAAACAATAAAGATATTGGACAGTTCGTTTACTTACTGTGTAGAATGTATGAACGATTTTGATTTCACGTGACATTTTTTTAGCCAATTTCACACATCTTACTTATCTTAGGAATAGCTGTATTAGACCATTCTTTTCTAAAAATTTCATATTTCCTCCTTTGTCATCCTCGTTTGCTTCAGCACCAGCTTATATAGTCATTACTGTTAAACTTTTGGTAACGATCGGCGGATCAAGGATCGGAAAGGGGCGGGTTGTGTAGACGTCATATGTTTTTCATCCGTTTCGTGACGCAACGAAGAACATTTGCCCTTTCTCTCATTACCTTTACTTTTTTGCCATCCGAGAGAGTGGCTCTGGGTTGAAATAATAAGAGGTAAAAGGGAATTGCCCCGTGACCTTTTCTGACTGGTTCTGCGTATCGATTCAGGCTCACTGCCAGCGGCACCTTTTATATGGTCGTGCATCCGGCGCTCTCCGCCGCCCCCTCCTCATCACTTCCCTTTCTGTCTCGCGAAATTGCGGAATCGTTCAATTCTTTTCCCGCAATTATCCAAAAGAGGAAAGGATGTGAGGGTGCGAATCGGGATTTTCGCGGGGTTCCGTCTCGACTTCTTTTTTCTCTGAGGGAGAGGAAATGCTCGAAACGTTGAGGATACGGGTTCAACCACGAAATGAAACATATAAAAGCTTAATCAGTAATTGACTTTATCCTTCGTAAAAAAGAGATCGATGTTTTTTTCAAGTCTCGCTTTATATTACCACGCTTTAAATGAGCAAAATTAACATTATGAAGGTTCACAAAGTCACGGCTGATTTCATCGATTTTATTTATCGAGCAAATTTAAGTATTGTTAGCATAGTATCGAGCAATTTCTTCTTTAGAAATTCAATGGAGAATAGTTATTATGCAAACAGACGCCTAATAATATTACTAAAGGGAATTAGTAGGAGAGTGGAAGAGTTAGGATAAAAAGCAATAGTTGGGCCTATGTTAGAATATACGCAAATGTATTGGATCCGTATGATGAATGTTGATAAGGCCGAAGAAGTGCAGCGAAAAGCTGCTAAATATTTAATATGGAGACATAAGAAAAAAGATAGCGTTAAGAAATGTTAGAAATTCTTGGTTGAGAATTATTAGAAAAGAGGCGGAGTATAAATCAACTTAACACCCAGGTGAGCTCTGGATATTTCGCCTATTTGGCGATTTCGATGTTTGGCGAAATATCCTGAACTGGAATATAGGATATTTCGCCAAAAATCGAAATCGCCAAATAGTCGAAATATTCTGAACTCACCTGGGTGTTAACCCGAGAAAAAATCACACAAACTAACCCCCAGGAAAATATCAAATCTCTATAACTAGTAGACATCTTTCAGGTAATAAACGGAGGCGAGTCTTGGAATAAGTGCAGAAGCAGAATAGAAGAACCGATTTATATTGCTCGAAGGGATCATAAGCAGAAGTTAAAGCTCGGTAAAACAAAGAACAGATTTAGTTATGTATTCATTTATAAATAAAGGGATTAAAGGAGTGGAATAGTTTGCCTGAAGAGGTCCTTATACCCTTACGTAAGGATACAAAAGAGTTTAGAGAAAGATGCAGTGTTAATTGTGATATAGAAATCTAATTTGGATAAATTTGTTGTTACATTTAGAGCCAATTTAATATAAAGGGTATGACATGTATTAGTAACATTCTATTGTGTATTATTTGTATTTTTAAATGAATTGTATACTATAGGATTATGCTGTCAACAATCTTGTATATAACCGCGGCGGAAATTTGTAAATAAATATATAAGTGTAAAGAAAGCTATATTAATCTCTATTTTACTAAGAACGGAAAAAATGTTATTTAGAAAGTTATATCCAAGAAAATCAACAAAAATGAAAAACAAATAAATGTATTTTATTATTTAAAAATTAAAGAAACATATATTTATCATTAAAAATAAAGAAAGGAAGTTGTTTACTCACTTATTTGAGACAATACAACTAGATTAAATCTTCAACTATCCAAAGTCATTCATTTTCTGATTTGTTTAGAGCATAGGTAATTTTTCGACGGTTGAAATGTTTTTTCTCTACAATTTTGTTGATCGTACATATCTCATTAATATCGATCCTAAATTGAGAGAACAAGATTATGCGAATACTTGGATGTATTTTCCTCAAGATGTAACAGTTCATTCATTCAACATATGTGTGTTCATAATTTCGTTAATATCAGCGTAAATTGTTGAATATTGTTTATCAATTACTGAAAAAAATTTCGAGTTTCATCGACGATAAGCGGAGTTCATAATATGAACTGTTGGTATGACATGAAATATTTATTAATCAGATTCGAATCGATTCGTTGTGACAACAAAATTTCCCAATTTTTTTATTGATGCAACCGATTAATTTCTCAGCTAAATTCGTGGAAGCTCTCACAGAAAAACGATTGGCAAGAAATTGGTCTTCCGAAGATTAGAGGGACCAAAGAGTATGAGTGAGATAAATTAAGTTTAGATAGGGGGCAGCACTACGAGGGATGAGCCCAACTCTCTAATTATAATGCATAAGGACTACAATGGAGCTATAACGGAACAGGACAATGCAGACTAATTAGTTACTGTGTGCTCGTTTTAATAATGGCTGACTAATGAATATGCTAGTAGGGGGAAACTTATATTTTATTCTTTTCACCTGGCATTAAGCCATATTAACAACTAAATTTCTGGTATTTGCTCTGATGCAAAGACCTCCTTTATTCTTCGATGATGCTTTTATCTTTTGCTACGGCATACCAAATTCCATTTGCCCGAAAATGTTTTGATTTATTTGAGTTTAAAATAGCGATATTTAAATATATGCGAAGAATTTAATTGGCACGGATATAAAATTTGATTTTTTAGGTAAAAAGAGTGGATTTTATGAGGTAAGGTATTTTTTGGATTCCGAATAAAAGTTTTTCGAATGAAATTTCATAGTTTATTGATTTTTTATGCAATCGGAATGCCCACTGCTTCACAGTTCCTGCATCGTATTTGAAAATTTTTGATTAATTCAATGACAAATTTTGAACGTTTCGGTTTCAAATTATCTATCATAAACATGACTAATGCAAACTCATCAGACATGTGCTGTGGTAACCTCAAGGCAAATCACAACAGGATTATCATGAGATTATCAATTACTTGCTTTTTTTCTGTAATTCTCTTTAATGTCCTATTTTGCCTCATGCAAAATAGCGGTATGGTATCGGTTTATTTTATAATAACGATTTATTTTACTAATTAGGAAAGTTTCTGCTATATTATCTTAATTTTCAGAAAGTATAATTCCTTTTATACCTCAAGGTAAAATTGTAATTATAATGAAATTCTAAAGACTATAGGAAGGCTTTTTTGTATTCAAGGTATATTGGGGAAAGAATGAGGAAGTCACCATTTGACATATTTTATGGAGTCCAGAGTTGTTGGAACACCGTAATTTACAAAGAAAAATAAATATATATTGTACACAAATAATTTATTCGGAATGGATCATGTTTCGGTTGATGATGACAACACTTAATGATGGTGTGAAACACCGAAACCACGATCGTTTACAAATAAAGTTATTATGGACATGAATGATAACTTCACCAAAATATAACTTACAATGTTAAATTTAACTTATGTATTGACAATTGAGGTTAGATGGAAAAGAGGCCAGCTTGGCCTAGCCTCGCCTTATAGAGTCAATGCATTCATTCATTCATTTATCTGAATAGGGAAGATACATAAGTTAGCCTTCTACCTCTCAGTATATTCACGTACCTTAAATACCCTTTTAACGTCATTCCATTGTCTCATTGATATCAAACCCCGCCCTTTACATAATTCAACGACTTTTTCAGATGCGATGTTCAGAGACTAATTTTTTTTCATTATTATTTATTGATTATTGATTTATTTAGGCGTCAATTGAAAACGTTGGTCAATTCTTGGAATTATTTCCTTTTTTAGTGTTCCCGGGTATGAGTTAAACCACTCTTTAGCGGATTAAATATTATTATAAAACGTCGATCGCTTGTTCTATAAGCCTCCAGTCGTTTCAGTTATCTTATTTTAATTTTATTCCTTTACTTTCATAATAGATAACATATGAGTGAATGCATTTGCTCCACGAAATTTCTTCGTCCTGCTCATATAGAGACTGGATGGTACACTTTAATATTTGGTCTACCTCGATGTATCTTCAAGCGAACTATAGAGCTGATATTTTATTTCTTTTTTAATGCATTTATTTGTATTTACTCTATACTTAATATGTAAAGTTTTAGAATAAAACCATCAACCCAATCGCACCCAAGTCATAGTGTGATGGCAGATCACTTTCGAGTAGCAGCGTATAAAATCGTGATGGAAGATCGCGTACTGGAAGATTAACTTTTAGGTGAATTCACTAATAACGAGAATGTTATTCTAAGGAGGCTGGATGGTAAATCACAAATATTTTTAAAAAATTTTAACGAATTTGCTAATCACATCACTAACTAGGGTAAATAATTCTTTCATAGAGCCCCACTGTATCGTTAAACAGCGAATTTGCATTAAAGACATATTATTTCCGGGTAATCTCTCCCATGGGAAGCACTCTCTCGTAATTTGGCTCCGCAGGCGACGCGGGAAGAAGGCACGGAAACAGGGCTCCAGCGGACCCAATAGGGAACATAATTTATTAAGGAGGGGACCCCTTGCAAACCCATTAGTTGCTATACTCCGCACCTCAGTTTGCGTAAGATTTATCGAGCCGCCTCCCATGATGCCCCAATCCGAAAACAATGGCCTTTTATTTTAGGGACTCGGGATGTCGTCTGGTTGTCCCTACCAGGGACCACCGGTCGAATTAGAGGTCGCCAGAGGTAGCGAGAGGCGGGGGCGTTACAACAGGGCGCTCGTAACGTGCACTGGGCACATCTCGTTTGCATGATAAAAGGGAACGGTCCGGCGGCTATCCGGATGCCGGTGATCTCCAAAGGTTTCCGGCGACGGCGATTTCGTGGGCAATTGAAGTCGAAGAGGATTCACCGTTCCGTTTTTGCGTGTTTTTTTTGTCCGAAACGACCTGGAAGATTTTAAGGGTGACGGGATTGCTAGGGCATCGCTTTTTGTGGACGGCCACCATTTACGTAACGGAGACCATCAGACCGCCGTTGCATTGCGTACTGAATGGATTCGAATATCCAACGGGGAAATTTTTTATGGCCTACGAAATGTAACGTTAAGAGAGCTGATTATTTCGTAAAATCGACCAATTAAAATTTGACTTTGCTCGATCGTTGATTCCAGAAGAGGTGGGCAACCTGCGGCTGAGAGGCCTGACTCTTCCTTAACCGGCGTTATAACAAACTTAGATTGAGTTATTGTATTTTTTATTATCTGTATTGTTGTTAATGCAGATATATTGTTATGTAGCTGTTTATATATGATAATTGTAATGTGGCTTAGATTGTAATTGCTTAGTTATTATTTATATTGTACTCATTGACATTGACTCATTTTGTCTGAATAGGTGAAAATATGTTTACATTCAGATAATAATTTATATTTTTTGCATATAACTGTTTTCTTTATTCCTATAATATTTATTTAATTTTTCTTATCTACGTACTCTTATTGCAGTCCTGGTACTAAACTCTTTTGGGACCGTTGTATTTGTATATCATGTTATTCTTTTTCAATTTGTACAAACAACTTATTTCCAGTTGTTATATCTTGCTATAAAATAATGTATATGTACCGTTTTTTCGCTTTTCTGTTGTGATTTAACGTTTCTTTTCCTTAAAACTTAGTTAACTATCAGTAGGATTCGCAGGTTTTTCACACTCACCTTATTGTTTTTTCTTTCTGAGGTGTATTTTTTCATTAGTTCTAACTTAGGTTTTTAAACCTACAAAGTAGTTTTCTTCTTTGCACTTTCTTCAAGCCATCTCTTTTAAACTTCATATGACGAAGGGTTAAATGTAAGAAGAGACTTGTTAGCCTCAATCTCGCCCTAATAAAATCGCATTGTTTTTATTATTAAATAGATATTCTCATATACTATTTCCTTCCAATTATAATATTTATAACAAATACTCTCACACGCGCTCACACACGCATATATATGCATACAATAGAATCAGTTCTTCAACCTCGCACAATTGCAATATAGCAACATGTATCTCAAATGCAGCATGATGGTTGAACAGGTTACTTTCAGGGGAAAGGAGACTCCCACCCAGGTATTCAACTAAGGGAATAAAATGAGGGGAAACTAAACTCGCTTTTTGTAACGTTTTAAAACTAGTCGGTATAATAAATATGTAAACTTCATCCCAGAAACAGATATTTACAAATTTGGCCTTAAGAGATGTAATTGAGTTCAGCTATACTTGCTCCTCACGGTGATAACTGTTATTTGAATGCGTATCGGTCGAGCTACTAGCACCCAGAATTACGTAATTAATTCTTATTTTCTTTAATTTTCCGTCTATGGTGTTGTTTCCATTTTTGAGTTGTTAATTATCATTCACATTGTATAAGCACTTAAATAATTCATTCTCAGCTAAAAGATAGCATGCGAATACGATGTGAATAGTTTCCAATATGTAATAAGTACTTGTACATTCAAATTACGCCACAAAACAAGAGGAAAGCCTTGAATGTTACTCGACGATACAACTGCAAATCAGGAACTAAATAACTGTCTTAAATCTGCATGAAAGTTAAATTTCGCCATAGGTTACCCAGTAATCTCTTAATCACCATAAACCTCCATACATTCCGCCCTGCGCATTTCCTTAGGTTTAATCAATACCATTCGTCTTTTCATGTGTTGCATGTCATTCCTCATTTTGTCTTTCTGATCTTTACTTTGCAAAGACAATGAGAGAAGTGTTCCAACCGTAGTTCTCTCTAAGTTTTTTCAACTTGTGTCTGCATGAAAATCGATTTCCTAGTATTCCGGAGATACGCAATGATCGCTTAGGAAGAATAAAGATTCCAAATTTTCAATTTTCAATTCTCAATTAGCAAAGTAAAAAATGCTAACGAATATCATTGAGAAGGAGCAGTATAACGAAGAAATGCATGAAAATAGAGCTGTTGGTTTCAAACTTATTAATGATAGATACTGGGCGCTCGAAAAATCTGTTGGACGGCATTTGCAGCATTACCAGCGTCCAGCATAGAGAGAAGCACAATGCAACGAATTATGAAAAAAATAATGCGTTCGTGACCATTTACCTTACATCTTTCTGATATCAATCTGTCTAGTCTAAGATATATGAATTAAGGGAATAAATTAGAAGCGTTAAGATTTTGAGTACCTACCTATACGTTTATTAAAGATTATGTTACAAAACAAAACTTAGTCCACAAAAAAGAAAATACAACCGGACCGGTTTTGAGGTGGTTATTGCTCGGTACGTTTTGTTTGAATATGTGTTTTAATATTTTTATGCTAATTTAGAGATTGACTTGCCTAAATTGCATGTTGTTTGAACTGTTGCGTTCAATTCTCTGAGAGTTTTTGATTTCATTTTATGAATAATGTATACCCTTCTTTCGTTGTAAGCTTTGAAGGGATGTAGGATGCAGTGATCTGCCGCATTTTGATTGATATTAAATTTCACGCCTATTTCTCTGGAAATATGGCTGAAAATTCCGATTTAATGAAGCTCATTTCAAAACTCAGAATACATCAAAGCGTGATTTATTGCCATCATTTTCCGTATTAAGCTGGGAAAAATGTCTATTAATCTTGGGGCTTTATAAAATATGAAATTGCTGTCACACATTAACAATAAGTTGATCGGGAAATGAATTTTAATGCAGTTCGTTTGAAATTAAAATTTCATCATCGTTTGGCAATTCATATTATTCGCCCAGTATGAATTAATAAATCTGATCCTGGAATAAATCCAGGATCAGATTTATAAAACCCAGAGTAACAAATACGCTTTTGAGTAATAAAATTAAACGAGTAGAAATGCTGAATATTTTACTTCGTCGAATAAACCGCATTTCCGCTGCACGAAAGCGCCCAATGGATAAAATGTGGACTTCACTCGAAGTTTTGAAACCGAATGACCAAATCTCTTTCTGGTTTGAATATTAACGCATTTACCCACATTCCCAAAACACAACTTAGAACTTTCACAGTAGAAATATAAAACGGGGCATTACTCCACAAGAGGGGGTAAGTGAGGCATTTTTCTCTTCAGCTTCTGCGCTCCTTGGCACCAAAATTCCATGTAATATTTTCATAACGATTCTTAATTATGAATTTGAAGTTAAATAGTAAATTGTGTAATGTAATGTATTTATATATGTAAATGTGAATCGTAAATGTTTCTCGTAATCGCTCTATTCTGTGGAATAAAATAATCTGAATGACTCGAAGGTTCCGAGAGTATGACACTTTTAATGAAAATGGTGATATTGATTGTGACTTCATTACAAATCATGCCCTGCTTTAATACGTTTTCAAAACCCCTTTTCACTTATTATACTTTTGCAAAGATCGATGAAAATTTGCGTCTATACTTATTTTGAAATTGTTATTGGTTTATTAGCCCATAATTGGCTCGGGCCCGAGTTTATGCACTATAGTTTGTAAATATAAACAATCAGCCTCCAAAATGAATCGAAGGACATTTATATTGAATGATATTTTGTGTTGCAGCTATCAAAGTGCCTCTGCAAACTGTGCGTTTTGGAGTTCCAATTATTGAATCGTTGTGGAAGTGATTTACGTAATGTTTAGTAATTGCTAGAATGAATTGAAATCATCTGCATATATATATATATATA
>KZ308183.1:792545-863607 GCA_000376725.2 Ladona fulva | reverse complement strand
CTCGCCACCATTTTCTATATATATATATATTGGATTAAATTTAACGAAGTAAACCTTATTAAAAAATTATTTTCTTTGGTCGGATGACTGAGTTAAGGTCTTATTTACCACAGTGGCAATATTATACCAATTGTAAAACGTTCGTTGAAATACATATGCACTCGTTTGACTTCTACCTCTCAATATTAAAACCTCTTTTCAGCTATGGCAGTTTCATTCTCCTCTGGAACTTATTTTTCTGTTTAATTCAATTTTTGCTTTAGTTACCGAATTTCTTCTCTAAAATTGCTGTTTATTCAGCCGAATTAATATTAAAGCAGCATTCTGATTTCTTAGAAAACAGGCCTCCGGCTAGCCACGTTGGTAGTAGGTTGGTAACGCGTCCAACTTCGGTTAAAGTGGTTCCGGGTTCGTTTCCCGGAGGGGGCTCCCGTGCGAACCTTAGCCGTCCAACCTATTTTGGAATGAAAACCACTACTACTTCTTGAAAAATTGATCAACTTTTGTTCTTGTGAACGTTATTATAGGCACGATAAAGCAAAAGGCGGCCAAATGCATCATCGACTCATCCCTTTAATCGATGCAAATTGAGCTAGCTGATGGACGACCGCAGGTATTAATAAGGCATTTCCTCAGGAAAGCGTTCTTTCACCCGGGGAAAGAAGCAGCCGAAAAAGAGTGGCTAAGGCCACTTTTTCGCGTGTTATGGAGAAAGATTTCGGGGCAAATTGAACATCGGAGTGATGTAAGAGGAGGGAAGGGACATCAAAGAAGCCGTTTTCCGAATGAGGAACGCCTCCGCGAAAGAGAAAACTTGCGTCTATCGATCTTTCCACAGTGAAGGGATTGCGACCGGAGAATGGGAGAGCGAGGGGCATTACTGTGAAGAATGGAAGTACTTTGTCGATGGCTCTCTTTCGGCCGTAGTCCCTCCCTCGACTCCGCAAATCCCTCGCTAGGTCAGGGAAGCAGTCCTTGGCCAGGGAAAGAATAATAGAGGGGAATTTCTGGATTATTCTCTCCACTTAGCCCGAGTTTCCTTTTGAAATGGCCCCGAGGACGACAGTTTGCGTTGACTACAGCGAAGGGCTTACGTTTCGAGCCGAAGTTAGGAGAAGGGAAGTGGCGACCCTCCAATCTTGAATTTCTGAGCAGTCTCTCTCGCTAAGGAATTGACCCAACAGGAGAGAACGGCAGAAACAGAAGAAAACTCTTTGGCGTTGGAGTGCCTCGTTAATTGGAGAAATGATACGACTGGGGAGGATTTTCTACGAACTACTGGTACTACTTTCTGGTATAATAATTTCATTAGCAGTTGTAATGTCTGCGAATTTGGTTGTGTCATGTGTTGAGCCCAAAGGCTGGTTGGATCGTCAAACCCTCGACTATCAGATGCAAAAAGCTTTGGAGAGGGAATGTGGTTTATTGGGTAGAATGACAATGAGCTCGTTTTTCCTTGTTTTCCTGAAGAAACGAATTCTAAAAGTAGATAGAAGCCTTTGTAAGCTCAGCGCAGTGAGACTGCGTATAAAACTTTCTATCGTATTCATTGAGAGGTGAACAGGAATTCAGTCTTTTACCTCATTGGCTCTTATATTATGAAAGCTTGGAAGAGTAAATTTAAATAGAAGGTAATTTTTATGTTAAGAGCCAAATATTAATTTTTTCAAAATATGATATGAATACCAGCTATATCAACATTTTCTGTTAACGTTTTATGATGGAGTAAAGGCCCTGTTACCATATCTTGATGAATGAAATATTTATCATTTTTCTTTTGGTACGGGATTGAGAAAAATATATCTTTTATACAGTTTTATCTTGTTCATGGCTGTGATGCTATGAAAGCTACCGAGGTTCAGTTATGCTGCATAATAGTATTAATTAAGGTTTCTCCTTTGGGAATGTTACGAAAAGAGTTACTCGTAGAGTCATTGTGCTTCATTAACGTGGGCTTGTTCTGCTTATAGCATTCTGGCTCAGTGAGGAATGCTAGGGAAAACTACCTCACTCCTCATCTTGCCTAGTAATCCTCATTTCCTTCTCCTAGGTCTTTGTAGCCGATGTTAGAGGGGATGAGGTCCCAACCGGCCTTCGGGCTGAATACTTCACAGACAGAGTAATAATGATAATAAGGGAATGATAATTAAGAATATTTTACTAATGTAAAGCGTTGATAAATCAGGCATTAAACCAATTAATTCTTATGAGTGGCATTGAACGAATAACGCTAGAACTGAAGAATATCTCACTATAAAAAGTTTAATCGGTTTTAAGGAATGATTTTAAGGTTAACATACCTTATTAAATAATAATGTATAGCCTTCAACGGGCGAGAATGTGGAAAAGTACAAATATTATATAATACCACGTTAAAAAGGTTGTGCAGCTCGTGTATTTATCTAAAGGATAGGCGAAAGTGAAAGTCTGCGGACAACTGGGAATCGAATCTCCCAGTTTTCGGGGGATGGGCTCCTACCAATTGAACTGTTTCGCAGGACAGTCTCGCTGCGTTTTATGGGCAACCTTTTCATTCCTCTCCCTTTCCTTTTTACTGAGTAATGTCTGCGTGCGCTAAATATATCGCCACAAATTTAGTCTGCAAATTTGACGCTTTATACACTGTTTTCAGTTTCAGTATAGTCTTTTAGTGAACATTGGCTTCATGAATGTAATTAGGCTGATTTCAGTTCATGAAGTATCGCGTGATCGTCACTTGACTATCTTTTAAAAGAATAAAATGCGAGATTCTGTGAAGAAATGCTCAGGTAATTTTTAAAATGTAGCGTTTTTCTTACGAATGCTTGCCTCTATTCACGAATATTAAAATTACATGGACTTCCGGAAATCTATTTGCATGAGAAATTTTATTAAATGGAATATAGAGTGTTAATTAGGTGTATTATTTAATCACTTGATTCAGAAGTAAAAATAAGTGAGAAAATAGGGTCTCTAAATTTTTAAATTCATTTTTCGATGAGAAATATTAGGGCAAACGCGAGGTCGAACTTAATCTAAAATTAGGAGACCAGCACGTACCTAACGCGTAATTTCATAGCGACAATATTTACCGTCGGGCTGTACAAGAGATAACGCAATAATTTACAAACCATAGAGCGGTGCAAACATCAGCGTCAACCCCGACGATAGTATGCTAAGTGAGAAAATTATAAGGACAGAGCAGATTAGTCTGGGACGTGGAGATATTTCGCTGGAATGCCTTAATACTTTCACTAAAGCTGTTGGCCATAAACAAGAGAGGCCAAGGGACGGAGACCCAGCTTGAATCACGCATCAATCACACTCGTGGGATCCCCGGGTTGGTTAACTAGCAGAGGGCATTGAGAGCTTTTGGGTGAAAGCCTTACATAATTGACAGTCGTCTATAGAGTAGAGGACAGCCTTCCGTGATCCTCCGAGCTCTCATTATATTTTAGTGGCTCGTGCATTATTAAACTACGAAGGTGAGCATCGATCATTGCTAAGCTGGCAGAGAGATATATAAATTAAGGTCCCCAGAGAATAGTAAATTTATGTAGAAGAGAGAAGACGGTTGGAATTCAAGCAAATGAGCTGAATAATCAAACACGCACGCGTACGTGGTTTCTGGGTGTTGTGAATTTCCTCGTGGAAATAATATGAGTCATTTAATACCTTGGATGACATCACAGATACACAAAGTAATAATCGTTTATTTTTAATTGAACAATATAACCATAGTATTGCTATTATGTTATTATAATATACACTTAATTGGTTTATCTTCTTCTACTAAACTTCTTGAAATAAAGAGGTTTATTTTTAATCTTCTCATCTTTAATGAATCCAGGGTATTTTTTTCTCTAATGAAAAGGGTATGCTCTGATATTTTCCTTAACCAGGGTACAGCGATTCTTGAGCACTTCTCCAAATGACTATTACATTTTGGATTTCAATTCCAATGGAACAATTCCAATGAAAAAATTGAAGTCTTTTTTCAATAAATGCTAGTAGAGGGTTATTATTAGAATGTCGTTCATATTAAATTCAGAATAACTTATAGACACCATTTAAATTACATCAGAGGCAAGTCATTGATTTTAGTATGACTCGGTTTCATCAAAATCGAATGCATCGCAATTAATCAAGCGATCACAAAAAATGATCCATAACAGAAATAGAAACGGTTTAGTAACCCCAATTTAAATATCTTCGGCTTTCTTCAATTGGCATACAGATCAATTATATTATATCAAATTAAAATATCGGTTAAACTATAAATATTAGGAATCGTATTTTAGGTTGTAATAAGCTTTGTATTCAGAGTGCGAATATCACAATGATACAATAGGTTTTAAAAACTCTTCGTTCATGCCCGAAAGTTATGAGATTTCATTATTGCTGTTTGATGATGCAAATTGGAGAATGAGTAATAATTTTTGATATTGCTTTACAGTTAATGATAGCTGTTCAAGATTAAACACTTCAAGTTTCCGTTTGTAAGCGATATAATAGTAACGACAGAAGGTCAGATGTTAAAACAAATGCACAAATAATTTAAAGTAATTTTTTAATAAAAAGTAATTTCAGTTGTACACAGTGGCTAATGTAGTATTTTGTTTTGCTAGATCTACCAACTTACCTCTTCTTTTAGCAAATTTTTCCTGCTTAGGGACATATCGAATATGTAAATTATAGAATCGTACCCAGGGAGGTGGCAGACGGTCTTAAGTATCTACAAATAATTAATTCAGAAACAAATCCTCAAGGGTCTCATTTAAAATATATGTACACTTAAGAATAACTTATAGGCAATACTTTCTTGGGATGAGATTAAATTATTTCCCATTACATGGTAAATTGGAAGGAGCCCAAGAGATTATCTCCCCACTGGACAAACAACTACTGAAGAATACTATGCTAACCTCCTGGACCAACTACAACAAAAGATACGCGAAAAAAGGCCTGGTTTAGTAAGGAAAAAAGTCATCTTCCATCAAGACAATGCGCGCCCGCACACATGTGCCGTCGCCATTGCAAAATTACACGAACTAAGGTATGAATTGTTGCCACATCCGCCTTATTCGCCTGATATGGCTCCGTCAGACTCTTCCCGAAGCTGAAAATTTTCCTTGGTGGACGAAGATTCACTTCAAACGAAGAATTGATAGCCGAAGTTGACAACTATTTTGCAGGCATGGAGGAATCTCATTTTCGAGTTGGGATCAAGGCATTGGAACATCGCTGGACCAAGTGCATTGATCTACAAGGAGACTACATTGAAAAATAAAAAAAGTTTCAGTGTCGAAAGTACTTTTTTCTATTCCGTTCCGAGAACTTTTCAAACCACCCTCGTACATTCTTTAAGTTCAGCCCTCCAAGCAAAAATTCTGAGTGCACCCCTGCCTCTAATACGTAGAGCCTCCGCTAGATACTTGTATAATAAATGCTTCACTTGCTTATAAACTGAAATGGCATTATTTTTTGTGATACGAGACAAATATCTTTTTATGTACTTAAATTAGACAATTTATAGGCTAATATTATATTTATGAGAGCGAATTTAAATAATCTTATTTTTTATTACATTTGAGTGGTTTGTAATTTTTTCCTCATTTTAGCGGCTTTTTAGCTACTTTCAGAGACCATCTAGCAATTTCATATAAAAAAAATGAAAGTAATGATAAAATGAAGTCCAAACGGCTGACCCTGGAAAAGATTGAGACATAAATAAGTCTGTTTGGACCCTTAATACTTCCCATGACCCGGGAATGGCACCAATTCAGGAAACTGTGCTACTCCTGGACCTCGAAATTTCCGTTAACCAAAACATCCTCTCTGAGGAGAAAATCTTTCCTTTTGAAGTAAGTGACTGTCAAGGAGAGGAAATCTCCAAAAAAGACGGGGTGAAGGCCAAGTCGTCGGTCGATTTCCCTTAACGTTGGCAATATGCCCCTCCCCCGCCATTTTATTCGAGGGACTTCTTTTGTGCGAGAGTGATGAATGGCGAAACTTCCTCTGGAAATTTGTTTCCAACGAGCACTTGCTTCATGCACTGAACTATCTTTTCGTTATTAGCTTACCGCCCTCCTTTCCTCCTGAACCCCTCCGGGTAGTTGAAAGCTCGCGTTTATAGATGTCGGTAGTAGTCTAACTTTGGCGTCTGCGGCAGTAGCTTCGGCCTCGCGCCGTTAGGTGGCGAACCGTCGCGATCGCTTTCGAAACTGCGGATTATCTGGCGAGAAATTTTTGTTAACCAGACGGCTCGCAGATTCGTCGATATCCGCGAGATTTTTATTCTGAAGGAACGCTGGAGCGGCGTCCAAGTTTGCATTCAAAGAGGCTTTAAAATTTCTCAAAGTAACGCTTTATTTCTCTTCCCTTTTGCTGCTTCTCTTTAAAGTTGATATCACGATATGCGCGGGCTGCAACAAGATTGATATGGCGACCGAAAATGGATTAGAGGAACAAATTTATTTGGACTCCTTATATTTCAAGTGAATGAACCTTAAAATTGCAACTACTCGTATTTATTAGTCAACTTTTATTATTACGGTTATCATCCGCCAAACATTTGCCTAAGGTTTATTCATTTAACTCTGTTCCATTCTTATTGAGTCATAGTTGCACACAGACAGTGGGCAACATTCCGTCTAGTGTGAAAATGAGACTTCTTAGCTATTTATTGAATTATTTACAAAATTGGCCGCGGAAAGACACAAATCTGGTGGCAACTTAATCACACATCAAGCACTTGTTAAATATATGCAATACACAACAGATCATCTCTTATACGTGTTACACCATCTACATTACAATGAATTTAAATTTAGATAACACATTAACACAATTTATATTACCATATCTGAATACAATTTACATCTTTTTCTAAATTCTTCTTTGTTCTTAGGTAAGGGTATGGAGACCTCTTCAGGCTGTTCCACTCTTTCATTCCTTTGTTTCTGAATGAGTACTTAGCATAATCTGTTCTTTGTTTTCTCAGCTTTAACTTCTGCTCATGACCCTCAACGAGCAATATAAATCGGTTCTTCCATTCTGCTTCTCAACTCATTCCAAGCCTCGCCACCATTTTCTACCTGAAAGATGCCTACCAATCGGTTAACCCTATTTGTCATCCCTTGATGTCAATTCTGTAGTAATGAATAACTAGTACTGATTTTTGACCAGCTCATTGACATTTCAATGGATGTGAACCTAGTTATTTCCATTAATGTTTGTGAAGCACACTTAGTAATTTCCACAGTACTTACACAAAAATATTTCTACAGTAAAACGCAAAAGTATTGTAAGAAAATTACCAAGCATACTTCTTTTCATGGCTTTCCACGAAGTTACGACTTCCCACACCAATTTATCATGAATGTTAACGTTTGAAATTATTCGATTTTTTGCATTGACATTATTTAGATCGGTATAAGTTCACCTAGTTTTACACAATTACGTAGGCTGTTCTTCTGAATAATGAAACTGACTGTTAAGCTTTGTTTTATTTTGAAAGATTTCGTGCAGATGTTTTTCGCCGGAACGTTATAAGTGAAGTTTTTCCTGTGAAATTAAACTCAACTTTGCAAAATTCTCTTCGGAATGAATTCGCGATGAGAGCTTCACCTCGCCGTTAGAAGTCCAAACTGGTGAAATGAAAACATTAAACCTTAGTCGATGACGAGGATTACGTGCCTCACGGCAAGGAATTGAGTGTAATAGAACCGAAACGGATCGTTTAAGAAGGTGTTATTGCATTCAGTTTGCGCTGCGGAAATGAAAAATTTAATGTTTTAGAGACGCTTAAATTGCTATGGGATTCGTAGCCGTGCTGCATAAAACTCATGGAGGAGTTGAGGCGAGAAATCTAATGACTGCGAGAGAGCTTGAAATCTTTAGCTCACAGAAAAAGTTAAATTGAGGCTAAACCGTACTATCGCAAATCAAATTTTATGATGCCATTAATTTAAACACTTTGTATTTTAAATTCTTAAGTAATAGATTTCGCATTTTGTAGTTCCTTTAGAGATTAAAAAGGTTAACTAACGTGACAATAAGCAATTGGAAATGTTAGTGAAATGGAATGATAATGTAAAAGCAACGTATACGATGTACACCACATGCATACAAATAGGTAACGCTGCCGTATCCGGGAGTAGCTTGCTAGTGGCCACACATTCGTGATTCTCGTCCGTTCCTCCTTTCATAGTATAAGTTAATCACATTCCAAACATTGAAAATGGCATTTTATCACAGATTAGTACCTCTGAAATAGCTTTCCTTGCTATAAGTAGCGATATTTTACACTTTAAGATTTGGAGGACTACTTTGTCAGAATGTTTAGTATTTGAGGAGTTTCAATAATCGATTTTCATCATTTTCATGTCAAGACCACTAACACCATATTCGACGGGAAAGAGCTCCCGATAGCCATATGGGCAACGAGTTCGCCTTTGGTGAAAGCGGTCTCGGGTTCCATTCCCGAAGGGTACTTAAGTGAGTGAATTACCTCTGTCGAAGCACTTTCAACAATACTACTGCTCGACCGGAAAAATGGAATGTGATTATTCTACTCGATGTTTTATCTACTTCTCTGTTCCTCGAGCCTCTTTCTGTCTTCAGATAAGAGAAATATAATTAATTAATCATGTCTTATTAATCATCATTTTTTAATTTTTACGTTTAAACTGACCATTCCTCAAATCCACCCACTCTGTTCAGACCCCACCGCATTCGAAATTTCCGAGATGAAAACTAAACCCTACAAAACCTCTTTCGTAGAACATTTAAAATGAAATTTAAAGCTATGTTAAGAGTTTTATCCATTGCTATCAACGGTCTTGATATGCCTTGGAATTAAGATAATATCGACTGATATTTTATTGGGTATTATAGGTAATTTCTCTGTCGCTAAGTTTTTCACTCATTATCCGAAAGAATGAAATTCTGTTTTTGCATGGTTAAAAGCTATGGGTGACAGAATTCAATATAGTTCGATACGTTACATATTTTCAAAATATGTAATAATTTTCCTATAGCTTCGATTACTTACATTGATTCCTTCTAATCGAATCCTCCAAGCAATATATAATCCACGTATAAACCGATTTAAGGTCTCAGGATGTAACAGTTGTAGTTACGTAACTTGGTAAACCAGACGAGGATGTCAGGATCCCTTTGAGTGCGCCGGAAGTTTCCGAGTTTCAGTCGCATCGCCTAATCAACGTATGCGGATGTGAAGCACATTGGGTATTCTACTGGAGCAAACGCTATTTGATTGAGCTAAAGCTGCATGAAAACAAATGGAAAACCGATTTCCAGTAAATTAAGGCAGCTAACGAACCACGGCTCACTTTTTTCGATGCTGTTAGCTGGGGATGGAGCAGTAAATAGGATTGATTACTCTGCATGTTCAAGGAAAATGTATTCATTAAGTTTTTCATGCCGTGTTCACATTCTACTCACTCTCATTGAGATGTTTCTGCATCCATTTATCTCACCCTCTTTAGTTTTTAGAATCTAGGATATTCGTATTATCTATTTCTTTTGTTCGGTTTTCTATGATAGTATCTTTATAAATTTGCCTTCAATTTTTGCATTTTGATATAAAATCTTGTTTCACCACTTGCAGCATTTTTAGGTAATGGATATTAGTATAGTATTGGAATAATAATCAGGCAGATATTGATGAGATAAAATTAGGATGTGCCTAGAATAAATACAAGACCAAAATAATGTAATTTTGCAAAGTGCCTGTTTTTTAAGAAGGGTACTTTTGTACTATAAATAACTGAATATATCGATGGCATTAGGAAAAGAATGAATATGATCATATACATAATGCATAAAGGATCCATGAAAATTCGCATGAAGTTTTAAAATATGATTGCATTATGATGTTATTTATAACAAGTTTTTAGGGGTCAATGCAGCCAGTAAAACCCTCAAAACTAAGTAATGCATAAAACTCTCGATATTTTATCTCCCACCGTATATAATTTCTCTCTGATTTGTTAACCGAATAAGATTCTATACGCAAAGACTTTCCAAAATCGTTGTATCGTATTTGATAAGTATTAGGATCGACGCTTCAAATCTTACATAATATCACAGCAGAATTGCTAATCAAAAGCGAAGGAAATTATAACCGCGAATATTGTTTTTGCTCTAGCTATGGGTTACGTGTACCTAAAGAAATTTGGCTTCAGTTTTGTTTACCTGTACACATTTCCTTTATTCAAGGAATTTTGAACATTATATTTTAATATGAAATAAAATATATTCAAGTTATTAGGGATTGAATGAACGAAAGCCATTTTTCCTCTTTATCGAAAAAGTATTTCAGGTAATCAGCCAACTATTTGAACCGATTTCGAGTTTCAGTTATTTAAAGTGCTTAATATATCGTATACATGCCGCTCTGGAGTCAAAGAAACAGCTAGCTAATTTGATTTTGAATCATGAAACATTTTGAAATTTCTTTTATGTACTGAAGTTCAGAATGCATAGCGTACATTGAATCACATTTATTTGTGTAAAGGCTTGCCATACGTCCCATTTTAGCCGGGACGGTGCCGGTTTTAAGGTATGGTCCCGGTCAATTTTTCCGCTCTTCTGGTGTGATGGATGAACTCGGAGAAATAATATAATGTGAAATAGGAATATTTCAATGATAGAAATAATTTAAACTCAAATTTCCACAAATTAGTAACCCACTTAGAGTGACTTAAAATAACATGAAATTTGCCCAGACTAGGTTTTTAAAGGAAAGGCTCGCTTTCGTCCCGGTTTTACCCATTTAAAAGTCCCGGTTCCTCGCCATCGGAACACGGAAAACATGTTTATATACAGCCGTAGTAATGGAAAAATTCCACAATCGCTCTCAACTTTAATTTAAAAAATGTACGCTTTCGTTCTAAGCTTGTGAAAATGAATCGCTCCCTGTAGTTTATGCGCGTCCTTAGATGCTTCCTTTCCATAAGAAATACAGCTCTTGAATTATATTTCGAGGCAAAGAAAACCCAGTATCGGAAAGCAATATTCGTGAGAGCATTTTCTTCCGGAGCAGAAACGACCCAGATTATCACTTCTTCCCGTCAAAAAAGCCATCGATATCATTCCAGCGAAACGCCGTCCAAAAGAAAAACAAAAGTGAGCGCTAAAGCGCCACATGAGTTTGATGCTCTTCCGTCGCGCGAATGCAGAAGACGAATCGTTCAAAAGAATGCGAGTGATTTAATTTATTCCTCCAATTCTCGGAACGACGATAATCAAGAGGAAGGGAAATGGATGGAACCTCTGTTGATCAAATCGATCATCCGTCGTCATTTCCGATGACCAGAATGTGCGCACCCAATAGAGAAGAGCATGGGCTATTTTTAGACTAACCTATTATGGAATGCCTTTGCCCCTTTGCGATCAAAAGAGGATCAGACAAGTGGGCGGAGGCGTAATAAGGAAAGAGGGGATGCAGGTAGCTATCGGAGATGTCTCTTATTGGATATCGAAATCGTAAGTTGAATCGATGTTACAGCATAAATCGATATTCCAGCACGAATCAATATTGCGATGTGAATAGATAAGAATAGTAATTACACCTCTCCGTTTGAGGGGGGATTGAGACTTATAAGTATATTGTTGCATCCAACACTTTAACATGAAAGATTTGAAGAAAGAATTTTCGGAAGTTAAAAAAAAAGAAAGTACAAAAAGAGGATAATGTCTGTGGGTTAAAAGAAGTCCGCATCTAGCTATAAAGTAATACAGGAAAACATCCGCGAGAAAGGGGTAGGGAATAACCTGAGAATCCTGACAGTAGATCTTAAGTTTAAAAGAAGAGGGGAAGATAGAAATGAGGAAAAGGAAAGTTAAGCAATGCGCCTAAAAATAGGTAATATAAATGAAAATCCATAAAATAAATACAAATGACAACAATGTTGAGTTTAGATTACAAAAAATAAGCGGCAGAATAAAACAGAATTCAATAAAAATATAAGAATTTTGAATAATGTATCAAAGAAATATCGAAGAACAAAGGAAATAGCCATATGGGCAACGAGTTCGCCTTTGGTGAAAGCGGTCTCGGGTTCCATTCCCGAAGGGTACTTAAGTGAGTGAATTACCTCTGTCGAAGCACTTNCTGGTGGTATATTCAACCACCAGGTGGTCAGTTTCTAAATCAGAATAATATAATGAAAAGAGCAAAATTAATACAAGAATTACACGGTGAATCATTTATTTCGAAATACACGTCTTAAGTTTAAAGAAAGGTGTCGTTTATTACGTAACTAGTGAACTTTTCCACCAAAATGACGGAAAAATCCCAAGGAAGAATGGACTTGAAAAAAAGTCTGACGGGACCGGGAAGGTCAGACTTTTTTCATGTCCATTCTTCCTTGGGATTTTTCCTGGGTGCGCACCATTTTGCGCTAGGTCACCCGTTTCCTATGTAAAATGA
Organism: Ladona fulva; assembly: GCA_000376725.2. Classification (NCBI taxonomy): domain Eukaryota; kingdom Metazoa; phylum Arthropoda; class Insecta; order Odonata; family Libellulidae; genus Ladona; species Ladona fulva. Next base: position 851,168 of record KZ308183.1, on the reverse strand, counting down.
CGGAGATTAATTTAAATTGATCATGAAGCCTGTGATAATACAATTCAAAACTAATTCGTAACTATAGAAATTTTTAAACACTAATCATGTTAGAGCGTAAAGCTAAACATTTTAGCGGAATGCCGGAAAAACAACTTAAGAATTAAAAAAAATATTATGAGCTATTTTTAATATTATGAAATAAATGAACTTCTTTATACTCTTAATATTTTTTATAAATCCAATGTTTTTACAAATCTTCCTCTTTCCTATTTCTGCAACGATCGATATCTTGATGGTAGAATGCGATTAAAGAATACTTGCACATGGTTGTTTGTTTGTCTCTGAGAATTGTTGATTATAACAGAAAAAGTCATTGACTTTCCATGAGAAATGCATAATTGAACATTTAATTCACGATTCGAGGGAAAAATGAAATTTAGGAATTTATTAGAGGACTAATGGAGTGCTACAAATCGACATTTATACACCAAATGTATTATCAGATGACTCGAAATCCTTCCTTAAAAAACAGGTCAAGTTCATTTTGATCGGTTGCTGCCATTTCTTCTTTCGCAAAAATAAATTGCAGGTAATGGTTCTACGAAATGGAACGAGTACCAAAAGAAGGTAAATCAAACAGAGGCTCTTATTTTGATCGTGAAATATCGTTTTAGATTGGAAACTGTGAGAATGTAAAAGTCAAAGAAGTCGAAATGTTTGTAGATTTTTGCGGCTATAAATAAACCGTTCCCTTGACGACCAAAGTGATTGTTAAAGCTGTGTTCATCGGTTTTTTACCAGAATATTTTTCTACTTTTATTTACAAATTGGATTTTAGTCCCATTTGTAAATAAAAGTAGAAAAATCATAGTCCTATCGAAAATACACTGGTTTTTCACGATAAAGGAGGAGAGGATAAATTACGTTATTTATAAGAGTAGGTGGAGAAATCTAAAGAAGTGGGAGACTGGGAGATTACTACCAAAATGTATACTTAATTAGGAAATGTATTGCATAATGTTCAATACATATTCATAAAGATATTTTTTTTTTGGATTTTGCTAATACTTATCGCTTTAAATTTATAATGATTAATGTCTATAAATATTCATGGTACGAATAAGTTTTTGATCAAATTATTATATTCCTACAATTCAGTTTAATACTACTCCTGTCACGACTGATGTGGAAATTTTACTGAACGCGATGTTTATACTCGTGAATTATGTATTATCCCATAAATAAACGTGAGCAATTTTTTCTAAGCAGAGTAAGAATGTTATTTGTCTTTTTACTTTATTAATTGACTAATTTTATGGCTGAAAACAAAAAATGAACGTTTTTCTATGCTGATTTCAATTATACATTCAAATGTATTATGATGCAGTACGTAAGAAATTTTGCTGGAAATTTATCGAGAGAATTCATGAAAAGTAACAATGGTCGAACACACAATCCTGCCCTAACCAGAAAAATCTCAAACCATGCCTAACCAGAAAAATCTCAAACCCTGTCCTAACCAGAAAAATCTCAAACCCTGCCCTAACCAGAAAAATCTAAAACTCTGTCCTAACCATAAAAATTTCAAACCCTGGCCTAACCAGAAAAATCTCAAACCCTGTCCTAACCATAAAAATTTCAAACCCTGGCCTAACCAGAAAAATCTCAAACCCTGCCCTAACCAGAAAAATCTAAAACTCTGTCCTAATCAGAAAAATCGCTCCGACCCGAGATTCGAACCCGGGTCGGAGCGCTAGAATGCTAACCTCTCCATCACCGCGGCCGGTAAAGATCACGCAGTGTATAGGACCATACATCAGTGAACTAAAAAAGGTCTGAATATGTTCTTTTTGTTATGTATTATTAGGACGAATAGGTAAGCGTAAGATGCTCTCCTTGATGTAAGAAAGAAATTATAAATTCAGGATGAATTTGCTTAAGAAATTTAGATATAATACTTTCTTTAAAGAAACTGCAGTTATGATCCATGTACAATTTTTTACTGACTGAATACTGTAAGAAAAATTAAGGAAATAGATGCAAGATGTGGCCGCTTCTAAGATACACATTTTATCGGACGATACGTATCGGTTACATTTAGAGAAAGTGACTAATAGAGCATGCACCAATAAGCGGCTCGAAGATTACACCCATACATTTAGGTGTAGATTAATTAATATTAATTAATGTTCGAGTTATTTGTCATGACACCATGAAATTAACCCATTTTAAATCTCATAGTGTTTATTTTTACCCAATATGCTCGTACCTAATGCCATTAATCTCGCTCGTCATTTCTATTTTGCCAGAGTGCCTCTTTTTCTCATTGTTATGTGATGTATTGTTGAGAGCTACGATAAGATGCCTACAATTCGTTTTCTCTGTACTTATCCACTGCGTAGCGTTATTTAGTATTACGGTCTCTTTTATTTCCCTATGTGGGGTTCTTGAAAATGGAGACTATATTTCCGAAATGCACATTGAATAATTCCTAGTCGGTATTCGGTAATCCGAAACTTTCCGTTTCTTCTTAAAACGGGAGTTCCATCCACCCGACACACGGCTTACGGAGTCTTTTTAAACCTCTTTAAGGGTCTGTCTCAGAGTCATTCCGTAAAACTAATCAAACATGGTAGGCTGACTGTTAATAATCTTTTAGTTATATTTTAATTGTAGTTATTTTATTCCGTTATAACCATTTTAATGTTTAATTCATCTATGAAACATATAATCATCGAAATCCANTATATGTATTGAAGTATTTTTCAATGATTTATATTGACTCTTATATTAAGCATTAAACCATTTCATAGACTTTAATAAAACTCAGCCATAAAATCGATTGAAGTTCAGTGCGTTGGCTTGTGACGTAAATCATCAGCCATTATTCTTGGCTCCATACTTTTTCCTTTCTCTTCCATTCCCAAGAAGATACATTTCTGGTTTTACCCGGGTAATAAATTTTTCCAACTTCTCCGTACCTTATGGGAGTTGAGTCAAAGAGGGGTGGTGTTCCTCGGATAGATCTTCCTCCATTATATCCCATGACGTTGTGCAATTTACTTCAATTCTTCTCCTCTAATCGACAAATATTTTCCACGGAAATCTCCTTTTATCACGTCCTTATATCTTTGATCAATATGATCTTTTCGTGCTGGTTTTTCCATTTTATTCCTTGCTTACAATATTTAATCTATTCCACAATAGTGCATATTCCACACTTCGAAATCATTCAATGAAGAATTTCTAAACATTGATAAAAGAATATACAAGGAAGATCATCTTTGTTATAACGAAAGGTTGCTGAAATTACATAATACGATCTACTGCTTGCGATTAATGGAAGTTTAGTTGGAGAAACTTTACTAAGACTCTCTTGAAAGATAAAATTTTTTGGCGCAGGGGCGAATTATCTCAATGGACAATTTTACACGATTCACTTGGAGATAAAAAATAAAGATTCGTTCTTGAAAAAATAATGGATTGTAAATAAATGCTTAAAATAATTTTCTCATTGTTCTCGTGCGACTCATTTGTCCAGCGAAAGAATTATTCCAGAAGTCCAATGCCCGTGGAAATCTGCATCCAAATATACAACTTTACTACCCAGTGTGATTTTAATTCATGGCATATACTGCAAATGCGGTTGCGTAATTTCGTATTTTAAATATTTCCTACCAAGAGACAGATTTTGGTCACTAAGGAATGATTTTACGAATGCTTTATGAGAACAAAAGATACTTAGGAGTACCACATCTCCATCTCCTGTGTGATTTTAATCCACGGCATATACTGCAAATATGGTTGCATAATTTCATTTTAGGTTAGACATGCCACTCATTTGTACAGCGAAAGAATTATTCCAGTATATCCAAGGTCCTTGGAATTCTGTATTCAAATTTATATTTATACTATCCTGCGTGATTTTAATCCTCGGCATATACTGCAAATATGATTGCGTAATTTAATATTTTAAATACTACCTTGGAATAGACAGATCCCTAAGGAACGATTTTACCAATACTATAAGAGAAAAAAAGAGACTTAGGAGTACTACATCTCCAAATCACACAGGAGAATAGTTTTGGCTGCTGATCAAAGCAATTCGGTAACACTCAAATGAGACTCGGCCTTTATATAAGTAGACGGGCTGTAACATTTTTGTGAAACTCGCTTTGCAAAAATCTTCCAAATCTTTTCTGTGGCGTCATCATGGGATCCTTTCCGTCAAGATGCGTAAAAACCCCACTTTCCACGGAACCACTCAGTGGTGCCACCTGAATCCGAGTAAGGAGCCACCAACCATTTCTTCTGGCAGGCAGTGCATTTATATATATGTAAAGGGGTTGGCTGGAAGGAAGAATGCCGTTCGGGGAGAACTCATGCAGCCCTCCTTTACGACCCCCATCCTAGCCGACCTCTAGCCTTTTTCCCATCCCGTCTTCACAGCCTCCTCCCACCCTTTTTACGGATAAGGAATTGGAACGCTGTCGGCTGTTGGAACACCGGAGGCTTCGGAAAGGGAGCGATACTTATCGGACGGGATGGACGCAAGAGGCCGATGGAATTTTAACGAGAAAAATGGATTAATCTGGGAGAAGAATGGCGCGTAAGCTAAGGGCGCCCGTTCTAAAATCCCCTAGCGGCAGGGAAGAGAGTTATCGTTGCCCATCGCGACCGCAATCTCTCGATTCTCTTTTATTCAGCTATCCGATTTTTCCTCTAGTGGTAATGCATTTAGAGATGCCGCCTTTTATATGCAAAATCGGAAGTTGTAAGGATGCCTTCGAAGGGTGGGAGGAGGGATAGTAACGCGAGACGATCTTCTCTTGTTCTTCCGCCATCTTTCTTTCTCGTTCCGCAAGGCTATTTTTTCCCAATGGCGGCCTTCTGCGTGTGCATAAATGGCGTCCCAATTAGTCAGTGCGGTATTAATTTCTTGGTGGAAGGAAGGCCTGATCGTATCGCGGGTTGTTAGTTTCTTGCCTGGCCTGCCTTGTTGAAGTAGACCGCGGAAAAGGGTTGCCCTCGGTTCTCGAAGGGAAAACCGACTCTGTAAATAATTAGTTCTCTTATGTTTTTATTTTTGGCTGTAACGCCTTCTTTGTGAAGTTTTTCTCGACGAAGCTTATCCCGAGGAATCCCTAGAATGAAGAATGATTAAAATATGATATCAATGAAAAGTGGGGCGAAGTAGAAACGGGGAAATCTATTCTAACAATGAATGGGAATAATGTGTAATTTATTATTTTTATATTGCATATTGATTGATTTTTGGAAATCGCTTTTTCTAAATTTCCAGCAGTTAATATTAGAGACTAATTCCATTAATTATTATAATTAATGAAATTAGTCCCGATTAATAGCTCTAATATTAATATAATAGTTAATTAATGAGTAATAATAACTTTAAAATATTTTACTTATTATGTAGCCCGATTATGAGGATTTCCAGTAAAATAATAATAATTGAAAATTTTATCATTATTAAAAATGTGAAATAGCTCATAATTTGATGTATTTGAATCTTCAGGGGTGTATCTTAAATAAGGATTATAATAACTAAAGTAAAGAGAATATATCTTGGTACACTATACTCGGGTTTAAATTTTTTGATGCTTTTTCATTTGTATCTCGTGATTTAAACATTAGAGAATCAAAAGACTTCAATTAAATAAATATCAAAATTCTTTATTACGAAATGGATACGAAAACATCACCATCAATTTGGCTTTATACATATACTGGGAATAAAAATGAAATAAATCCACTATTTTACAATTTATATATATTTATGAACATTAATGAACCTTCTAGATGTGGAGGATTCATCAGACTGTAGGTTTTAAATAGATTAGTTACAAAAAATTACATATAACTAACCGTTTACCGTCATTCTTCAAGGATTTAATGCAGCGTTTACCTCTGCTTTGGCAGTATATAGGATAAAAGATTTGCATCGATGATTGGTCTTCTTTCAAAATTCGTCATTATCATTTATTTAGCGTTTCTCTCTCGTATTCAATTTACTAGTTGATTTTTCTTTTGAAATGTTTGTAATGTTATCGAGTTTACATTTCCTTTACCTCCCAATTTCACAGTAACAACTGAAAATGTGATTTGCCTCATAATGAGAGGGAATAAGGGGAAAATCCAATTTGGAGCCTTGATGTACAACCCACGTCATGTTTCTGTTGCTACTTCTTCATTTAAATTCACATCTTTTTGGATTTTCGATCAAGAGAAAAAAATCCTCCTTCCTTTTTTTCTCAAATTACATTCTATTCTTACAGTTTTTGAACGCCTTCAGAGTCACTCATTTTTCCATGAGAGTCATCATATTCTGGAGCATTGAGGAATGTCTTCAAAGCCGATCAATTATTTACCGAAACATCTCTTAAATTACGAAGCTTTTATAGACTGTTTGCAATCAAGAGCGCCACTAAGTATTTAATCGCACGCGAAACTTACAGCCAGGCCTCGGTTGTTACACAATCTTCTTTTTTCCAATTTTCGTCATGTCCATCATGTTCGACCCTGTCATTGCTTCCAAAAGACCAAAATTTCAGGCTGATTCAACAGATTGAATGTCCAAAAATCATTCAGTCGCATAAAACCGTTGTCATTTTGACAGGTTGATTAGTTGACTAATAATTCGAAACATTTGGTTCTGACGTTCGCCGCTCCCTTCCGTTCGACGTTTCGCACATGTTTTTCAAATTTGTGATCACCCATGCATATAGCGTGTTTGGCATTTTCCTCATAAGTTTTGAGCAAAACTGAAGCGAAATAAATGACATCGCCATCTTTTCTTGTGAAATTCATTTTCCACCGATCTAATTCCGCTGTCACACTATATTGAGTTTGTCAGAGGAAAGAAGTTGATTCATCTTTGGGCTTTTTCCTCGCCACCAGTACATTATCAGGCGTTACTTCAATATTCGGCTCCTGGAATTCTGAAATTCGTAACACAAAATTTGAAGCATGACGAGTAAAGAACAAGGTTCTGAAGGGAGAGGGATTCTTGGGAAATCTAATTAACATTCTAACTGGGACACTCTCCCCAATTGGAATTCAAAACCTTCTCTTTAGCGCAGCAAGGAATTTACGGCAGTCCTTTAGTAAAGTAGAGACGTAGTTTTGTGTTAAAAGGAGATTCTCTTCGCTTTTCAGGGACTGTGATTGAAGAATTGAATGTTCTGAGCGCAAAATATTTACTTAGAAAGAAATATTTAAAGCTGCCTTGCTTTTGGATGCATAACCCACAAAGATACTAATGGAATAACAAGTAACGTATTTTTTTCTCATTTTATGGAGTTAAACATAAGTTAATCCATTAATTATATGGACAATACAAAACACAGTAAGGGTAAGGGTGATTTTGCGCAAGATGATGCGCACCCAGGAAAAATCCCAAGGAAGAATGGACTTGAAAAAAGTCTGACTGGACCGGGAATCGAACCCGGGTCTCCCAATTGCCCACAAAGTCTCCCGAATGGCTTAGTATCCGACCGGTAATTGGGAGACCCGGGTCCGATTCTCGGTCCCGTCAGATTTTTTTCAAGTCCATTCTTCCTTGGGACAATAAAAAAATCAGGGTAACTAGAAATTTAGAGCACTAGGTTTTCTTGCAGTAATAGTATAATTTTGCCTCTCCTTCACTCCCAAAATATAGTAGAAATTGTGAAAAGGTAATCTAAGTAGATAATCAGAAGCATGTTTGGTACTATTATTATTGGGACAACTACTGCAGTACACAATACTGCACAATAAAAACTTCGACAGTTTAGCTCATTTCCCACGTAGGCCCCCACCGGGAATAGAATCCGGGACCGCTTTTATCAAAGTCGAAATCGTTGCTCTCTTCGCCATCCGGGAGCCCCTAAAGCAAGTTACAAATATTAGAAATGTGAAACTGTTTGCAGAATATTACAACGTATGTAACCCATTAATCTCCATCAATTGAAACAATTCTTGAATTAATTTTCCAGTGCTTACAAATACCACACATTAAATCAGGATTGAAGAAAACTGCGTATGAAGGATACAACTTCTCTACGGGTAAAATTTATTTCTTTTCTATATATATTTGAGGAATGTCTTAGGGGGCTTCCAAGGATGGTTTCTCTCTTGAAAAATACTTTAAGAATTTTTGGTGCAAGCGATTCGCCTGATATAGAACGTGGCGCTCGAACTAAAAACTGAAAACTCAGGAATTCATTTTGAAAATTGATGTATTTTCATGCGTATATGATAGAAAGTTAAATCATTCTAATATCTCGGAATGTTAAAGAATTTTTCCCAACACAAGGAAAACATTTTGAACTGGTAGGTGAGTACACTAACTCATCCGCCTTCTCATCAACGCGATTCCTGAAATGGTAGGATTCAGCAAATAATTTTCGTTAATTTTTGTTCAAACCGGTTTTCTTTCTTTGAGTTTTAGCTGTATTTGTTATGTGAATATTTGGAATAAAATTTTGGCAGATAAACCAGTTCAAAGATCCCAGTACTATTTCGCCGATACGTAACCTGAAGTAGGTTGTCACGAAATCAAAGACGGAAATGTATAAAATAAGTTTCTCTCACCAATCTTATTGGTTATTAATTCTAGTGTACAGAGCTTATTCTTAAGGGGGATAAATAAAAAATTAATACATTTTTACAAGATTGTTTTGTATAAATGGCTTCTCTTGCAAGGCAGCATCTTCAGGTCCTGCACATCTTGAAGATGCTACTCGGTAATTAAACTAATCACTCTGTAATAACTTATATATGCAGATTAACCTACCAACTGCAGAACTTTATAAAGTTTGATCCTTCACTCAAATGGATTTCAAGTCATTCCTCGTAACGTCGGTGGTTTTGGCCTTCACCCGGTGGTATGCCATAACAAAATGAAAAAAATAAGCTGAACTAATAGTTCCATTTATAAACTAATAATAAAGTATTGATTAAACCGTAACTTCAACTTTTTCATTTCATTCATCCCACCTAATTTTAATATTTGAGCAAACAGGAATTGAGTTTAGGACTTCATAAAAGTGAGAGTGTGTGACACAACCATGATTGAGCACTCCCGTAATAGTGTAGATGTCCAGTCTTACGTTAACCATGGCTGTCCCAAATATTGCCTCGCAGACTCATAAATTAGTAGGGCGCACCTTCGAGGCAGTACATTTTAGCAACGATTTTCACGGGTCAAGGATTCGAAGGGTATCCAGCGACGTGAAAAACGTCCTCTCATCCACCGTTACGAGGCGTTAGGTCGTGACGCACCCACGGATTGCAAGTCATCCATCAGATCAGTGGATCCTCCGCAGATTCCGCCCTTTTTTACGCAGGGAAAGTTTCGGGCCATTCTCTTTTATATGACTACTTCGGGAAGCGGATCCAACGGCTCCCGCGGCGCCCGACCCTCCGATCAATCAAGATAATTAGCCAAGTACCGAATAATCCGGACCCCTTTTCCCCCGGGAAACCGATGCGCACGGACTGGTCTGAAAGGACTGCGAGCCTCCTTCTCTTACGGATTTAGAATTGCGTGGACTTGGATAAAAAACTACCCTCGCATTCAAGCTCGTCGATAACCTCCACCCGGTTTCCAACCCCCGTGAGAAAGCTGAAACACTTCCCCTCGTACCATTTGGATTCCCATTCGACTCCCTTAACCCCTTCATCCCAACCCACCGTAGCATTTTCTCCATTTGTTTCTGTCTCTCCTCTTTTACTTTCTGCCTCCACGTTGCCCGTTTCTTTCTTCTTCTGTTGCTTCATTCGCTTTGCTATCGCACGGATACACGCTCAAGGGTATTGTAAGATAGCGAGTGGGAGGAAAATTTCTTTCGCACCTGTCCTTGCGTTTTCTTCCACGTGACAAGACTTTTTCACAGAGGAGTTTGAGAATGAATCTGCTTTTGAAGAAACCTTCAAATATTTGGATGATTTTATCTAATTTTCTGATCGTTCTTTTCATGTATATTGTCTGTGCTTGGCGAGTCGAAATCATCCCCGATCTTACTATCGCCAAACCGTTACTGAGACTTCCTTACTCAGCGGGAAAATTCATGCATTGAAAACATATAATTTGGTAACTTTCTTTGACAGCTCGTTAGTTCTTCTTGAACGATATCTAAACTGAATCGAAAATATACGTTATTAATATTGTACCTAACGAATTGAAAAAAGTTTCCATACTAGTTAATTCTTGAAGTAACATTCCGTATGGGCTCGAATTTGCAAAGGGCCATGTAGTTATAATTTCTTAATACGTTATGGAAGGAGGGCTTCTGTGGATAATTAGAAACCAATCTGCAGCTTCAAAAGGCCTGTGCAAGCTGCGTAATTTCCTAATAACAGCGAATTTTTTCCACTTTTTTCTGTTTTTGCTCAAAATCTTCTCAAGTATGCGTCCTACAGAAAACGTTAATCGCCTAAAATTTAAAGTACATAAAATTTCCTCACATTTTAAGCACAAAAGCGGCTCTGTGTGTTCAGAACTTGCCGTTAAATAGCTCTTAAATAATTGGCCATTTTTTACAAAAAATAAAAAAGAAACTGTTCTTGTCAAATATCGATAAAGGTACTCATCCCATGACCTGTTCGCAGCTCGCACAGCTCTTTCAAAGTTGCAAAATTGGTTTCTTACTATCGACATAGGTCCGAAGAACACACTAAAAAATTAGAACTACATGACTTTTTCTAAGGTCGGATGTATACATTGACTGGGCTATAAACAGGTCTGGGTGTGAAACGTGGACCTTACGAAAGGAGGGGATCTTAAGATTAATTTCAGATGTGGGTATTGCGTATAATGAAAAGGGTAAGTTAGGTTTCTACAAAGACAAACACAGAGGAACTAGAGTTCGTCGGGGAAGAGAGAGTTTTAATTGAAGATAATGAACGTCGAGAAAGGAAATGGGTGGGCCAAATATTAAGGGGAGAGGGATTGCTAAAGAATGTTATTGAGGGAAGAACACAGCAGAGGGGAAGAGAGGCTAAAGTTGTTAGATGACATAAAGGATGGGGTGGGTTACCAGGAGGTAAAGGAAATGGCGATTAGTGTAGAATATTAGAGCACATGAACCTACCGAAAGGTAAAATACTTATTATGACGATAAACAGTTTCTATGAGAGCGTGTTCTTATGGACTTCGTTTATTTTCTTCTGTATTTACCTTCAGTTATTCGTTCAAAATTCCATATACAAAATAGCAAATAATGCTACGTTCTTCTTCTACATTTTTTTTACTTTCTCAGTTCTTTTCTTTGTCCCCCCCCAATTCCACATCCGAATCTTTTTCTTGTTTCATTTATTACCAGTCTTCTTTGTTTACCTTGTTTATCTCTTCTCTTTCTCTAACGTCGTCGCTCCGCGCACTCTTTAACGAGCAGGCCCCTTTTTCCTCCTCCTGTGTTTTCCCAATGGATGAAAATTTGAAATTCATCCTCTGCTTTCCAAAGGAAGAGAATCCCTTTCCGTGGGCAGATGCTAACCTGCCGTCCCTCGGAAGAATGTTTAATGAGCTCCATCTCAATCGATTGTGGTTCCAACGGGAGAATATGTATTGGAATCTGTTCCTTATTTTCCTCCCGCGGGCCACTAACGAACTTAAGCCAAAGTCAATTATGGAAGTATGGAAGTTGATGAGATGGTTTCTATGTCATCTTGATTCTTGAAGCTAATCCGCTAAGGGTACGAAAAAGGAATGGGAACTCAATTGACTTCGCTACATGTGGCGACGAATCCTTCGGTAAATTTTGTCCTTGAGTTCCCCTTCTTGGCTAATTAAGCCATCCCTTTTGTTTGTTCCGCTGAATTGTTTGCGCAACGGGTTTTCTTCTTCGTGTAAAGGGCGGGAAGAGTGTTGGAAAGTTAGGGGGAGTTGTGTTTAGTGGAGAGAATTTTCCTAGAACTTGGACGACTCGAGACAATACCACAATGTCTACACAAAAATATTCATATGGGACAAGAAAGTGAGATTAGCTCGAAGTCGAACTTTCGACTCAGATGTTTTTTATATCCGTTTTTCCTTGGGATTTTTCATAGTTGCACGCCTTCACGCGCAGAATCACCGGTACCCTTTTCCTTGTGAAAATATTTTTTGAGTTACATTCCTTTTGGTCGACTCATTCTTCGAGTGAAAGGTTTTCTTCGTCTTAGCTGATATATCAGTGCTTACTAATTGTAAAGTTTTTAGTACATGTATCTGCTATATGTGTGAAAATATCAGATTATATGCTACGATAGCTAGACAAATTTAAGAATACATGTAGCAATTACAGTAATTTCACGATAAAGATTTGGCATGTATTAATTATAATTTTTTAGTTTAAAATATATAACGGAATCGGTAGCTGCGATTCAAATTCGTATCAGGATTCGATTTCAGTTTCAGGAAAATGTAACATTTGTTTTCATAAATTCTGTCACCTGCTGAGTTAAAAATATGCATGTTTGTCGTAATTTTTCCTGCTAATCAGTCGCAAAGTAACATTTCAAAAGGTTGTGAGGTCTCCATCGAACTTAAGTAAATTTCTGATACATTTTACAGTATTCGCAATAAAATGTGGCGATAATTAACTCACACAGTGCTCATATTTTTAAAGTTTTAATTATTAAATATTATTTCATTTGAGGCTAATCTTTTTTCACATACGAGATACGTTCAATTGCGTCTTTAACCCTTGCAGTGTTTGACAGTCAAAATTTAGAAGTCGATCCAGTAAGAAAACGAATGTCAAATGTAATCTCGAAATCTGACACTTTCCTTCTTCAAGTGGAAGGTTTGACCGAGAATGATGTTTCAAATGCATTACAGTTATTATTTGTCGCAAATAATTACTTTACAGAAAAGAAAACAACTTGTGAGTATGATCTGCATGCACAAATGATATTTATTTTGAAAAATGAAAATTTATCACAAAAATCTTATTTAAAAATAAAAATACTTAGTTTAAAGATTGAATTCTCAGTTTAATTTTATGCCTAATATCGGTATTATTTGCTGCGAGATTCATTCGAAGAGTTTTTATTTGTTTGAAAAATTCTGTGGAAATTCGAATTCCGTGGAAAATTTTCAATTAGTCGTCTCGCCTCAGAATAGCTGAGCACTATCAGTAGCTCAGCTTAAATGAATTTTTATTATATTGAATATTATTATTTATAATTCACGACAAAGCGGCTTTCCAAACAATCAATTGTTCACTTTCCAATGATTACAAAAAAAACGTATATTTTTAATTTTAGCGGAACATATTCACGCCGATAAGAAGCACCGAGTCAGCGAGTTAAGTCCTTTCATTCTATATCAGAGATAGTAACACAAAATAAACTAAAAGAACGGTAATTGCTTCTTACTATCCTATCAAATAAATTCGATCGATAAGTTCGTACCGCAATGCGCGGTAATTCACTCATTTGTCAGATGCATCATCGGAGCGAGTTCATGAAATCTAGAGCTGTTTGATCTATAGGCCATCTTTTCCTTCCATCATACATCGCTGGGAAGAGGTAAAACACCATACTTGGCTTCTAATAGCTCAAACTTTGTTGTATTTATTGACGTTCTACTGCAAAATAAGTCATAGATTTAGAATCGTAATAACCTTAGAGAAAAAATGGCGTTACTCTAATAAAGCGAAGGAAATTACTATTCCGTGTGCAGCCTCTGTTTTTTGTCCTGTTTTGATTTGATATTACTTTCAGTTTGAAAAATTCATTCGCCGTTTCCTTTAGCATCTCTGGTACATATTCTCCTCACGACTGCCTATAACGCGATCGTTAAGATGCATTTATGATGAAAACCATTCCATTTTCTTATTCCACCTCATCCCCGCGTACTTGCTTTTTGCTGCTCTTGAAATTCTAGCCGAATAGATAAAGTTCAAAGAGAACTGCCCTAAGATTCAAAGACGCATCGTGGCGTACTGAATTTCAAACGAAATATGTACGAGATGCACTTTTTAAGGAGGGGCTCGAAAACTTTCTCGAGCAAGATTTCCCTGAATTGGAAACGGGAAATGGGTTTCAATAGAATTTTCTGTCGGCGTCCCCCGTCAAGAGTTGGAAGGGGATCGAGCACACTTTTTCCTGCGGCGGGATAGAGGTAATCGCGCTAAATCGCCTTCAACATCTCAATCCATTGGAAAGGGTATTTATCTGCCGTCAATTGTCTTCTAGTCTCCGAGAGAACCAGAGAACGGAGCACGTGGGAATTTCCGGATTGCGTAACAATTTCAGTCATCGAGTTAGTAAATTATTTAAGCAAAGCGCTCACGCTCTATCCAATCCAATCTCTCGGTGACTTCGTGTTTTCCTCTGCCGTCCAATTAATCTACCTCATCCCTCGATTCCAATCTCAGTGATCGACATGATGGCGGGTGGTTTCGCAACTCCCGCCTCATACTAGGAAAAAAATATTTTTTTCTAACGTTGACGCTTTCTACATCTATGTGTGTACCTACAAGCCGCCTCTCGGTGTATGGCAGGGGGTACATGCACCGTGACTCTCTTCTTCTTCCCTAATCGGTTACTTTCGCACATCGTTCGTCAGAAAAATAAATTATTAAAACGACTAGTTCTTGCGTATATATTCCTGTTTTTTATTACCAGTGTGGTCTATGTATAATACGCATATTATCAGCTACATCCTCTAGCAACTTATTTTCTCTTAACATTTTTAGTACATTAACTCTTTTTATATAATATCTCTTCCTTCCTGAAGTATCAGTGGTTGTGAATGGGTGTGATTTGACAAGGGTGAGAGGTTTCGAAATAAGATTTACTGCTCTTTTGATACAGGTAGCCCGACAATACTAACTGCCTAACGATAAATTGCCGATTTAAACCGGATTACCAAGTGGACAACTCGTTCGACCTCTGTGAAAGCGGTCCCGGGTTCGATTCCCAGTGGAGGCCCACGTGCGAAATGGTCTCAACTGTCGTAGCACTTTTAACAGTAACACTAATACTACTACTACTTTAAAAAATCCTCTTTTTCTCTCTCACTGTCAAAAAAATGTGCTGACATACAATGAGAGGATTACATCACCATCCAGCATCAGTATCGCTGATTCAACAAATACCTCTGGCTGACAGACGATCTAATTTTATAAGGAATTGATCCTGTTCTTTCTATTGGTTTACTCTACCATTCTTATCTGAGATTTGTAATTTCATTTGATTCAAATTTACAAGTCTATCTTAAACTTATTCTTTCTATGTTTTTAACTTTTGTTAATCTATTTTCCATTACCTGCTGTTTTACTTTATTTTATTGTATATTGCCTTTTTGTGTTTTTACACGGTTTCTGCGGCTTTTTTCACTTATCTTTCTCTAAGGATAATTTCCCGCAACGTTGGTTTTCTCTTCGTCGACCTTCAGTTGCAAAGATTTTTTCCCACTCTTTCCTTTGTTTTTAATTAATATTTTTACATATTATAATGACATATGAAGTAAGGAACAAGAGAGGCCCGCATGGGCCTAACTTCGCGAATAAAGGGACAATTTATATGCCTGTATATGTTTTAGAGACTAGAGATGCAAATATTGAACCTGCCTTCGTGAAGAGATAAAGTATATTTATTTCCATTACTACGAGGTGATGTATCTGAGAGATTTTTGACGAAAATTTAAACATGAATTCGTTGCGGAAATACCTGCTTAAAATATTATCAAGTGTCGTTGTTTAAAAACTATTAGGAATTTATTACCTGTAGGGTTGTACGATCAATAATCTCTCTTTGAATTACACTGTTGACTAGCATTTAATACGGATTGACAAAAAAGAATGAAATGTCAAGGAAAGCACATCACGCGAAACTACTGGGATTTAATCCGAACAAAAGGAATGCTCAAGAATTTCGACATTTGCGAGATTTTTCGCTTGTACTTACAAAACCACGCGGTTTCCAATGATTGATCATTATTATGAGGAGAATAGAAGAAGAATTACCAGAATTCTTGAAAAAGATAGAATTTTCGTTTTTTCTTTATTCCGTGTTGTTCTCAAAACTCTACTATTTTATGCTAAAATAAACTATAAAACTAGCCAATGATATTTTTCATAAACTTGTAGTACTTAATGCTAGTATAACTCTTTCGTCCACAAATTCCTAATTGTGACCGGTGATGGCGAGGTTAACACCCACTGCGAATTTTGAAATGGCAAAACTTAAAAAAAAATTGTTGAGGCATACTTAATGAAGTTCTAAAGTATCGTGAGTGTTTAATTGATATCAAAACTGTATTGAATTTCAGACTTCTGTATAAAAATTCACCCATTTAATTTCGGGAAGTATGATTATTATTCAGTTTTGGATGATTCTAAGAGTTTTAATACAAAATAATTTTATTTAGAATATTGGGGATGTTTGGCTACTGAAAAGTTTCTTTACAATTAATTATTTTATTTGAAGAGCAGGTCATAATGCTGGCCAATCGCGACTTGAGAAACCAAGGGGGTGACGATTGCATCATGATTTTCTCGTGAATCCACTCGTGAGGAGAGAAGGGTTCCTATTCTACTTTGAATTTTGCCGAATCCCCTCCCCCTAAATTTAACTGCTTAAATAGTGAAAGACATTCCCCGTTCATTAAAATTAAGAGGTTATATAGAGGTCAAAATTTTAATTTGTGAGCGCGATTAATAAAATTCATAAAAGCCTTTTGTTTTTTCATTCCATTGAAGTCCATGAAAAAAAGAGAATAAAAGGTACAATCCTAGATTTTTGGATGATTAGTTCTTCACAAAACGTTTATCGAAAGATTCCGCTAAACGCCGAGTTCAACTTTCTGAATTCCTAGTTTTCCAGCATTTTCATCGACAAGTTATGAAACTTATATTCCCGGGATAGATGTAAAACTTTGCTCGTTAAGGATTGCGCAAGGGAATCCCCTAACGATGTGGAAAAGGGAACGGACAGACCCTCCATTTTTCACTTCCGTTTGAATTTTTATTTATATTCGTCCTTATTTATTTTCGATGATTATAATTCTTAGTTTTATCCAGTTTAAGCATTGCTGATAAATTGTTCGTAAGAGGACACTGTATCAAGCAGGTAATTTTTGTAATGATCGAATACCATCATCTCATGGGTAACAATTCCATCACAATGAAACGTGTTGCATACTTCATCAGTGACGGAAGCCAATCGTTTTAAAATTAAGTGATGTAATCGAGAGGTACGCGGAGAAGTATTGGGAAATCATTTCTGTTAATTATCCCACCAAATCTATTAGTTGGATAGCGTGCTGGTTTTCATGACTTCTACCGAAAAATTCTCTGATTATTGTATTACCATTATTTTTTCGATAGAATGCTTTTAAAAGGGTAGTGTAAAGGAAAAGCTAGTAATATTTTCATTGAAATATCTGTTACCATTAATATTTTCTCTGCGTAGTCAATTTTATGCTAATGATTTGTGAATTTCATTCTCTTCTTGTTTTACATAAAGTATGACTCAATAAACTCTTATAAGTAACCAGATCGAGTGCGCACTTACATACATCATTCTATCTAGTATTATATCTCTCATTAAAATTTATTAAATGTAATTGTGGCATTAAAACATGCTTTCCTTGCTCATGGGTGATCTTTGCAACTTTTAGGCTCTAATGCGTTGAACAGGAATCTCCTTAATAGTTGAATATTTATTACTAAAAATACATTTCCATGTAAGCTGGGTAGTAGCATAGTACCCAGGCAATTAAATTTGAGTAGGGTGAATTCCTCGGTTTAGCATTGTGTTGGCCCTGCTGCTATAGTCCCAGGTTTAAGTCAATAGGCACTACATAACCGCTCCGCCAATTTCGTAAGATTATATATTATCGAGATTGTCCAAACTGTGACTTTCGACATTTGATCCTTAATTTGACTACTGAAATTGTAATCTAAGATCTCTGGCCGTAATTCGTGGAAAGACATTAAAAATGATAAAACAGACTTAGTAATTTCCACAAATAAAACTTTAATACACGACCGGTTTCAGCTGTACGCCATCATCAGGTCCTCTGTTGATGATAATGACGTACCTCAACCTACCTGACCTACCTGATGATGGCTACCGGTACCTACCTGATGATGGCGTACAGCTGAAACCGGTCGTGTATTAAAGTTTTATTTGTGGAAATTACTAAGTCTGTTTTATCATTTTTTTTACTGAAATTGTATTTATATAGCATATCTGCTGGTTTTCCATAGTGTTCCAAAAGAATTAATAAATTCTTTTTATCGAACTAATGAAGGTCAACTCGAGCGAGGAAAGATTTTTCCGCGGAGACAACTTTCGAAACCGAACTTCAACGCCGTCCTCGGAATGGGATTGCCCGCGAGGAAAAAAACTCCACGGAACCCGCCTATAAAAGATCCAGGTGGTGCAGCACAGATATGCGTATTCTTTCCCCATCTCGGATTCAGATATTCCTCGGCGATACCCGGGTAAATTATAGGACCATTCCTCAGGATAAAATGACACGTATGTCTAGTTCGGAAATATTTCAAGGCACGTAATGCTCCTGAAAGATTCCCTAGACCGCCGCCGAGGAAAAAATGCTGCACGTGACGAACCAAGGGGCCCTTTCCATGAAGATAACGCTCTCGATCCGCTTTTTTCTCTCTCCAGCCTTTCCCGTGACACTTTCAATCCGAAGGAATTCCGAACGCACTCGGTGACAGATTGCGAAACCGATTCCCGTTCGTCAGTATGCGTGTTTTCACAACGATCCTTTTGCTTTTGCAGCGATCGGACGAGTTGCGAGAGGCTGAAAAAATGGCCGCCCGAGTGACAAAATGGCCGGAGTTTAAGTTTATATTTGAGCCGAGGATAAATGTGTCCGAGACGTGATCCGAAGCTCAAATCCCATCGCGGAGGGCCTCATATTTTCTCGTTTCGCTCCGAATCATTATAAGGGAGGGAAGTAAATGCCGCTTCGCGGAGAGAATTGCGCGGGCACAAAAAATTCGAAATGTTGTTTCGGTTATGTGCGGAAGACGTATGAAGATCGCTGAGGTTTTCCTTCGGATGCGTATTTATTACGTCGAGAAAATAGGGTTGATTAAACATTAACGTCAGGATCTCTTAGTCGGAGGTCTTGGAGACGGATTCGGAAAGTAGATGAGACTGTTAGATGCACTCCGAGGTACGATCTGGAAATAAAATACACTTGTAGAGTAGCCACTGAAGAAGTATTTTTTTCTGTGACACAAAACAGATTTCTTTGCCCACTTTTACTACTACCATAAATAATTGTGCGAGGACTAGTAGCTTTTCAAATTCATTTCTTCTGCGCACGATACGCGACAGTAACCGAATCGGGAAATAAATTAACTATAATTAAAATTAATCGTTTCAATTATGGAATAGATTATTAAAATGCAGTAGGCTTATGATAACATTTATTATTATTTTATTGTCATAACTATGATATTATTAAACAGAAATAATAATAATAAACAACACATTACTATTAACCTTTAAATAATATAACACTTCACAAACAACCATGCTCTGACCAGGTTTCGAAACTGGGACCTTAGTGCTGCTAGGCTAGTACATACGCTAACCCCTACGCTACCGTCTACGTCAACATAGAGAAATATAGAATCATCGAAAGAGACGAGAGACCCCCGTTTTCTATCTACATCGTCATTTTTGACATACTCAAAAATTAGAAAAAGAAAGTAAAAAAAATATGGGAAAAAATTGTTCGTAAAAATCGACTTAAAACACTAATCGGAAAAAAATTCATTTTGAAGCTGATACTCAGGCTGTTGAATCGTATTCGATCATATTTTAATTAGTACTTACAGAAGGCAATATAGATATTCAGTCAAACATTCTTTACTTCAAAATATTAATATAGACCGATATTTGCAATGTTTTTTACTTCCATCCCTTTCCATTCCTTCCATCGATGTATTGTTTGCTAAAATTATTTAGAGACAGAAAATAGTAGTATAAAATGTTCGGCTTAGGCTGTGGGAAAAATGGATTTTGTATCTTAAGTAAGAATCTATTATCCGTTCATCCGCTTTGAATTTCGCTGATTGAACACAATCACATAATCGAGTGGGCGAAATGATTGAATTTTTTTCACGACTTCGAACGATTACTAAAATGTGCATGAAACGAACAAGAACAAAAACTCTTTGAGCATTACTAATATGTTTTGTTTGGAGTCGTCAAAGAACCGAGCGAATACACCGAGAATTTTGAGCCGCGCAATTCTTTGCAAAACATCATGCTCAATTAAAAGTATAAACATGATGTCCTACATCGTTAGCCTAAAAACGAACTAAGAGAAAAAACTTTGTTATTTCCTCATAAGATCTTTCCACATCGTATGCGGAAATTACCGAGTTTTTTCTTAGTTCATTACGTCTTTCCACGGAGTCCGGCCAGCGATGATAGATTATGCCCTAAAAACGTTTGAATAACATCTTTCAGTAAGTTATCACACACAGTCTCCTTCTTTCGCGGTTGAATTTGATAAAGATTTACATCTTTTTGGGTGAAATGGTCTAAACCAGTGATTCCTTAAATGGAAAATACCGTCCCAATGGATCTAGTTATCCAGATAACCATCCTTTTTCTTTCTTCGTTGAATGACTTCCTTCATTGACTATAAGCATCAGAGATTTATAATTACGTAATTTTGTGACCTTAGAGCGGCTTTCTTATTTTTTGATTACTTCAATATTTGGTCGTAAAAATACTAATTTGTATAGACGATGGCTGGGGCGATTAGCAAGGAAAGAATGTGGCATGAAAAGTTTTGAGTAATACCGATCTAAAGCCTAAAACAGTAAAATATTTTAGGTTTAATTCTGCATTGATTTTATCTGCTTGGTATCGTCGAGAAAACGTTTTATACATCGGAAATTTTCATTCCAAAATGTATCAATCTACCTTATGAATTTACACCTTTTTCTTGATCCAGATTTGACCGACGAGAGGTGAACATTCATCCATTACTTCGGATACCTTACAATTGACGAAACATTTTTATACCCTGAATTACTTTGAAAAAATTATGAGCAGGGCTCATGTCAAATGAGTTAGTCTGAAATATTGGCGAGCAATCTTCAAGAAAAATGAAGCACATCTACAGTGCTCGCGCTATACATCGTACATCTAAACTTTTGTTTATAATATAAATTAAGGGGAAGAATTATGACGTATATCTACTAGTCCAGTATGTAATAACAGTGTGCAAGTACCGATCAAAAACTATGAGCTATTTCCTATTGTAAGGTGAAATTTTCTGTTCTGAAAATGCGTGTTCGTTAAATTCTGGAAAGATAAATGTAAGATAAATTCAAGCAAGACCGACCCACCTACTTTACCAATGTTTAATGAGTGATTATCTTATCAAAATATTGAATTTGCATATAAAACAAGATAATATTCTCGGAGCGGATGTGCATAGCATTTAAAAATAATTATTTGCATTATTAACAATAATTATTCTTGTTTCGTCAGAGACCATTTCGTATAAACACTACCTAACCTAGCTACCTAATCTGTCTGTATATCTAGTTTAGGCGATATATTTGGATATCCATTTAAATGTTAGAGTAAGCAATGGGCATGGAAAATAGCCGAAATTCGAATTGCTTAGACGCAATGAGTGTTGCCTAATTCAGGAGTAACAGATTGTCCTTGTTAAAGAATTATCTTGGTTTCCCCGGCCAATGGGATTATCAATAAAGTTTAATGAATGATTAATAAATGTAAATTTAAAATAGATATACTCAAATGGTAAGCAGATGTAACAAAAAGTCTGGCGAGACAGGTACATGAATTTTCACTAGTCAAGACATAAGTTAAGGACATTTTAGAATGAAAGTTATTAAAATCCTTGGGTCTAAGTTAGAAAATATCGAACGCAGCAAAATAAGGTAAATGAAAATCTTGTCTCAGATGAACGCAATTTCATTAGTCACGTATCTTAATTTAAAAACATAAGTTGTCGACGCGTGTCTGCTTCACATTCTCAATGGAAGCGTATCTTCTATAAGAGCGGCACATTTAGGTCGAACGCTTTACGCCGAGAGGTCTTCATATCCTTGGACAGAAAAATGCGGGCCTACCTCTAGCAGATTGGCAATTGCGCGAAAGGTACGCCTCTCTTTCCCACACTTACCCGTCCGCTGGAGAATGGCTTCGACTGAAAGCTTACGCACTCGATAGAATGGGATTTAAGGTTCTCTCCGGGGGAAAGCACCTATCAGCCCTTTTACCCTTCTGACCATTACGCCCTCGGTCTGGTTGGTCGCCATGGCGATCTCCTTTCTCGATACATGTCGGGTAGGGCTAAGTGGGGAGGAGTACCCAACGCCCTCCGCGACGCCCCCGCCTTCCTTTCTCTCCCCCGGAGGCTGCTGCTGCAACTCACTATTAGCATGGGCAGATTGGTGGCGGATGCAGGGGAGAAGATAGGCGGGCAGGAAGTCGGGGGTTTGAGAGTCACTTAGCCATCTGGACCCGAAAGAGGGCGAGGCAGTCGGTGTCCCTTGCAGACTCAGGTGGACGAGGGAAGGCCTGTGAGGAGGAGGTAGGAAATGCAGTGATTCAATTCTTCGTGTTAGAAACTGGCAATCGACGCAGCATTTTCAACGGAAATGTGGAAATTAAGACAATGCGAAGTTTTGACATAAAGAAAACGAATCTCACCAAATCATAATTTTCGATCATAAATTCGTTTTATTTTACAATGAATTTTTAAACAAACTTACCATCTTCTACAATAAATGTGTACTACTAGCTGTGTGTAGCAACAAATTAGTTCCACTTAAAGAAATATTACGTCATCACCGGACTCCAAAATTCTCAGAACATTTACTGGCCATATGTAAAAAATTCTCTAGGAAATTGCTAACCATCAACAATCCCATAATATAACATATATGGGACTATGCACTAACTGTCCGTCGAAGAATGAAGAGGATCAAGGAACCCAAACGAATACTTACTCAGCTTGACTCACACACCAAGAGGAAATTTCAAAATAATTCAAATATAGGAGCCTATCTCCAATACTTCCTAAAATAACAAACAATTTCTACTTACACAAATAAGTCATTTTTAGAATAAAACTAAAGAAAACATTTTCCTTCCAGAAAAATCTCCCGAGACAATATAGATGAATTTTTAAAACTCACCTCTTCTGATGCAAATATCACATGACAAAATGCTTAATTGTCTCGCCGGATATGTTTCTATGTCCGACGGTATTCTTGAAAAATCGAGAATAAGAAATACAGCGAAACTGATATAAATATTTGGGAAAGCTTCTGTGTGCGTGTCACAGATGGCAGTAGATACGAAATTGTAGAAAGTTGAGTTCCACGATAAGCACGTACGATTTAGTGATTAAAGTTAAATTTGTTGATAAAGTTAAATTTAGCGATTATTTTTAAGTATCAGAAAATAGTAAGCAAAAACGTTGTAGTTGTAAATGTGATAAATAACGGAAGGAATTGGAAATTTATTAATTCTTTAATACCATCTGGTATTATTAATCATAGCTGATGATATTTGGAGGTGTTTCATTGTCTGCTAAAATCACAAAGTATACATATTGCGCGAGATAAATTGTTAATTTGTTGATTCCCTGTTAGTTGTGCATACCTACTCCTTCCAAGAGTTCTTTGAGTAGCCGACCAATGGTCTTTACCTGGAAGATGATACGAGTATATCCAGAGGAACTTAAAAATCGTGCCTAAAAGAATAATAGGTTATCCGGGACTCGAACCCGGGATCCTCGTGTTGGAAGGCTAGCATGCTAACCATTTTTCTACCAAAGTGGGAAAGTTGATACCAATAAATCTAAACTACTGAGGAAACGCACTATTCACCTATAAATCTATTCTGGTTCTAATAGAACAAGTTTCAACCAACAGCGCTCTACCACAGGTTGACTCCTACCCAAGATTTGTGAGCACTCCTATATTCTTACCATAGATTTTCGAAGAAAATACGTCCATAAACAGTTATGGGTGCCATTTTTGATTAAAAATAGCAAAATATGACGTATGCTGGTAATAAAATAGTGTTATAAAGCATTGTGTATCCAGAATTTTTCGTTCGAGATTTTATCCAACGAAAACTTGTCGATCCCATCCCGATCAAACATTACAATCGTTTCCTCATCTCTGAAGCACTGCCCCATCTTAATTCATTCGGTATATATCGTGACTGGTTAACGAATTTAAATCAAAGAACGTCAGAAAGTCCCTGTGGGGGCATACGTGTGAAATGACTGTTGAAGCATTTTTAAGAGTACTACTACTAACCAACATAAAAATCTCCGATCAGTAATAAAAATAGAGGCAGCAGCGATGCAAAAGTAAAATAGTGGGCAATACTTCTGTATTATGCTATAATTGAAGTCGTATGTAATTTGGAAGAAAAAAGTGTAATATCATACTATATTAGCGCCCCTATTTCTCCCATGACATCAGCTTCCATTCAGTCGGACCCAATTATCCCGAAACCCGGGGGAATTCATGGAAAAGTGCGAGGCGTTCGCTTGCGGGGGACTCCGCGAAAATATCCTCCGTTTCAGTTAACGATGCAATTTCCAGGGACTCTTTCCCCGACTCCACTCCCTGTAAATATTTCAGCCGAGGCTCGGAGTGATGCGAAAATAATGCGGTAGTTTGTAGCGTCGGGAGCACCCCGTGATAAAGTTGAGAACTACGCTTAGAGTGGCCGGAGGAATTTAAACGAGTTCGGATGGAGGTGGGATGATGGGATTGTGGGGATGGCCGATGGGAGTGTCCCTTTATGGCTCGAGGACGTAAGTGGCGCGGGTACATTTCTTGAAGCGGTCGGGAATGCAGCGGCGGTTGATGATGGAGTGGAATGGGGCAGATAAGGCAGGTGTTATCCGGAGGAAAGGCGAGAGGGCGATTATTACGCCTTTTTTGGCTGAAGGGAGGAGCGCGAAATTTCGCTTCCTCCAAGAGATAAGAGAGTTTAAATTGCTGTGGGTGCTAGTCTACGTACTGCTCTCGGGGCTGGGATATTAACCTCCGAACGGTGTTTCGGTGATTTTGTCTTCTTTCCACGCTTTTACGCACCTTTGGGCTTGGATTGATCCTCTTAGTCGGTGTGCCCCAAGTAAGATCTTGGGACTCGATTATGTAATTTTTATATACAGTGATATCTCCGAAACTCGCCATAAATCCGCAATGTTTACATACATTTACATACGTCCGCCACGTGAACATGGCGAATTTATCGTGAATTTCGGTGATACACTAGTTACGACAATACGTAATCGCTGCCCTGGTGTGCCGCATAATTTGGGGGATCCAAATGCTCGTGTTGTTGGATTTAAATCGATTTAAACCTAAGATTTAACCTTAGAAACTTTATTAGTGCAAAGAAAACACAATCTAAATCCGTCATAGAAAATATATTTGAAAATCACGACCGGGCTCTACCTCATCGGCTATCGTGGATAAATTATGGATAAGTTCCACCTAATGTCGCTGAAATTGATTAATTGGAAATCTTAAACGAATGCAATTACCCCTCAAATTTCTTCTCTCTAATATTTCAAGTCCTTGAAGATGATCCGGAGTACTGCCTGTCTTCGTACCTCTTGTTCACGCACTCAGCTTCTTTTTCGAATCTCACTTCTGACTCTCCCTTTTGAAATATCAATTTTTACCAAATGCCACCAGCATTAAACTTTCCATTTTCCCGTTATGTGTCACTGCTCTTCCATCCATCGCTTTCGACGTTTTATCCAGAAAATATTATCAGTTATATGGTTACTTTTCGCAAATTTTCATTTGCGCCTTTTTACAAATTTTATACTTAAATCCTTATTACAAATAGTAGTGAATGCCCTAAACGATACGATAAAGCAGAGAATTTGGAATGAAAATAAATGTGAGAAAAACTAAATTGATGACATTTACCACAGGAAAGAAAGTTAAGTTGACGGGGAAAAACTAGAACAGGTGGATGCATTCTCTTATTTGGGTCGTATTTTCTTTTGGGGTGGTAGGTGTACAGATGAGGTTCGTAAAAGAATTGCGTTGGCCAAGAAAGCTTTCGTGAAGTGAAGGGAACTGAAGGCTAGAGGTCTCAAAAAAGGAGTCAGGGAAAGGGAGTAAAATCCTTGGTGTGGAGTGTACTTTACACGTACTGTATGGATGCGTAACGTGGAACTTAAGAAAGGAAGAAATCAAAAGGTTGGAGGATCTGGATATGGCGTAGAATGGAAAGGATAAGTTGGGTCGATAGAAAAACAAATACAGAGACACTAGAGATGGTTGGGCAGGGTTTTAATAGAATTAATTAAACGTCGTCGGAGGAAATGGGGTCAAATATTGAAAGGAGAGGGACTACCGAAGAATAAATTGAGAGTAGAATGCGAGTGAAAAAACAGAGGGGAAGACAATGACAAAAGGTGTTAGATGACGTAAAGAGTGGGGTAAATTATCAGTAAAGGAAAGAAATGGCACTAAATGGGGAATGTTAAGGCACATAAAGAACACTTACATATGTAGTACATTAAGGAAACTCGCAATTCTTTGACATTGAGCATGTTTTAATGAATAGAATTAGGTAGTTTTTGTCGTGCAATGAATTACGGAAATAGTGAAAGAAGTCTGTAATTCCATTCTTTTAAAATTTAAAACATGAAAAGGAACAAGGAAAGGACTTCCCCCACTAAGTGCACAATGCAATGGACTCCGGGGGTCCATTTAGCCCTCTTTGAGAAACCCCAACACTAATGGAGGGGTCAATTAAAGGAGAAGAAAGTGAGTGGCTTTAAAGGGAGAACTTCGGTGCTCGTGGACCTAATGTGAAGTAGAATACAGACGCTGATGATGGATACTAGAATCTAAGATAGCTAAAGTACTACCCAACGAGAGATATTTTATTCAAGCCTTCCTAAGCTCAAATGGCCAATTTCATGTTAAATCTTATCAGTAATTATTCGAAATTTAATCCTTATACTACATCTTTCCTAATAAAATGAGATGAAAGGTGCGTCAAATTTCTTTCTTATTGTGTAGAATGATTCACAATTACTTTTCTGTCGTTCTTAAGAAAGCGCTTAAAGCATAGATGTAAGATGAATCATTATATTTTCACATTTGGTATTCAGGCTGTTTCATTGAATTTATTACGAATGATCCCTCAATTTTTCGAAATTGATTGCCATAAGGAAATCCCTAGAAACATTTCACGTATAGCTAAAATTCCTCTTCGTCATTTCTGAAGTGAGAAGTATCAAATAGAAAAATCTCCAAAGCCGTTAATTTCTGTGGTGAAATATAGGGGAACTTACCTCGGCGTGAGTTTTTTGCTGCAGCTGGAGGGTTTCAAAGTTGCAGAGAAACGCACAGTTCCACAGGGGATATACGTAGTTCGAAAAATAAATTTCTAGACAGTCCACGCCGACGTAAGTTCCCCTTTATTTTACCTTGCAAATTTACGGCCTTGGATTTTTTTTCTATTAGATATTTTCCTAACAGCCGTGTCTCTTATTCTTTTTCTTTCAAGTGAGAATTTGTGATAAGAAGTGGTCATGTTCTTCGAATTCAAAATATGAATGTTAATATTTCCAAAGTTTTTTAAGGAAAGGGACGATAATGTAATTGCAGGAAAAGTCGTACGACTAGGAATATTCCAAAAGGAAAGCGAAAGAACTGGATTCGAGACTCGGTCCCGTCAGACCGTTTTATGCCAGTTTCTCTGTGGGAAAGTATTAAATTTTTATTAAGGATGAATTTTAGAATTAATTAGAAGTAGGCTACTGGGTGGCAAAGTGGGCGATTGACTTTGGTGAAAGCGGGGTTCGATTCCCTGTGGGAGCCTATATATGCAAAATTATCTCAGCTATCGACTCACTTTTCAAAATGTTACTACTACACGTTTTAGAAAGTATTTGATGTAAAGAGAAAACCATTTTCATCACTGAGCTTTGATTCTGCTCTTATTCTGCTAATTCTGTTTAGAAATTCCTGATATGTTCCTAATTTATAAAATAGTCTAGAAAATTAGAAGTTCGAGTAATTATATAAAAAGAGACATGGCTGTTAGGAAAATATCTAATAGAAAAAAATCCAAGGCCGTAAATTTGCAAGGTAAAATAAAGGGGAACTTACGTCGGCGTGGACTGTCTAGAAATTTATTTTCCGAACTACGTATATCCCCTGTGGAACTTGTGTTTCTCTGCAACGTTGAAACCCTCCAGCTGCAGCAAAAAACTCACGCCAAGGTAAGTTCCCCTATATTTACCACAGAAATTAACGGCTTTGGAGATTTTTCTATTTGATACTTCTCACTTCAGAAATGACGAAGAGAAAATTTAGCTTATGTCGGATGATTGAAATTATCTCAGATGATCTGGCGAACTTAGCTTTAGACTTTTGAACGAAAATCAATGAAGCAAATTGAATTCTTGTCTAGAGAAGGACTCGTTACATTTATTTCATCGCGAAAATTTTCTTCTTCGTATTCTAATCACAAACTTTTTCACGCTGAGGTAACGCTTACCTTTAAATGTCAAAGAGAGTTTTATTTTGACCCCTTGCTTAGTATTTGCTGTTCCAGAGAATGAAATAAACTTTATTTATTCCACGCTTACGAAGATTAACATTCCTCCGGATGGGAATTGAGTCCGAAAGTGGAAATCCTTGTATCTCATTACCTGCATAAGTATTCGATTCACCCACTTAAAATTGTATCATTCGTTTCGAGAAAAAGCAGCATCTGATGCAGCAGGATTCGAAACGCGATGCTATCCTTTTTATTCATCTAGTTAATCGTTCCCGTCAGTTGACAAGCTTGGGCAGACAGTGTGAAGGATGTCGGAAGGCCGAGCTCTTGCTCCGCTGTTCATTATGAACAGGTTTTTAATGAAGCGAAGCCGTTAATAGATCCGCTGACTGCGATACAGAGGTATAAATTGAAATATGAGAGGCTTAGAAAGGCGAGTTGCGGACGAGGTCAATATTTATACTTCGCTTCCATTGAATTAACGTTTAGCGGAGTGTAAAATTAATTTTATACCGATCTTCGTAATAAAACGCCTTTCATATGGCATTATTTTATTCTTTGAGGTCTACGTAGTGTAGTCTCTGCAGGAGCTCTTCAACTTATCAACCATAATTAGATTTTCCTGATAGCACGTATACAATCAATGCGGCGGAGACTGTTTTTGTGATTTTGTGTTCCGGTATAGCTTATATCTTACACTTCTGAACACCACCGCTTCACAATCTGCTAGGTTTTTTGAAGTCCTTGTGTTTAGCGTCTCTCGAGGGGAAACTGGGGCTCAAAATAAGTGCACATATCATCTGATCTTTCGAAAAAATAACACAGGGTAACTGGTGCCAGGTTGTAGAATTACCAGCCAAATAACGTTCCTAAGTATTATAGCTTTCCCTGAATTAAATTGAGCTTCTGGAAAAAAGTTGAACTTGCATGTACCCTGATGTGATCTTCCGAATGACACTTGCGCTTACTTGCCAGGTATTGTCCAAGTTGGGGGTGGGGTTTAGCCATAGAGTAAACACTGTATTACCTACAACCCAGGGGTAATAATAATACTAAAGGACTTTATTCAGGGCGAGATTGAGACTAAAAAGTCTCTTCTAACATCTAACCCTTCGTCATATGAGACAAGAAAAGAGTTAGGAATAGGGGTAGGAATACTTCCGCCCAAAATCCAATGAAAATAAAAACTGATTTATTTTAACATTTACACCCTGTAAATCTCCAGCGGTGTTCATCTGGAATAATTGCGAGAGGCCATCCTCTCGCATGCTTTCGTTTATTGTTGAACCCCCAAAACCACCCCCTTGGCTACACCTCTGCTTGCTCCCGATGGCTTTTATCTTATCCGGAAAAATTTAAAAATTTCTTCGAGTTTATTAATTATAAATATTATTCGGAGTAAGTAAGTGGAGTGGAGGAAATTAGAGCTTAAGCTTACACTCAAGTCATCTTCGAGCTTTTTCTAGAATATATATATAAACTCGTCTAAGAAATGACGCGTATTTCTACCGGACCATAAGCTCGGTAATTAGAAGTTTTTTTCTAGACGAATTTTTTATTATTTTCTTGTAATATGAAAGATTTTTCATCCGCACGATTGCAAACATCTTAAAGAGGGTGTGTCATGCTAAGAAACTCGGCCGCTATTGATGCTAAATAGAGCCTGCTTTCGAACCCTTGCAAACAGAACGATCGAAAGACCTCTTACACGGAGGATTTCTATTGATATTTAATCCCGGAATAATGATTAGAGTTAAAATAGATTATCTAAATTTACTTTATGTAAAGAAAATTCTGTGTTCCTCAAGCATGAAAATAAGGATGTTTTCCATAAATATAGCGAAGGATTGAAATATTCCGAATCGAAAATGGGTGCAATTTAGTATATGCAAGATGAAGGTCAGCATTCGTGGCTTCCGGCATACAATCTACTACCTCGATAAATAAGCTGATTACTTCAACAAAAACTCCAGACTTCGAGGAAGAAACCAAGGAGGGAGGATAAAGAATTTCGTCTGGCCAATGCGTGGTGTAACTGTCACTTTAAATAGATACATTTGGTTTGATGCAAATCTTATTCGAAAATAAGAGATTGCCAATCGAAGCTGTAACCTTATAATTTTAGTCTAAGAAAACAGGTCAGTGGAGGACAACCGTAGCCACTGATAAATGCGAACGAACTTGAATAAGACGTACATATGTGACAGCATGTAAGTTAAACCTTCGAAAAAATTCATATTCTTATAGCGAGATATTGATATATTTCAAGTTTCGTTATTTAAGAGCTTTTAGCTTCATCTACGCAATGTTCCACGGAATACTGTCAACTTCACTCGCTCTACGTATGTAGGTACCCTTTTAGCAATGAATTCAACTAATGCGTTGTTAAATTGACTGAATGTTCTCATCATTTCACTCACGTCGTTTTGTGAGGCGCAACCATGTTGAAGATAAGAATGTGAGAATGTTCTTCCCAAGTACATTGTATACAAGTAATTTAAAAGGAAGTTGGTGAGCGGTGAATCCGCAAATAAAGAGATTATCTAAGGTCCAGAAGTTACGTTTTTTGTAGAAATACAGCCGACTCTCAAAACACCGATTAAACATAAGTTGCTTATTCCAATTGGATTTTTACGGTAAAATTTCGAGGATAGGTCCTAATTAAAGGAGATCTTAGTGCCTATCAGAAGCTCGGAATGGAACGAAATATGCGGTGGCATTCACTATCGGATAGGTTTTCTAGAAAAGGTATCGGAAGTGCTTGGCCGAGTGCGTGTGAAAGAAAACTAGCTCTGGAAGGCATGTTTATTCGACTTGGATGGATAAGCGTGTTTTCCTAGGAAGGAAAAGAGAGGAGAAATAATGAACGTCTGTCCTCTCCTCTGACTGATAGTTTTATATAGAAGCTCGTTTAAGCTCCGCAGAACAAATCAAGCGCCCTTATCTTTCTAACGAGCCTCGGAGCATTTCCGTGTTTTTTTCTTTAATACACTATCATAAATCTGCGGACATCGCTCAATTAACGAAGCTATCGATTGTTTTGTCACGTAATGGTCTCTTTAAGGTTCAAAATGGGAGAGTTAATTTCTCTCTTTATAGGTTTTATTCCTTATTACTTTGACCATTATCACAAATAATTTATATGGGAATATAAAGGGAAGGAATCAAAGTAAGGCAGAAATTATGACATTCCAGTTGACGTGTTGAATACAATTATAGTTAAATGATGATGAGGAAAGTTTTGATACATGATTAATTAGCGATCTGGGGAAAATTTTCACAGATCATGAACCAAGAATGATGTTTTCAGTTAAAAGTTTAGTTTACAGATCCCTCGCGGGAATTATTACTGTGATGAATCCCTTTATCGGAAAATATCAAATTATTATCTTCTAATCATTTCTAAGTCAATGAAGAGAACGTGCCAGACAGTAAAACGCTTCTTCCTTTATTTCAGTATAATTATCACCAGTATAAATTAAAATATTTTTTAAAACATTTTGCAAAGTAAATTTTTCTTGAGTTGGAGAACTGGATTCGAGTCCCATTTATGTAACCATTTTCACTCCTGTTATTCCCTGGGTTTCAGCCTGACAGCTTTCCCCTGCTTAGTTAAACAACTTCCCTTAAAAAGTTTCTTGTCCTAGACTAAGAATGGCTAACCTTTCGTGGCGAGAGTGCCGTATTTGATAAAAATAAAGGAATTGTATACTAATGTGGTGCCAAACCATACAGTGAGATGTTGATATTATCTGTTTTAATATGACAACGATGATTTTAAGATGAAGTAATTGGCGTAAATAATCACTAACTATCATTATTAATGACCGGAATCCATTTATATGTACTTTGGAGCTTAATTTTGTAGTGAAGAATACGAAGCAAGGATAGTAGATTAGAGGTTTAAAAACACTCCGTAAGCCGTCTTTCGGCTAGCGGAACTCGCGCTCAGAGACAATCGGGAAGCTCCGGATTTCCGATTTGGAAATCGGTAATCCGGAGCTTCCCGTTTGTCTCTGAGCGCGAGTTCCGCTTGCCTAATGACGGCTTACGGAGTGTTTTTAAACATCTAATTCATAAACAGCCGTGTTCCAACCTTCTTATTCTTACAAGGATAGTAGAGTCAAAGTTTGGCGTGCCGAGACTATTCCCTCGTGCGCTACATAGGACACGCGTGTCATAGGTTCGCTAACCCTATCTTAGACTGTGATATTTTTTTCGAAAGTTAGTGCAAAATAAATTTAATAAAAAGTCAACATTTTTATGGAAACAGTAGTTTTCAGATGAAATAACAATCACTAAAATCATCAGTTCTCAGATATAATAATTATTATTACAATTGTTAATTCCACGAAGTACGGTTGCACCCGAAAATATTAACTATTTTATCCAGAATATATACCTTTTGGAAGAAAGAAAATGTAAGAAGTGAAGATACTTTCACAGGAGGTTTTTACAGCTAAAAATACTACGTATTCCTCGGGATCTCGCTTCAGTGGTGGAGATTCACCTGAAGCAAGGTTTAATGCGGTGGAGAAGTCCAGTTATTGAGGAGAATCGTCTGACACATTCTTATCTCGGAATGCTTCCATCGGAGTGTGGGTCCAGCGCTCACGCTGTCACTTGGCACTCTTAAGAAACTCGCCTTGTTGTGTGCTCTTTCGCTGGTAGTCTTAGAGGCATGACAGAGGAATCTGCAGCCGAGCTCTTAACAGCCGTAACAGGACCGAGAGACATGGAAAGTCCTTGCTTTTTTCTCTCTCTGTCTGTCCTCTCCCATCTTCTCCCGTCTCGCCGTCTTCCTCCTCTTCCCTTTACCCTTGTAACCTCTTCCAAGAAGCGCATTGCCCCTTTTGTTCACCTGAAGTCGTTAGAGGCGTTTTAGCGAGGCAGTGATGTTTTCGTTGGCGGTTTTTAGAAGCGTACAAAATGCGCGCCCATAGGCATCGCACTACTTCTTTCCTCGGGCGGCGATGCTTTTTGTCGTCCTTTCAAAATACGGGTGTAACGAGACAGAAAGAGTCCATACCGTTCCCTATGGGTTTCCACTCCGTTTTAATGCAGCAATTTTTTATTTCGTTTCTCTCGGACGCAAAAGGAGAAAGAAAAGAGAAAATTTTCTTCCAGAGAAAAAGGAGGGAAGAAAAGTTTAGTTCGGTCAGGTTTCTACCAATAACTACGACTAGTTTTTGTGTCTTTTCATTGCGCGATGACAGAACTAGTCATAAACGAGATTGAATGAACAAAAAAAGGACAGGAAGTTATCACATTACCATAATTTTCCTCTTGATTTCAGATCATCAATATCATGATTAAATAATCATAACTAAAGAAGTAGGAGCACTTAGTAATTTCCACAGAAAATATTTTTATTGAAGACTAATTTTGTGTAGATACGGACATCACCTTCTGTGGAAATTACTGTGTTCGTTCCTACTTCTTCCGTATGGCGCCGTTCCAAAAAGTAGAGCTTGGACATATTAGATTCATAATTATTCGAGAGTTGGTTTGTTGTTTCCAAGCTATCCAAGCCGTCCCGTTCTAAGCCAATGAATTTCTTCCATAATGACTTCTAACCATAACAATAAGCATTACCTGTCTCTCACAAGGTGATTCTTTATAATTGCTTCTTTTCCAAATTCCTCCCAATACTGTCTTCAGGAAGCTATCGTGCCTCAGTGTATGCACGATTACAGTCGTTCTCCTCTGTAAGTGAAGTACCCCGTGCTACATGTCGAAAGGCGGCTTTCAGGGTATGTAGATGAAGTGAGTTATATACGAGTATGTATGATTTAGAGATGCGTGGTTAAAATATCGATTGAAATTCATAACAATAATGTTGTTTTCTCTATCTGTTATTGAAGGTTCTCGGAAAAAATTTCGTCAATAGTTGCTCCTTGACAATTCCTTGCCTTGAATTTCATGTCATTGGTCATACATGTGCTAACATTACAGAAAGAGAGCTAATACTGTTGGTTTTTTAAGGTAAGCATAATTTAATTTTTATGATTTAATCGAGGCTGTTGCATTTCTATGTCACGATGCTAGCGGTAGAATATTTTCTTTCTCTAAAGTTATCTAATTATACTGTACATATTTTATGCCTAATTGTTCTTTTTCGTCTATTAAACCTTTCTACAAAAGAAAGGCAATTGCTTAATTTAGTTAAATCAAATTTTGTTTAGGAAGGTTTACTGCTAAAATGTATCTTTTTCCTTATAAATACATCGTACTCTCAACCGCCATAGATAATAAATGTTAACTTCTGAGTGGAAATAAGTAATGTAGAAATAAATTTCGTTCTATTTTCCTATTTATAAAAAACGTGAAGCGAGCAACTGTTACAGCGAGAAATTTTCCACATACAGTGATTGATATCTACCATGAAATTCCGCCGCAGGTACTAGATTGCTATTCATAGTGACTAAATATTTAAGTTGATGAAGGAGAGAAAAGGATTTAACGTTTTTCTAACTTTTAAGTACTCGATCAAGAGTATGAGGGTTAAACTTAACCAGAGTTCCAAATGTTTATCGATTTATATATATTATTACGGTTTAAACGGGATATCTTGTATATCTTCAAGGTTTTTTAAATTCTTTGCATATCTTGATGCAAGTATTTAGAATCGATTTCCACACTTTTTCGTGCATTTGTAGACATCCATAAATTTTAAATAGGGAACAATGAAAAAAATGGTTTCCGATATACCGTCAAACTTTTGTCTATTCTATATTTACTATCCTTTTATCTAGCCACGTTGAGGGAATTTTACGAAATAACAGCGATTGTTCCCTGAAAGAGAATTTTCCGGTGTCTCACAAAGTGCAAGGGGAAAATGCGTTAGCAATGAAGACTGTTTAAGGTGAGACAACGGGCTAAAGGGAAGACAAAGGCTCGAAAGAAATTCCTATTTAGAAGTGAGAAGTGGACATATAGCGAAAGCGAAGTTAACGAGTAAGAGGAACATGGCCCACGGCTGGAAAGACGCCCGCGAAGGCAAACCTGCAGGCTGTTCCCTGAAACTTCCCGTCAGGGAAAATTACAGCCGGCGAAAAGAGGGAAATAAAAGTGCAGCCCGCAATGGTAATTCGAGGGAGTGAATGTTGCACAAACCCCAAGGGTATAAATGGGAAGGGATAAAAATCAGCACGAGCAGGTTTTCTCTTATCTGCAGAGCTTATTGGGTTCGCTCCTTATATCGTTTAGGTTCTTTTTTCCCACCCACTGCGAACTGCAGACACCAATCACCGCTTTGCCTTAACAATCCCACAACCAGACGCCTTCCAAAGGGTGGTTGTGTAAATGGGTGAGCAGAGGGATGCAATGGGATTAAAGGAAGAAGCATCCGAACTCCATATCCAAAATGTGCCGCCTGCAGGTGTTACAGATACGCAATTTTTAACTTCGGAAGAAACTATTTTCAAAATTTCACTGGAATATTTTAAGATTCGTAAAGAAAGAACGTGGCCGTTGAAGAATTAGAGGTTTAAAACACTCCGGGACGGTCGATTCGTTTCCAGCTTTGTAGGTAGGCGAGAACCGTCGACGAAACGGCTCTTGAAGTGTTATAAACCTCTAAATCTTATAGTTTGCGGAAATATTTACCCTCTGCTAGGAATATCATCTCCAGAAAATTTAAAAATACGTATAGCCAAGTAGGTAGCGCGTTTCCCTTAGGCGAGATCGGTTCCAGGCTCGATTCGCGGGGGAAATTTATCGGTGTTCACCCATCATCGCGGTGAACATCTGAAACAGGAGCTTGAGTCCGGTCAAACTTAGCCATTAATAGAGCAAGTTGGAATCGATTTGTTAACCACTGTCTCAGAATTAATGCAGTTTGGCGATTGAGGTCTTATTTGGCCGAAACGAAGGTTTTATTTTTAAATCTTTGAATAATTTTATGCTATTCGGAAACAATGTATCAAGCTCTCGAATAATATATATATATATATTGGATCGTGATTTTTACCGTTGTCCTTTGATGGATTTCAGAAAAGTTTCGTCCTGTAATTAAAAAGTAAGATTACTAATTTACTTTACAAATAAACATGCCCTCAATAAGCGACCTTCCCTGAAATTGCAAAATTGCCAAGTTTTTGCACCGTATTTGTAATTTCTCATCCATTTTCTAGTGCTTCATAGGGCGCGTGATTATAAAAAGTGACATTGAAGCCACAACTACGTTTGCGCACCTTTTCCTGAAGACTAATAGGAATTGCATATGCAGCACATTCTTCCACCCCGTAGAGTACTGAACGAAATATTTACTGCCATAGCGCAAGTCATGGCTTATTAACACCGATTCTCCGAGAAGCCAAGTGCAAGCACAGGGCAATTCCGCTTTGAAATTAGACCTCCACTTCGTCCTCTCATTGGTTTTAATGTGCGCGATCGTAAATGTAATAAAAATGTTGCATCTTAAGAATAGGAAGAGAAGTGGAAATACACCCATTGCGGATTAAATGGAAGAGGAGGCAGTTCCAGTCCCAAAGAAAGAAGACATATTGTTATTAATAAAATTGCTTCTCACTTTTCGTGGTACTAGTTCTGAACTTGTGACGTGTCTTAACCAAGTCACATGTCCCTATAACTTTTTCTTTAATGAGCGTTAATTATTATTCTTATTAATTAATAACTTAAAAGTGTTCTTGTAATGTAGCAGTTATCGACAGTTACAGATATCTGGAGTGAAATATATGTTTACGGGGCCAATTTTGTCACTTATACTGCTGTGTAAGTATAATACCTGTTGATGATAGAACAGTAGGAATCATTATCTATTCTTGATTCTACATTTACTTTATTTCCTCTTTTAGCGCGTGGTATTTCTGTAATTTCTCTGCATGCTTCTTTTTTAAGTTTGTGGAATTTGGTACTGATATTTATATGTCGTAGATAGTTGTACTTTGTGTTATTATTATCATTATTCAAGGTAATTGATTTTAGGCCTGTAGATGAGATTTATGATATGTAGATGTTGATCTGAGTTCCACTTTCTTGAAGCTAAGGTAAGTATGCACCAGGATGAACCACATGGTTTCAAAAAAGAAAGACAATTGTTAAAATAGGAAAAATATTTTGGAGTAGAATACAGAATTTTCCTCTTAGAAGTAAATTTCTACCCGCTTATTATGACTCTTACGGCTTTCCCAACTATATTTGGGGTTCTGACACAAAACTCTCGGCTCATTAACATTCCTGATCCCAGTTTCATCGTCTCTATCGGCAACCGATCCAAGCATCGTCGACACCGACAGCGCTAGTGTTAATTTCTTCTAGATTCTAATCGCTACGAGCACGATAGTTATTGAATCACACTATCTAAGACCAAAAACGATTAACAATTGCTTTGAGAGATTAATAATAGAGTGGAGGAAGGACTGAAAGAACTCATTACAAATATATTTCATGTATGTACATACAAGATGCATACAAAATTCTGTACCTCAAGAAAATTAGCTTAAAAGGTGGGGTTTTGATAACAGAGCGATAAAACGGAACCTTTAACTTTTAAATATACTTCAAAATTTTATTAGCAGTAGTAATTTTTAAGATATTTCGACAGCTAACGTCATATCGCACGTGAGCCCTACCGGGAATCAAACCTGGGACCCGGAACCGCTTTCACCGTAGTGGAACGCGTTACCAAATGGCTATTCGGAGGCCCCAACATTTCCTTCACTAAGTTCCAAAATACTAGAGCTGAAAATAAAATAGTAAAGGTTATACGTAAGCGTAATAAAAAATGTCGAATCTGCGCGAATATCGTATACAGAATGATCCTTTTCGCTGAGACTTCTTATTCTTCAGTTCTTACGTTCTTATTCTTCAGTTGAAATCCCCAAAAATGAGCGCCATCCGTGCGTCATCTAGAGACGAGGGTAGATTTACTCTACCAAAGGAAACACAGAGTTGACCGAATTGTAGATGCAGAGAACCTCAATACGTTCAGTCTCATCTAGACAAGAGACAAACTGGATCCGAAAAATCGATCATTAGAAATGTGGAAAAATGACGCGAGGTTTATGTCAGAGGAAATGGGAAGAAGGCACGTGTGTGTGCGTGGGAAGAGATCTTTCAGCCGCCATTCCGTAGCACAGGGCGTAACCGCATTGGAGTGGACACAAGCGATTGAGGCTTCGTGCATCTAGATCGCGTGTTCATTGGAAAGACGCAAATGGCCACTTAAAAAGAGCATTCTCGTAGGCGAGATGAGGCATTTAGAACGGTCGCCCATTAACGGACCCTCGCCTTGTTAATTAATCGCCGATGAAAGAAACGATTCGATTTCCTCAACTTTCACCCCTTATCTCATTAATTCTTTTTTTAAATGTTTATCCATATGAATCGTATTCCAGGACATTTTGGAAGTTTTCATTGAATGGCCTTCTTCTGCTTAATAAACCCCCTCTTCTGTTAGGGTGAAGACAATATTTTGGTTAATTTTGTTTCTAAAGACAAATTTTTATGCCTACTGCCAAGGACTTTCGGTGTTAAAAAAAAAATTGGCCTTGCTGACGCCTTTTCGCGTTTTTATCTTGAGTAGTGTCTTTTTTTGAAAAGCTTTTCTGTGAATTAAGGACGGTAAAGGTGTAATTCGTTCGTATACGTGAAGTTAGGAAATGAAAGAGAGGATAGATCGCTAGAAATTTGAAGTGCGCGCTAGCATTGAGTTTCTTAATGAACTAAGAGAAAAACACTAGTTTTCACATAGATATAATTCAACGAAAGATTTCGGTTAAAATCCCATCATCAGGTAAGTGTACAGGAAGTGCAATAACTTATATACAGAAATTTTTGAAGGAAGGGTAGGGATAGGCTCTAAAATGTAATTTCATTGGGAATGCTTTTAGCAAACATTATTTCAATAGCTTCAAGCGCATCCAGCTGGATCATTGCGTCTTTGTCTTATTTGGCCGAAACGAAGGTTTTATTTTTAAATCTTTGAATAATTTTATGCTATTCGGAAACAATGTATCAAGCTCTCGAATAATATATATATATTGGATCGTGATTTTTACCGTTGTCCTTTGATGGATTTCAGAAAAGTTTCGTCCTGTAATTAAAAAGTAAGATTACTAATTTACTTTACAAATAAACATGCCCTCAATAAGCGACCTTCCTAATCCGGAGCTTCCCGTTTGTCTCTGAGCGCGAGTTCCGCTTGCCTAATGACGGCTTACGGAGTGTTTTTAAACATCTAATTCATAAACAGCCGNACCGCTTTAGAATTTGAGAAGTACAGAAAACTGAAGTTTCATACTTGTAGTGTTTATATGCCAAGAGTGGTGCGTATGATTTTTTTTATAACTATTAACTGTCTCACAATGTTGAACTTAGTTCTCCCCCTATTTTCTTATTCCTTTGTAATTTCCAATATTGCTTTCAGCTGACCGTTGAAAGTTTCTCACTCAGTTAGTTAGTTACTCGGTCTCTATATTTTATTCTCATCATTTTTCTGTTGCGCCACATCTCCATTGCTTCGTATTTCCTCGTATTACTTGTTAGCACTGAAGACTCCGTGCTGAGTACTTAGTATATTTATTTACATGTTTACCCCGCAGGCAGACCAAGTCTGGCCGGAGCGTTTTTGTAACTTTTTATCGTTTATTTTAAAATGTATGTATAAACACTACACCTGTAGAGTTTGACTATTCGCTACCCTTAAGAAAGTAGCAAAATCGTTTATTTTTAAATTTATGTATAAACACTACACCTGTAGAGTTTGACTATTCGCTACCCTTAAGAAAGTAGCAAAATCTGTTATAATGACATCATAATTGCAAAGATTATTGCAGTCCCGAACATGCAGTACCCCAAACGGTGACCTAATCAATCGGCCCAAGAACCATTCTTTCGGAAATCACTCCGCATAAAAAATTATGAAAATGACTTCGTCATTGCTATGGAAATTTTTACTCCTGGAAGTTCGCATGTAGAACAGGGAACTTCAATACCACAAAAATACGACATCTCATACTTAATATAAATAACAAAAATTTATCAGGTGGGTAGGAAGTGACATATCGTTCTTTAGACATGATGGAGATGATTTCTTCCTTCTAGGGATATTTTACTATTTTAAGCTAAATTTTTGCCTCAAGTAAAAATCGGTCGATCAGGGTCTTCTACAATGTTTGTAGATTATTAACCCTACGATACATTCATCCACATCTACATAAATACCCTGCAAAGCCGCCTTTCAGCGTGTGGCAGGGGGTGTAAATACCAAGGGTAGAATTACTTCTTTAATTTATTATTATCGAGTATCTTTCGAGGAAAAATGAGTCCCTAAAACGACTTGTCCTCGCATCTTTTTCTCTTATTTTACGCTCACTGTCGGATCGGCCGAAGTGAGTGTACATTACATTATCTTTAAGGAAACTGGAGCTACTATGTGCTTAACGTTGTGTGGAAACTAGAAGAACGTTTTAGGAGAGCGTCTCAAAACAAAAGCGAAAAGTTGCTTTGTCTCTTTCCTCACGAGGAAAATGTTCTTCTACGTTTATAGAAAAACGTACGATTACATATATAATTGATTCGTGAATTTTCCTTTGCATATTAGTGATGCTGATTTAATGGAAGACATGATTTAATGGAAGATAAGAATGGGAGTCCTCTATTCATAATCAGAAGTTGACTTCTATCGTTAGGCCGTTTACGGAGCGATTAGACATGGTAAACCTTCAGGTGGCGTTTGATTGACGTATAGCGTGTATTCAAGTAGTCCGGAACCAAATCAATACCGAGGAATTTAATAGCTAAGAATGGGCAGAGATAATATATTTCATGTTATTTTCACACGTAATTAACGTGATCGAGAAGGATAGTTATTTGAATTCGTTAAAGATAATCGAGAGAGGTAGGGCAGGAAAGATTAAGGTTCTTCACCCTGAGATGTTAGGGTAGGCAATCCTTGGAAGAGCAACTTCTCAACATTGGATTGAAAAAAATTGGGCTCGTCCGGGATTTGAACCCGGGACCTCTCGCACCCTAAGCGAGAATCATACCCCTAGACCAACGAGCCGATATTTTCCAAGAAGTAAAATATATTTGTTAAGGTTTTAAACATTACAGTCAGATAAAAGCTCCAAATAGCCGTTGTTTGCGAGCAAACTAACCGTTGAAGAACTCCCACCAGCGGGGGTTGGGGTTCTCCGTGGTCGCGCTTTGCAAGTATTCTTCTCAATACGTATTTCGACAACTATGTTGTCATCTTCGGGAGAGAAGAATAACTGAGTGTGGTGGGGGTGGGGGAGGGGTATTTATGCTTTTTGTGGTGTGACGTCAAGGAGGGTATAGGTCCCGTATAGAAGAAGGTATAGGTCCGGTATCGCTGTTCATAACACGGTCGCGGTTAGAATGAATGAAAAGGCTTTCGTATGCGTCGAGTTATGTGTTATGTGTTTTAAGTTGTCTCTGTTAATTTTATGATTGTTTTCTTGAATGTGATGTGCGACGCTTGATCTGTTAATGTGGTTGTGTTTGAAGTGGGCCATGTGCTCTTTGAATCTAGTTTCTATTTTCCTTTTTGTTT
This sequence comes from Ladona fulva, assembly GCA_000376725.2. Lineage (NCBI taxonomy): Eukaryota > Metazoa > Arthropoda > Insecta > Odonata > Libellulidae > Ladona > Ladona fulva. Next base: position 809,113 of record KZ308183.1, on the reverse strand, counting down.
ATCCATAGTAGACTTTGTCGCAATCATGACAAGATATTTCGTAGATGCCGGATTTACTTAATGTTGGAATGGGATCTTAAGATTTGGAAGAAGATTTGATTGTTTATTGCTATTGGAAAAAATAGGAGTGAAATTGAATTTGGAAAGTATGGGTTTGAGTTTATTGCTGATTCCAAGCTTTGTAGAACAATGACCAGGTGTCACAGAAAAACCAAACTTTTAGCAGAAATGTGGTATATAGTCGTAAAGCAGAATACGCGTTTCTGAGAAACGATTGTGATTTATTGACCTTTGATAAGCGTCTGAATTAAAAATCGATCTCCTTCTACAAATTTGATCTTACGCAGTAGAAATATTTACTACACAATACTTGAATGATTCAGAAAATATAATCAAGGGCGATTTTTTCTAAATGCATTGGGGGAGGAGATATTAGGGGGGCTCCGGCGAAACGCCATCGTCGCCTCGTCGAAACGAGAGAGCGCGCCAAGCATTAAAACCGTACGTAAAGCTCGGATTTTCCTTTGAAAATAGAGTTTCCGTTTTGCGTCATCAAAGTTGTTTTTCTCCGCTAGTGGTAGAGCAAATGCGTTGAACAAACATTTGCTTTTGAAGTAAATATCTGTAATATAAATCCAACTGAATTAAAATATGATGTATTTATTGATAATTTCTCAATGTCGGATCCACGGAAATGGATTTTTAGAGCCAACAGTAAAATAGCATAAGTTCTTAATTAATGGTATTCCGTTTTTATTGTTAAACTATAAACAAATTTCCTTTCATCAATTAAATAAATTGGCATAATAAGGCGTAATTGGCGTCTATAATGAAACTCTTGATTATAAAAGAAAGGAACATTCTATTATATAACCTTCAATATTCAACAGATATTTGCTGGAAGAAAATATAAAGCACATGTTGAGACATGTTTGAGACACATTATTCTTAACGAAAACGAAAATGTTTATTTTATTCTCATTTCTCCGAGAAACTTTATTCTATAATAATGAATTTACGAAATAACCACGAAGAAAAATCGCGCAGGTTAAGGGTAGTTTTAAATTAAAAATCATCATATTACAAGGTATTTTTCAGCAAATATAAATATTTTATGATGTGCAAACATCTAAGTGTTCCAACCATCCCGGAATGCCGTGAGTTTTCCGAATATCGGGATTGTAATAGTTATATATCTTATATGAATTTTGCTGTAACTCACAACGATTGTATTTTTGAGTGTTCCACGATCTGTCTTAAGATCTGTATACGGCTATATATACGGTTTGTTGTAATGATTTTCATTCAAAGCCATTTATATTTATTACATTTTATATAATTTAATCTCATGATGATTATCGTATCTTATTTTTTGGCATATTTTTTAATTTTTGGCATTATGAATTTTATTATTAGAATTAAAAATATTTACGTAACAAATTTTACGTGAAGATAAAACGTAACGAAGGACAGAGTATTTAATATTTGACCGGTTTCACAAGCGTGCTTGCATCTTCAAGGTGCAGAAAAATATGTCCAAGAATTCCACCGTCGATTTCATAAAACGAAACTTTTATTCACCGAATGAGAACCAAGAGTGGTACTAACAAAAGTTTGAGCGCGTGGATTTCTTTGTGTATTTGGCAGAAACACAAGATTTGGCAGAAACACAAGCTATCCCGAAACTTCTTTGCAAAAACCAGAATATCCGGAAATGAACATTTCGTCTCTGGGAAACCTTGAGTACATCAGCCCACTAGGGGAGAAGGCTTACTATTTTAGGGCTTTATGAGCTGATGTATGGGATAAGTCTGCAGAGGGCGTTAATACACTCATATCAACATAACTGCATCATTATTACTCTACCAGTTGATACTTTCTCCTAATCTTCTCCTCACTCGAAACCTCCGCTGCTATAAGCGGCCTTGCCTCTATTTTCCCACCCCCGCGTAAAACCTTCTCCTAAATACATCCTGACACCTCTTTCCTCCAAACGCCCACTCCATAGCCTCTCCGTGCCAGCATTAGCGGCCGCCTTCATGGAAGTCGTCATTTCGTACGCCTTATCGCGGCCGTGCTTCCGTCGCCCGCCCTCGCCAACTTCTTCTGTCGCGGAATATGAACTCCTTTCTCCGCACCGATAAGGAGCACTCTCGTGAGCCTTTGTTCCCACTCGAAATAACATCGTTGCGACAAACTGCGGACGCTCGGAGCTTTTCTTTGCCGGAGTGTCGTGCGCTATTAAGGGGAGCAGGCGAATTAATGCTCTTCCGCGGCTGTCTGAGCGCCAGCTCGCCTTGGTGTTGCGTTATAAAGGGAGCGTTTTTCCAATTTATATCCGAACGGTTTAGAAACGAACGGAAGGGAAGTTTCCAGATGGGGTGACACGTACGTACATAAAGGTGTCTTCTACCTCTTAATAAGTTCATACGAAGGGGGTTGCTAACAGGCCCGCGATGCAGGGACCCCATATGTTACCCGTATTATTTATTTTTGTTGCCCATATTTACATTTACACAAATGTTAATGTTTTACGTCAACGTAAAATTCTGAACTAAACACATTTTTTTTTTACTGGGTAACTCCTTGATATTTATTATGTATTTTCCAATTCGGATTCGTGCATTCCGGAGCATCAAACGAACTCATTAGGAAAAATTAGATTATATCGTTTATCAACATGGAATGTATATATAGAAATTTTTAAAGATATCTTTGATACCTTTGCTCTAAGAAGAGCTCCTTGACATTTATAGAGCATGCCTTGTTAATAGTAGCGGTGGTTTTAAAAGTGCTTCCACAGCTAAGGTCGTTCGCACGTGAGTCCACACCGGGAATCGAACCCGGAACCGCTTTCACCGAAGTGGAACCCCTTATGGCTATCTGTATGTCCTGCCTTGTAAATATTATTGAGAATGAATAATACCTCACTAACGCCAATTATTGCTAACGAGAGGAAAGAAAATTGGAGCGCGGCTGATAATGAATTAGAGGTTTAAAAGCACTCTATGTCTTTCTTTCCCTTAAGGGAAGAAGTCGGTAATCCGGAAGTTCCATCTGCCTACATATGGCTTAACTACGGTTTTTAAACCTCTAATTGCTAATAGTGTTGAAGCAGAGTGATAAGGAAATGCCACGTTTCTCCTGGTCAAATACGTAAACTTAATTTGCATTATTTGAATAGGAATAATAGCAAACTTATGGTAATGAATTCTTCATTTTATTAATCTCCCATTGATTCATTATTTCAATTTATCTAACGTATCTATAGAATAGCTAAGATTCTTTATAAGCTTCTTAGCTATTGTGGATTCAAAGGGGATACTGTAATAATTCGTTTGTTTAAGAGTGTATCGTCACCTTGACCTTCCATCTTAATGTCTATATGTTGTTTGAATTCAAACACATAGATACCAAGAAACTGGGCTACAGTATATATTGCAAAAGGGCCATTTCTGATAAATTTTCACTGTGAAGCCCAGATAAAAGGTCATAAAGATATTTATGTAAGCTTCCTAAGTATGCATGTAATCGTCATACTTACATATTAGTTGCCTTTGTGTAATTTTAACAATCTTGCTACATCTTCAAATTAAACTTAAGCTACTTCAACACAGCTACACTTGTACATGTACCCTGAGATCCGCCCTTAGTTGTGTGGCGGAATAATTATAACAGACAGTAATAATAATCTATTAATGTCGCATACCATCCGCGAAGATATGAATCTTTTATGGGTGCGGCTATTCACTGATTTTTCTATTATTATTTGATCATCCGATGTAATTGAGTGTGTCAGGTACATACATGCCATATTCATGAACTGATCCTCAAGCCATACGTTAAAGTTGCATTTCATTTCTGTGTGATTTATGATCTTCGGAAGAGAGACATATATGGTAAGCACATAACGTCAATTTCCATTCGTAAATACCAACCCAATACCAATTCAATAGATTTTTAATTTAAGTTGACCTTCATCGAAGCAGATTTTTATTAATTTCAAAGAGATTGATTATCGTCAGAATGCGAATTTTTCTTCTGCGAAGGGATTCTTTCGCAGCACGAAGCTGATGATAAAAATACGACCGCCCAATTCTTTCTGAGGAATCCAATTGGAAAAAAATAGGTCGCATCCCGGCACGATATTGCAACCCCTTAATTAGTTCTCGAGATTCGAGCGTTTCCTTCGGAAAAAAGTGCCCCTAGCACCATGCATCTTCTTCACTTGCGCACATTTATTAGCACCGTTGACGCTCATCCTAATTAACCGTTTCCAGGGCCTCGCGTTCCGCAATCATGAGGGGAAACCCATAGATAAGAAATCCTCGCGTTGTCTTGAATGGGGGCTCAGCACCACTCATTTGTTTTCTCTCTCCTTGCCTAATCATTCTTCACACTGTCAAAGTCGAACTATTAACAGGTGTGCGGGGATAGCTTTCCTTATCTTTCTTATGATGTCGTCGAACAGGTTTCTTATTTATTGAAACTGGAGGATAGTATGAATTGATCCATTGAACGTTACAGATAGAAAGAGAGCGATGAATTGGAAGAGATTGATATTGAATATTGTCAATTAAGGGGGAGATTAAGGAATTTGGTCTTGAAAAGTTTTTAACCAACTGTTTGACCAGTTTTGACTCATGAAAGCGAAACTTGGGTGCTTAACGCTCCAGTAATTCAGTGGCTAAAGATAACGCAAAGAAATATAGATCGCCGTTTGCTTAGAATACCAAAAGGGGAGACAAAGCAAAACATCTGCATGAGAATGATGACTTTAGTGGCAGGTATCATCCATAAAAAACAGTCACTGAAATGGATGTTGGCAGGCCACGTGGTAATCAAAAACGTCAGCCGTCGGATATCAACTGTTCCTTAGTAGACACCAAGAGATGTGGAGAGGCCAAGAAAAAGACCGATCGTCAGGAACGGAGAAATCTGTAACTAATTAGTTAAGGGTGACGTAACAACGAGAAGCTTGGAGTAAAGAAAATTGGAAAATACCTGGGGATGGTAATACACAACGTGTGATTAAAATCAACAGAGAGGGATGTTGGTTTTAATGGACCCCCTGCCTTACGCCACAAGCGGTTTGTGGGTTGTTACGTAAATGTAAGTCCATGCTTACCGAAGTGAAAAACATTTGTCGAATCTTTTTTTGTGGTCAAATTACCGATAAATACTTTTCGAAAAATTCGTCTACTCAGAGTTCTGCCACACGCCGAAATGCGGCTTGCAGAGTACAAATATAGCAGATGAATTATTTAACGAAATAAACGAAATTACAATCCCTGTAAACAACAAGCACGAACTCCGAGAATATTTTAATATTTTTATTGATCGGATGAAGAAAACGCCTTTGTTTTGGAGGGGCAAGATTAATACGCGTACTGTTCCATAAAAGAGGAGTCGGAAAGTGGGGCATGCATATTTTAAGCTGGCGTCAGAACCGTAATGCCGTCGTAGCAATTATTCCTGGCGTCGAGAATGTGCTAAGCTAAATGAAAAGTGGAGTCTCAGTCACCTCTGACCTTCTCAATGAAGAAGTGTCCGGCAGGTACAAAGGTTAAAAAACTATGGCCGCCAGTATATTTGTCGAGCTTCTTAATTGATTCGGAGATGAATTTGCGTGGGGTCGAAAATGAAATTTTAATTAAAAGTTGCCTTTCAGTCATTAATTCGCGCCGCAAACAAATTTCAGTCTCTCCGCCGACCGTGATATAAAAATCTTCGATTTTTTTTATCGCGCGGTTAGTCAAACTTACTAAACATCCGGCTCCTCTCTCTGTTTGCGAGTCGTTTTAATTACTGAGATGGGTGGCTTTCAGAATATGCCTGCAGGTGTCTCCCCAGTCACCAATGGGTTAATGAAGAATGAATGGGATGAGCAAACCGGATTATATTTTACCTCCCGAAAAAGAATTCTCATTTCTTTTTTCTAACAGTGCAACAGATTGCATCCACTCAAAGGTGACCCACTTTGGATTGAATTCGGAGAATAATTCCATAACCTCCAATTTCCATTCTCCACACACTGACAAGGAAGCTGCACTATAAATGCAAAGGTTAATTGATTTTATTTGAATATTATAAGTTTTTTTGCTCACTACTTTTGATTTTCAATATATATACATGTATATATCGTCCATGAACCAACTGGAAACGATAACTGTTATATTATACACTATAGCTTACATACACAAGGAAACTGGGTAAACCCTAATCCGGTATGATATCGTAAACGTTTCAATTCAGGATCTTTAAAGTATTGTTATCTAATGCTGCGCAAGCAAAGTCGTTACTAATTTACGAGTTGATGAAGTAAAAGTGAAATTGGTATTCCTCCGTACTCAGGCCCCATCTATAATATATATATTAGAACCATGCAAAGATTGTCCTTTTGCACAAGAAAGGAAGCAAGGAAGATTTGAAGAACTACCGCCCCATCAGCCTCCTTCCTGTTATTTACAAAACGTTCATGAGAGTAATAGCTGCACGTCTGAAGACGTCCCTGGCAGCTGCCCAGCCCAGAGAACAAGCTGGATTTCGCAAGGGATTCAGCACTATGGACCACATCCACACGCTGCAAGAAATTATCAGCAAAATGAACGAATACGAGATGCCACTAGTACTCTGCTTCGTGGATTATGCCCAGGCCTTTGACTCGGTAAGTACCTCCTCCACACTGGAGGCACTGGGGAAACAAGGGATAGATACAAAGTACATCCAACTTCTACGCAGCATCTACAAGGACGCCACAGCCTCTGTAATGCTGCATGAAGAAACAGAGGAATTCCGGATTGAGAAGGGAGTGAGACAAGGCGACTGCCTTTCACCAATTCTTTTTACAGCCGTTCTGGAAGAAGTCTTTAAAACCTTAGACTGGGAGGAAAGAGGCCTACGGATCAATGGAGAGCACATCAGTCATTTGCGTTTCGCAGATGATATAGTACTCTTCGCAACCAACGGTGAAGATCTAGCATCAAGACTTCAAGAACTGAACGCGGCTGGGCAGAAAATAGGACTCAGGATAAACTTATCGAAAACTAAGGTAATGTATAATTCTTTTGCAGCACAAGTACCAATCCTACTACAAGAGGTACCCATTGATGTTTGTTCAGAGTACACTTACCTGGGACAACTGGTTACGACAGGAGAGAAAAACAGGATTAATGAAGTGAATCGAAGAATGAAACTAGGCTGGAGTGCCTTCGGAAGAAACGCCCATATTCTGAAGTCGAAAATGCCAATGGTCTTGAAGAGAAAGGTCTTCAACCAATGCATTCTACCAGTTTTGACATATGGAAGTGAAACATGGGTGTTAAACGCAGCAATAACCCAGCGACTTCAGACTACACAAAGAAGTATGGAACGATGTATGCTTGGAATCACAAGAAGAGACAGGAAACGCAACACCTGGGTTAGGAAGATAACAGGAGTGACAGACATCATAGATAAGGTAAGATCACTGAAATGGATGTGGGCAGGCCATGTTGCAAGGAGAAACGACAACCGATGGACATCAGCAGTTCTGAACTGGATACCAAGAGACGTGAAGAGACCAAGAAGAAGACCAAGGGACCGATGGAACAGAGACATCATTCAGTATTTAGGGGTAACATGGCAACGAGAAGCTCAGAATAGAGAGAATTGGAAAGCGCTTGGAGAGGCCTACATCCGACGTCGGATTGAAAATGGCTGATGATGATGATGATGATGATGATGATGATATGGGATCCAGTGGGTGAAATGTTTTCCTCCAGTAAGTGCAGCGCAAGGTGATACGATTAGCAAAAAATTGAAAGTGTTGTGATAATAATGTAATTGTTACGCAAATGCTCTCAGACGCAGGATGAGAATCCTTGAAAAAAGGAAGATGCTAAGATTGCTTGATAAATTTAGATATAGTGCATTTGTAACAGAGGTAATCGGTATCATTGCGACCCTTTTGCTACTTCGGCTTATCCGACATTGAGCGTAAAATTAGAGAAATAGATGCGAGGACAAGTTGTTTTAGGGACTCATTCTTTCCGCGAACGATACGCGACAACAATAAGCTGAAGAGGTAACGAAACGCTTGGCGTTCACACCCTCTGCCACACGCCGAAAGGCGGATTGCCGGGTATTTATGCAGATGTAGATCATGATGAACTCTCGCGTTATTTACTACCTATCCTGAAATTTGTGTATTATTATTAGGATTTGAATCGCTAATTTTTCAGCAATTATTGATGTGTTGCGTTCCGACGATTCTTTAGTTTTTCCCTTCGAAATTGCAGCTGAGAGTCGTACGGAGATTCAGAGATAAAAAGATAAGTCTTTCCCCATCTCAACGCCATTCATTTCAACGCAATGACGTTCAACATTGCAGGGCGCCTTCCCGGCGTCACATGGCACATACGTGGGCCTTTAGCATCCCTTGTCGGAAGGAGTTTGATGCGCTCCAGAGGGGCGCTTTTGTTTAACGCTCTCACCCTTTCCACCTCCTTTTGTTTCCGATCGTCGTTATTAACGTCTCTGGGAATCGATAGGATCGTTTGGCGTTCGCGTAATGGAGCGATCGTGTGATGTTCGCGGTGGCTGCGAAGGGAGAAAAGGAAGAAGAAGAATGGACGTCAGAGGTGAGAAAGAGCTCTTTTGTTTTTGTGTGGGTTCGAAGGAGGGGAAACAAAAGAGCAGGAAACCAAAATGCGGATGAAGATTGCGTGGGGGATGTAGAAGGCTAACCTGAAAAAAGTGAGATTTAAAAGAGATATCGGAAATGGCAGGAACATAAAATCCGAGAAAAAGGGGTTGGGTTGTGTATCAGGGAGTTCCTGTTGTTACATCTTTATTCATCATGAATTATTTTGCCTTTTGGTACCGAATGGGGAAAAATTCATCTCTCATTTGCTATTGTTTGAGGCATGCCCCTGGCAGTTCACATTTATGGCTTGCTTTCCATACAGAAGCAAATTTTATGAGTGAATAAAAATCAACTAAACGCATCTAAATAATCCTACGCAGGGACAGAATAACTATTGGGTGAACTACTGTCGGATATTCTATAATGGATCCTCTAAGTTGGAGTAATAAAACCTAAACTAGCAATTCCAAAGATAAACAAGTTACACCAAATTTTAAGATGTCTAATCCTGCGTATAGCCATATAACACAACATTTTTGATCTTATCTGGTTGGTGTTTTATCACAGTTTGAACGAAAAAGATACCTGTTTTTTCGCGATCTTTAACCTTGTTCTCACTTTGAAATTTGGCATCTCTGTAAGTATCAAGTCAATCGAAACAAGATTTTGAAGTTTTATGAAAATATTTATTCTGTTTTAAATAAAAAGTTTCACATTATTTCAAATGCACGATTGAAAGTTCTTATCGATTATGTGAAACAATTTTTTCCATGTAATGGATGGACGTTAATGCGAACTTGGTTTCTATAGAAGGCTGTTAGTAGCATTATTAAAAGTGCTTCGACAGCTGAGGTAATTTCGCACGTAGGCCCCGACCTGAAATCGAACCCGGGACCGCTTTCACCGAAGTCATTGCCCACTTGGCTTTCCTGGAGCCCATTAGAAAGCTCTCGATAGAAATTTTCACAAGTTACAACTTAGCGATTTATTTTATACGAATGTATATTTAACAGGACGGAAATCCCGCGATACGTGGAAGCAGAATGCTTGCAATGTTGTCGCATTCACCCGTCCATTCATATCTTACCTTATGATATAGGATTATTTATATATATTATTATAGCTGGGGAACCCCCTAAATATAGGCTGGGGTATTATGGAACACTGCATGATCACTACTAATGGAACGAAATGTCTGCCGTTGTCCGAAATAACATACCGTATTTACTCGAATATAACCACCCCTTTTTTCCGAAATGTTCGTCCTAAAAACAGAGGGGAAAAAATATTTGCGTAGTTCCCTTTTCACGCGCACTTATATTCGCTTACTTGTTTTTTTTTTCCCTATATTTGTCAGCCCAAAACAAAGGGGATGGTTATATTCGAGGGGCGGTTATTTTCGAGTAAATACGGTATATTTCAGTGGCTTACATATTATCACAGCCATGAACAAGAATGATACAAAAGTATCTGAAAGATTCATGGTTCTCTATCCGGTACATATAGGCAAATAAAAGTATTCCATACATCAATATGCAGCTTCAGGGATACACATATCTAGACCACCCTATGAGGAAGCCTTCTTTCTGATACCACATAAGCCTACTTTAGGAGAGGATGGCTTAGAAATATGATAAACGGTTATAAAATGGTATCAAAATGGAATCAGCAGTAATATCCCTTGCAATGAAAGTGAACGGAGTGACTATTCATAAAAGTCAAATGAACGAGGAGAAAGGACGCATGTAATTAAAATATACGATAGAGTAGACGCGCGGAATATATTACATCATTGATCAGCAATGGAGAAAACGAATAAAGGTGAAATGTCCCTTAGGGTAGGATACAATACGATAAAAAGGCGGCAATAAATAGAAATGGAACAGTTTGAAAGGAGTTGAAAGAAATGAATGAGAGAAATCTTTGAAAGCCAAAGGTGCGAGAAGAATGAATGATCGTGCATATGGCAGGAGAAGGGAATGAATAGGCGCCTTAAGAAAAGGCTTCAATTGAAAGAACAAATATGGAATTCAAAATTCAAGCTCTTACTAACTGTAGCTAAAGTAAAGAGGTAAAAGTATTATATATAGTACCTCGAGCCAAATTTCGTCCTCGCGAGTTCTAATAGAATTTTTTCGAGTGAAGTGACAGCCACGTATGATATCGCATTGGGCTAAACTAACGTGGATGTTTTCCCCTCATCCACTCTGGCTTATTGAAGAAAGAACAGGAAAGCTACCTCATTCCTAATCTTGATTAGTAAGCCTCCATCCCTCTCTAGAGATTTTGTTGGCTTAAAAGTTGGGGTTTTGACCTGCGGTTTGAGGTTCCAATCTGCTTTTGGTCTGAATACTTTACAGACGTGATGCAGAAGCATTTGTCGTGTAATTTTGGTGGAATTACAGTCTCTATGTCACATTAGAGTTCGAGAAAAGCTCCAAAAAGCCCTCGTTTGCAAGAAAACTAACCGTTGGAAAATTCTAACCAGCGGGGATTAGGGCTCCCCTTGGTCGTACTTTGCAAGTATTGTTCCCATTATTTCGGCAACTACGTTGCCATCTTCTGGAGGGAAGTTAACTCAGTTATTGAGGACGTATTGAGAATTATACGCATTGAGAACAATACTTGCAAAGCGCAACCACGGAGAACCCTAACCCCCGTTGATTAGTTTTCTTGCAAACAACGGCGTTTTGGAGCTCTTCTCGAACTCTAATGTCCACCACAACTTCTTTTCCTTATAGAGTATCTATATCATGAAATAAGATTATATGATAATGAAGAAAATCTAGGTTTTCATATTATTGATATTAAGTGCTCATTTATTTATATTAATAAATAAAATGGAAGGAAATACACCTTATGGGATGCAATTTACTTGGAAGTAGTAGATCGGTAATAAATATATCTGGCGTCAGTCTTTTTCTGGAGTCTAGATCTAGAAAGAAACATGCGGATAGAAGTTTATCTGAACGAAATGCTTCATAGAGGATAGGGGATACTTTATTTTGAAAAATCTTACCCCTCTTATGTACCATCTTACACTGATTTAATGCGTCAAGTTTCTTTGAATAAAATTTGTAAATCCGGGAAAGGGATTAAGGAAATAGCACGTAGCGTCTTGTACCTTCAAGATCGAAGTAATAAACGGAAGTGAAGAAGCCGTATGAACTTGGGATTCGAACCCACGTTCCGGGTGAATGATCAAATTCAAATAAAATACCTCTCCGAGATTCCTCAAGATTTCGGTTGGACTTAGTTAACTCAAACGAGGGGGACATGTTACATGGATCGCTCTTTGAGTCCTTTCATAAAAATCCAAAATTGGAGAAGAAGAAGAAATGTGCCCTCGAAATGTAGTTGGAAAGTAGTTGTATTTGTTAAAATAGTTGTAAAAGCAGTATGTAAATGCTGTGAAGTTAATGTATTGGTGGGAATGGAATTTAAGAAACGGAATGTGAGAGGAGTAAGGGATTGCCTGGTAGGGTGAGATACGACGGGGAATATATGTGCCCCGGTCCTGCCTCGGAAGCCGTGAAGGCCTACCACGAACCATGAAAAATCTTGATGATAATTTAATGATATTGCAATGGAGGGTAATGTAATCATATTCAGTACTGTAATATTTATTTATTAATTTGTAAATCATCATTGTAAATTAGATTGTTTAATTATTGTACATATATATACTCTGCCACCAGACTTCTGTCTAACTGCGGCGGAAACCTGTAAATAAATAAATCATTAACTCCGTGCAACAGAGTGCATCGGGATGGAATGAAGAAATTTTCAAACTTCCCAAAATATAATTTCAATAAAAACTTAAAGGCGAATCACACCAATGAGGATTCGTAGGGATTGAAAATGGAAAAAATTCTAAGCATTGAAATGCTTGAGCATACTTTATGCAATTAGTAAATTTAATGTAAATGAATTATTTTATGCTGCTTAAGATTCTCATTTAATTCCATCCGTTCCACTTAAGCATACGTTCTATCGAAGTTATCAAAAAGGGTTCCTTCCAAAAAAAAGAGAGTTACTTGCATCATGAGCCTTAGGCAATGAAGACAAACGACAATTTTTTGTAGTTTTCCCCGCCCACGCTCATTCCTACATGAGATATGGTTCCCCTATTTCCTGAACGTCGGAATCTAATGCCCATCTTTAATAACACACAAAATATATAGGCGTGTCCATATAAAAAAGAAACTCCGAGACATTTGGCCCTGTCGCCCAGTGTCCGCATTCCATCAAACGGGAAACCTTTGCCGTTTTTTCAAGGTCCAGTAAATTGTCTGGAATTTTCCTCCTTTTCCGTATTTTGGGTGTTCCTCCCTATGTATTGCCATCTCTTCTCTTTTAGTTCGTGCTCTCTCTCTTTTTCTTACTTTATCTCGGATAATTTTAATCTGTCCTCATGTTATCTTGAGTCTTCAAATACATTAAAGTCGATTTTACTCTATTTAGTTTATACTCTATGAAGTCATTCATTCCTCCATTATGTAAAAGATCTATTTATAAAATGAGGAAACGGGGAAGTTCATTCACTGATGAGACGAGCTCTGAGTGATGCATAGAACCTTAGCTAGCTGAAAATGTATGTATTAATGATCATATATTCGATAAAGATATATAAATCGCTGACAACAGATGCTTAATGTCAACAGTTTGAAAAAACTCAACTCTCGAAGATAATGATTTAACGTAATATTTCTTTAACATTAAATTTCAATTATTGGAAGTCTACCGTTATATGAATTTTATTTTACGGTTACAGAGCTTTTTTATTTGTCTGTATAAATTATTTGTTTTGTTTGGAAGCGGATAGAATGTGCAGAAAATAATTTAATTCAAAATTATGGATCTAACTCGCCATCCCTACAGAATAAAGACGGCATTAACTCATTCGCGTGATCTTGCTAAATTTTCGGAAATATAATTTTTGGGAAGTAAAGTCTGGATATTGAGTGATGAAATTAATTCCGGCATAAAATATTTGATTTTTACGTTTATGAAGTTCTGGAAATTTTCTAAAGGAGATTCATTAGGTGTGTATTAGGAAAGCGGTAAAAGAGATCGCTTATCTGTTAATTCTGAAAAATTATGTAAATTCATATGTTCCACAATTTGGAAAGGAGCATTAGCTCTTATGCTCTTCACTGGCTTTCTTTCTTGTTAGTTTATTTTGCTTGTGTTTTAACTAATTTTCAGTTGTTACCACTTTGCTTTAATTGAGTTAAGTTTGAATGTTTCCTCGTATTTATCGTTTTGTTTCCTCTGAATTTCTTTAGGTTTTGGTTCAACTCCGTAAAATTTACATAGTTTCCGAAGGCTACCGTTCTGTTTCCACGGGATTCCCTCCATTCTCATCATTCTCTGAAACATTTTTAGTAAAACCCTCAGTTATTCAGAATTATGCGCCTATTAGCATGTATTGTGTGGAATTTACCGCAGCGTTTGTCTTAATTTTTTCCGCCCGAACTAATTTCCCTGTCCGCCCCAAACCCCTCCCGTTTATTTCCGCATCCTAATTCCGAGAATAACTCTCCCAATTTCGCTCCGATTCGGCACCAATAATTCCGACGGCCAATCGGGATATTTCGGTGGACACACGGCGGATCGGATGTGATTTATATCGTGCGCTATTCCGGTTGCATACAGAGGCGGGGGTGTGCGAATGATCGCTCTTTGGAAAGTAAAGATTGACGTTGTGCGTGGAACTTTTAATTGGGTCTCAATGCACTGGTTTTATCGCTTTATTGACGTCTCTTTGAGAGCTCATGAATTCGTCGATTCCGCTTTTTGCGATCCGACGTAAATATCGGGGCTTTTGGGATGACTGATGGTGGCATTGGGGGTATTCGAGTTTTAGCGGTTTTTCATTGAAAAATACGCTACTAATGAGGTTTGAAGCAAGTGTCGAGTTGTATTTACAGCCGAAATCTGCTTGCTATCTCAAATGCGTTCACGCGAAAGCCCATGATAGGTTTGAATTCTGTAGGGAATGATAAGAAAGAAAACAAACTTCTTCTACATTGATAGTTTCTTTAAATATATACTTATTAATACGTTTATCTTAATTATATATACATCGCTTTTATTCTTTTTATGCGTTTTATTGTTCAACGTATGCCTGATTATATTTTATCGTTCTTTGTGCCGAAAACCAATCTTGGCGCCAGTCAGCGGCTTTCATTTTTTTACGTAGTTTTTTCTCTGGAAATGATCTGAATATTAATATTCAGAGAGTTAATTATTCTTTCTCGGAGTTTAAATTTTTTTGGATGCGGCGTAACCACAAGGAGGATCTTCCGAGAGAAACAATCGAGACAGGAAGACAAAGGAGTTCGCGAAATTAAAAGCCTTTGCTACATATTGGAGACGGACGGTGGGATATCAAATATCATATGAAAATACCTTAAAGGTAATCCTTCGCTTAAATACTAACGTAAACCAAACATATTTTATCTACTCCTATTATAATTGGCTCTTTCACACGCGGAATACAGTACAGATTTTGCTTCTCTACAACATTAGCTGTTCACTTTTATCTTGATTTTAATTTTATTTACCCACACTACAAGTTGATTTTAAATCAATCCATTATCGCTCTATTCGGCTTATATAGGGTCTAATAACTTTGATATCAATACTTTACTACAATTGATACTACAATATTATTACTACTATTGATTACTATATTAATATTACTATATTACTATTGGTACTAATATTACTATTAATACTAATATTACTATTGATAATTATGTAAATTCATATGTTCCACAATTTGGAAAGGAGCATTAGCTCTTATGCTCTTCACTGGCTTTCTTTCTTGTTAGTTTATTTTGCTTGTGTTTTAACTAATTTTCAGTTGTTACCACTTTGCTTTAATTGAGTTAAGTTTGAATGTTTCCTCGTATTTATCGTTTTGTTTCCTCTGAATTTCTTTAGGTTTTGGTTCAACTCCGTAAAATTTACATAGTTTCCGAAGGCTACCGTTCTGTTTCCACGGGATTCCCTCCATTCTCATCATTCTCTGAAACATTTTTAGTAAAACCCTCAGTTATTCAGAATTATGCGCCTATTAGCATGTATTGTGTGGAATTTACCGCAGCGTTTGTCTTAATTTTTTCTTTCGCGGAATACAGCACAGATTTTGCTTCTCTACAACATTAGCTGTTCACTTTTATCTTGATTTTAATTTTATTTACCCACACTACAAGTTGATTTTAAATCAATCCATTATCGCTCTATTCGGCTTATATAGGGTCTAATAACTTTGATATCAATACTTTACTACAATTGATACTACAATATTATTACTACTATTGATTACTATATTAATATTACTATATTACTATTGGTACTAATATTACTATTAATACTAATATTACTATTGATAATTATGTAAATTCATATGTTCCACAATTTGGAAAGGAGCATTAGCTCTTATGCTCTTCACTGGCTTTCTTTCTTGTTAGTTTATTTTGCTTGTGTTTTAACTAATTTTCAGTTGTTACCACTTTGCTTTAATTGAGTTAAGTTTGAATGTTTCCTCGTATTTATCGTTTTGTTTCCTCTGAATTTCTTTAGGTTTTGGTTCAACTCCGTAAAATTTACATAGTTTCCGAAGGCTACCGTTCTGTTTCCACGGGATTCCCTCCATTCTCATCATTCTCTGAAACATTTTTAGTAAAACCCTCAGTTATTCAGAATTATGCGCCTATTAGCATGTATTGTGTGGAATTTACCGCAGCGTTTGTCTTAATTTTTTCTTTCGCGGAATACAGCACAGATTTTGCTTCTCTACAACATTAGCTGTTCACTTTTATCTTGATTTTAATTTTATTTACCCACACTACAAGTTGATTTTAAATCAATCCATTATCGCTCTATTCGGCTTATATAGGGTCTAATAACTTTGATATCAATACTTTACTAC
>KZ308183.1:740060-792054 GCA_000376725.2 Ladona fulva | reverse complement strand
ATTAATTAATTAATTATTTTTTTATGACTAATACTAATATTTAAAATACCTATAATTTCAAAGATATATGACGGTAGACTTGTTAAGTATTATTTCAATTTTGTTCTTTCACATAAGCATTTGCGACGGCGTATTAACGATGTTGCGTATACAGAATGAATTCAACCGCGACGTCACTCGGCCGAGGAGTCGATCAACAGAGCTCTCGGTCAATCGAGAAGATTCATGTTTATGCGGGATTTGGAGGATACAGCAGATTTAAAATTTGTTTTCCAGTTATTTGATCACTACATTAGTGTATGTTACAAATAAATTCTCCTATGAGGGCCTTTTCAGAATAGGAGTAGGAATTGTCGATTGCGTTAAATACGATAGCTTTTATGTAATTAATATTTTTAATATGATTTCTGTGGAACGAAAAAATTTCCACCATTGGGTTTATTGTCTCGGAATCGGCATAAATAATAGCACGGTTCATATTTTTTATTCGCATGTTCGTCCAGTTGGGTTAAATTCAAAATGCATGGAGGGAAGTTTAATTAAAGTTTCTGTAAATGCCCCTTTACGAAATTTTCGTTCTCTCTACTAGACACTAACGTGTACTAAAAGTAACCTTTTCAGGAGAAACGAACCTACACAAATGTATGAATGTTTTTTAAAATTTTTTACACGTACTACATATTAGAAATAAATCTCATCTTTTAGAAATATTTTAAAGAAGAAATATTTTTCCTTTAAAAAATTTCAAAAAATTATACTCTGAGCGTTGTCCTAATCTTGTTGATGGCTGCTATAGTATAAAGGCTATTCACGTATGAGTGATGCATAATTAATTCCGTTCACTCCTTCTTGAATTATATTAAAATTGTAATTACAAGGCCATTGTGCTGCACCTACATGGACTTGCTGCACTCCAGAATTCCAGCTCAGTAAGGAAAGCTATGCCAAAATATCTCACTCCTCATATTGCCTAGCAAGCCTCATTCCCATTTCATAGCTTTAGAAAGCTTATGGTAGGGGTTTGAGGTTCAAACCCGTCTCCGGGCTGAATAATCTTCAGGCATTCTTTGATACATCACAAGGACTGGTATAATTAATTATATATTCTCAAATGTTCCTTTGACTTGGAGATCGATAGTGTACATGAGAAGCGATGTTAGAAATACACGAAAACATTTCGCCGTACATTTGCTTTACGTGTGTCGTGACTTACCAGCTTTTGAGAAAGGGAACTGCCGCTACTTGTACACCCCAGCATACGGCGGAGCTATCTGAAGTGGTAGCATTCGTTTTTCCACAATTTATTGCGTTGTACTTGAAAAACAAAACACGAATCGCGTCTCGCAGCGCATCAAACATCAATTTTCAGAGAGGGGTTAGAATTCACCCTTCGCTGAAGCGGTACGAACGGTGTATCGTTCCGGTGTATAGGGGCAGACGTAGAAAAAAACGCATCGAAAAGCGGATGGAACATTAAATTTATTCATGCTCGCGGAAGTAAATCTATTGGGAAGGTTTCTTAACTTTCTCGGGTACAGGTTGATGTATGCCATTGAAATTGGGGCCTCTTTCCACGTATTTAGTTACATTTCAATGTTTTTCGCCAGAAGTGCTGTAGCTATGCTTCAGCATAAGGATCACAGACGACACACAGGTCCAGAAAAAGCTTTTGGTGAGAGAAAAGTAGAATATTATGGCCTACCAACAGAAACAGGATATTTAAACGTTAAAGATATTTTTGCAATGGTTATTAAAAAGGAGCGACATTCCAAACTTCACCATTTTTGTTTTGTATTCCATTATAATCACCAAAATTATATATAATAATGATTTCTTTAATAGAAACAGGGAGAAAATCCCAAGTACATCCATATTTATAAATGTTTTTATTTACGAACACATCAACCATTCCATAACCAAAAAAATCCAATTAACCTGGAATCGAACCCGAGATCTTGGAGATGAAACGCTTGAACGCTATCCACTCCGCTACCGCGGCCGATAATGTTCTAATAAAATTAGATATTTTAGATAATGAACTATTTATTTTATTAATTTAATCTCATTAAATACTTGCTGAAGTGCCCGTTGATTGTCAACGGGGAGAAATCGAATTAAATACAGTATACATATTTGTACATAAGAGAAAATAACATATCGCATCTTAGTTTAGTCCAATGGGACTGGATATCGAAAACAAAAATTTCTAATCATTTTCGAAGCCGAAATCTACAGTCAAGCATAGGAATGTGATTCTTTATGGAATTTCGTTCGTATGAAACTTGTCTCAAGTTAATGTGCAAGTTAGCAAGGTTTTCAACATCTGGTTCTGATCGTAAAATTAATCGTAAAATATGTCAAGAGTCCGAATCGATAGACAAAAAGTTACTCAATCATCTCCATCAATTCATTACGGTGCTACGTATGTTTTTTGCCCCTGCGATTCATCACTATGTATTGTTCGTGACTGTAATAGTTAAAATCTCTGAATAATTTCCTTCTCCTCAGATCCTCAATTGCTTTTAAATGGGCCTAAACACACATGCATTCTTATGGGAAAATGCATGAACTCGGAACTCGGAAAGCAATCGCATTGGTCGTCAGGAGGACGGGTTGTTTACAACCTCAAAATTTTACAAAATATTCGTATATTTGATCTAAATTCTCGCAACTTCGAATCGAAAGAGATATTCCACGACTATAATAATATTTATTCAATTTCCCTTCTTTTGGTACTTATTTTGATTTTATACGACTATTCCTTCTAATTTAATTTTGCAAAAGAAATAGTCTGCAATCGATAAAATCGAACTTTACGTGTATTTCTTATGGAAATCTATCTGAACGATATTGGTTCAAACTCAGAAAAGTTATCGAATAAAAATATGACAGTACTTCCTTCCGGGTCTCAGAGAACACGTATGAAAAGTTTGACGCAAATCGGACAAATGGTGTGGACTCCAATCTCGGATAAACAAACCCACAAACACACAAACCCACAGAATTTCTGCTTTATATATATATATACATATAGAAGATTGAATTTGGCACGGTTTAGAATTTTCGGATACATTCCTCAGCATGTTTCAATATAAAAATTCTAAAATGTTTCAAAATGTTGATAATGATTGTAACTTGGAAAATATAGGCTATTTAGTTACCACTAAATTGATTGATACTTAATTTAGTGTAGTTGAGGAATGCATCCTCATTCAAGGCTAACTACATAATTGGCGATTTCATGAATGTATATTGCAACAGCATAGAGACTAATTCATTCTGGCTAATTCAGTGTCCCATTTTGAACAGAAGCAAATGATCGGTGTACGATGAAAGAAATGTATCGCTTATATGCAGAATGTTGGCAACTCTTTGACAAAGGTTGATTTTAGGTTATGATTACTGCAGTCTTATAATTTCTTGCTGAAGGATTCTATTAAGTTTTTGTAATAGAAAGCACAGCAGCAAGATATGACTTAAGCAATTTCAATCAGTATTATCATGCCTGTAGACTCCTGTCGAATATGTCCTACATGAACTTAATGTTCTAAATATTCTTTTTGATAAATAATGTTTTATAATGTATGAATTATACTGTAATGAGACTAATTCCGAATAATATGCCGAATAATTTAGAATCAAATTGATCAAATGTAATGCTCAAAAACATTTGAGAATAAAGATGCAGAATAAACACTTTTACCATTACCACAGAATTATTTATTTTACGACCATGGTTTCGACCCTTCGGGTCATCTTCAGGTAATTAACATTTGAGAAATTGAATAAACATTAAACTGCAATTTCGAAGTCAACATTAATGTTAATAACAGTGAAATCATCAAAATCCGATATGTATTTATCATATTCCAGCAGCACATCTAGTAAGAAAAAATACCCACCATTAAATTTATGGGTCTTATTTCATAATTTTCCTCTTTTGGGGAAATAAATGTGATCGGATTCCATAAGTGCTTCGATCGTCAAGTAGACAGGATTCAAGAGTAGAAATAAAGAAAATAAAAGAAATTAGATTCAAGAGAATTTAAGAGAGTAAAACTCAAAACTTGAAAATATTTTCGTGCACTATATCAAAATTCTTGCAGTTTATATCAAAAAAATACTATACAATCAGAATTAGAATTTTTATTCGATTTTTCTTCTTTCAGGTACTCGATTTCAAAGGGTAATTTTTTCACATTAATTGTTACAATCAAAAGAAGAAAAACCTGCAAGGGATGAAAACGAGATGTATATGTTATGACAACGAGATGTATATGCATACTATATTCCTGTGGAAATTGCAAAGTTTTCTTTCATTATTTCGAGATGTATCTGCATTTCTCATGGAGGTAATCCGAGCAATCCGAAATCGAAGCCGGCACGTCACGTACACGAAACCTGCGCAGTCCGATTTTTCGTGCTGCAAAGGCCAATTACGTGACATTTGTTCTCAAAAAGACAGCGAAAACTCCTCTCCTCACGTAAACTGCATCATCAAACATCATTAGGATTGTGTCAGTATCACTCCTCTTAGCTTGTTCCCTATTTGTCCAAATTAGTGGCTCATAAAAGGACAGCTGAAGTCCTTGAACGCTATTCGATGCGAATAAAGGCCGCGAAATTTATGAGATGTGCAGAACACAATGGCGGAATTTGAATGAAGACAATGAAGTCTCATTTTGAGTCGTGACATATTCGCCGAACGTTTTCAATCTATTTCGCGGAGGGACATTACTCACATACTAAATATATTTATTAGAGCGCTGAAGGGCAATAGGGCGGTGTAATGACGCTGGAAACTCTTGAATATCTTCGACATAAATAATAGGGAAGGTCATTTTTTAAAGGCTATGTCTTCACATGTTACTGACGCACGTTTATTCTGGAATTGCTGATCTACTGCAGACTCCGTCGGAGGCCATTCGCGGGCTGCTGTCAAAAATTAATGGATAGAATACTATTAAATCGGACACGACAATGCTTTCTTACAACTTGAATTGATTTGCTTCAATTCTCAAATGCTACGCAGTTTGCATTTGTTCCGCTACACTCATTCCATTTTCTTACACCCAGCATGAAACCTCGCGTAAAAATGATCATAAAGAAGGGCATAACAATATAAAATACACTGGGACCTCGACTTACGAATTTCATTCTTGTATGCTCGAAGTTCGTGAGACGAAATATTTAGTGATGTATCTGGAAACGTATTTTTTATTTATACCTTTTCCGAGTTTTCGGTTCGTATTTCAGAATAAAGGTCGTATCTTATGCTCAAAATGCAGCAACAGTTATTGTGTCGGAAGTTTCGTATATAGAGCAGTTCTTAAGTCGACGTACCACTGCTGTTGTTATTGGTAAAAGTAGGGTAATGTGAAGGATATATACTCCTTAAAAAAATAATAGCTCAGGTGGGAAGGTGTCTTTGCGAGCTTCCTGGCTTTGCTAGGGATACTACGACCGATTTTAAAAAATAAACGATTCAGAGAAATGAGCACTAATTGTAAAAATTTTATAAAAAGCTATTTTATATTGAAATGCCATTTCATGTAATCACAGCGTGTTTTTCATTCATTTATGTATGATAATTTTTAGATAGAAGTGTGTTATGGCTAAGATTTTCCTTAATTGGCTCTGAAGACTTGTAATTCGACCCCAATATCCTGTTCTTTTAGGCTCTACTGTGGTTACATATTGCAACTATTTTGGATTACGTTAACGAATGATGGTTGGTAGTTGGTGTTGAAATAATAAGGAATTACCAACCAAGCAACTAAAAAGTGAAGTCAGAATTATGTCGTTATATTTCAGTCAAAACTTAATTTGATTATATGTATCAAGAAGATCTATTAAGAATGAAGTTATTATGGTGAATAAATCCTTGGATTTAGGTCGAGAAATGTCCATCGAATTACGAAATGCGCAGGCTCGTGTACATACAAATGAATGTCTTAATCTTTAGCAATGGTTTACGTCGTCATTTTTATGCTTTTTCTGCACATGATAAGCGATTCTGGTTATGGGAGATACGTTAAAGGCCTCTTTCACTTCCGACCTACACGTAGCATCAAAACAAGCCAGAAGCTATTTTCAGGCCACTACTACATCCAAAATAAACAGCCAAGACGGAGAGTAACCAAATTAGGGACTTTACTCGAAACTTCCACTGCGTTAATGAGAAGGAGGTGGAAAGGAAATGGTCCTCGGAGTAGCTTAATTCAACAGTTTCCCGAAGGCGTTGGTATTTCCATTTGGGACGTTTTATTTCATTTGTCCTTTCCCCGCTTCCATCAAACCCGAGCAGAGATACAGGGAAGAAGAGCCGACCATTTCGGAGACCTTTCTTCTTTTCAACATGTCGAAAGAAAAGGAGAAGGAATCCTTTTCTCTTTGCAAACGCGCGTCACGTTAGATGGCTGTTTGCGAACCGCACTTCGTCCACTTCCCTGTGGGCGAATAGCTCACGCGCTTTTTCTATTTGTTGGGTGTGGAGGTGTGGGAAATACCCATTCCGCCTTTCTAGCCTATTTTTCTCCGTTACTCCGTTTCTCATGCTCTCTCGATTCCTAGCGTCCCTTCCACGGAGTTTCCATCTTTCCCAATACTTTTCTGCGAATCACGTCATTCTCACTTTTTACCCGTAGGAGAGGATTTAACGGCGTTCGATGGGGTGCGGAAATGTCGCTAATCGCGAAAAAACATTAATAAATTGATTTTATACTGTTTTATCTCGAAATTCATGTGAATTGTTATTGAAATTATTAGAGATGAATGTTTGTGCTTTTCAGATTGATTATTATTCATTCGTTTCAAGCTTTACTTCATCTACTTGGATGATAGCGAAAGGTTTATCGTAATTTGATCTTCTGAAATGTATCGTGTGGAAATGGGAGGATAATGCGAGACATAATTTATAGTTTAATAGTGTTATGTCATTCTTCGACCGATATAAGCTGTGATAAATTTATAAGTTACTTTGATTCAGTTTAAAATGTTCGTATTCTTTCTGTCTCTGTTTGTTCATTTTTGGGGGGTGTTATTTTTAAGAAAATTTGGCATAAATCTGGAATATGCACCAAAGAATAAAACCGGGAGTTTCGAATAGATCGTGAAAGCGCCGTAAGGAGTATTTGCTCGACGTTTACCTCGGTTTTCTAAGAATATCAGAATATATGAGTTGTAATGGACACTTAATTATGACAACTATAATATGGTTAATAAAAGTTAGCACTGACAATGTTAGCCTTATCTTTCATACTTATTAATTTGATTCTCGGCTTAAAACATACCTGGTGTAGAGCAGCTGAGACAGCTATGATTTGACTGCATGGGATGAGAGCATAGAGGGCCATTGGAAATCAAGGTGGGGCCGAAATTTTGGCATGTATCAAGATCTTACGCTTTTATACAAACAATAGACGCCCTGGGTTATGTGGAGGGAAAGGTGCGGGAAGTTTTACACTACCAAATAATTGTTTAACCAAATTAAAGATTTTCCAATTAAAGATTGGCTGGGTTAATTCGGATTCAACTCAGGTAGATGGTGTAAGAACATTTTTCGGGGTACGTGCCCACCCCTTTTAGCTACGTCCATGAATGAGGAGGGATGCCAAACCTAAGGACCATGATTAGCCTTTATTTTGTTTGCAATCACGTTCGATGTAACGCTAAAAGGTTTTTACCATTGAGGGTAAATTACAAAAATTACATAAAAAATGCCGCGTGAAGAAATAATAATAATTTTAAATTTGCTCTGGGATATTTCCATGGAGCAGAAAAAATACAAAAAAAGTACAAAGAAGAAGAAGATAATACAAAAGAAAAAAATACAAAAATTGCTCAGCAGCAATGAATATAATGAAAGTGTCAATAGTATCAATGAAAATGACTAACATTTCAAGAAAAATAAACGCAAACGCAGCAATGGCTGTATCCTTAGTAATCACCTTAGTATCCTAAGTAATACCTTCATAAGTTTAGTGGGAGGAGTACGTTTAGATTTATTATGGCTCGCATTTGTCCTATGAAGTAAGTGAAACCACTCGAAAAACATCCTCTGGCTACATATATACAATGTATGCCTATCTGAAAAGTATTCAGCCCTAAGGCTGATTGGGACCTCATTGTCTCTACCATAAGCTACGAATAGCAAGAAGAGGGAAATGAGGCTTTCTAGGCAAGATGAGGAGTGAGGTAGTTTGCCCTTGCTTTCCTCACTGAGCCAGAATGCTATAATCAGAACAAGCTCACGTAAGTGAAGCACAATGACACTATGAGTAACATTTTTCGTAACATTGAATAAGGAGAAACCTCAGTTAATGCTATTATTCAGCGTAACTCATACCTCAGTAGCTTTCATATCATCACAGCCAGTATGAAGACTGAGACAAAGATATATAAAAGATAAATTTTTCCTTATCCCGTACCAAAACTAATGCATGCACTGGAAATATTTAAACTCTAGTATATAATTGCTCGAAGTTACTTGGATCATTCATCTCTGCATTGAAGATCTTGGAAAAGTCTTGGCGACCGTACATCTCAAAGAAAGGAGTGAATTTCGTCGATTCTCTCTGCTTTCCTAAACAGTTCATTAATCGTTCCAGTGATAAAATTCGGGAAGTCGATTACTCCTCGAAGAAAGTCTTTTATCTTTTTCCCTCTCAATGAATTCTTAAGCGTTCTTCATATTATATTCATTCCTATTTCATGTAAGGATCTCTATTTCACTTCTTTTAACCTTTTTTATTTTCCTCTTCCAAACCCTCCTTTCTTACATACCATCTTTATTCCTTCCCACTCTTCTTCTCCGCTTTCCTCCCCTAATAACTCAACGGTCAGCCCCATCGGGTGTCCGCCCCTTTCCTTCCTCCACGGCGCGTCAAAGGGTCAAGACTTGTGGGCGAACGGGATGTTGTAGGTCCCATGTGGTCATCGATTTAGGAGCCCCATTAAAATGGACCAGGGCGTCTTGGGGTGAGTTTCCAAGTGGAAGACGGATGAGTGGGAGAGGTGGTGGAGGTAAGAGGCAGGGGTCAAAGGAGAGAAGGGAGTGGCTCACTTTTGCGTGGGAGTGGTGCTAAGGGGGCGTGGCTGCTGAGAGATGAGTCTGGCGATTGAAAAAAGTTGCTCTTCCGGGGATCTCAAAGGAAAAAGGAAGAGAAACGGTCTCTTTCATTCGTACGCCTCGAGTCGCGATTAATCTGCACATAATGAACCCAGTGGAGGCATATATATTCATCGGAGTGAATGCGAGTTACTTTCGCCCGCCTTTATTTTTCCACTGCCTCGCACCGAAATGGGCGGAAGGAATTTTATGGGTTTCGGGGAGCGGTTGCGACGTCGAGGCGCGATTCCGATCGCTTTAGATATTATGAACTCGATGAATGGACCCGATTTGGATTGGTTATTTTGTAGGAGTTATTCTTTGATGGGTTTCGTAAGTTAGTTCGGAAATAGTCATGTAAAAGATATATCTGTCGATTAAGTGGACTTGAATGGGTATTGGCGAGACCCACTGATACAGATTCCCATATCCGAAACCAAACCGTATCCGTAGGTTGCATACTAATTTCCGATTTGTATCTGCGAAAGATTCTGAAATATCCGAACCGATCCCACCCTGGAAACATCCGCTGGTTCAGCCGAATAAATTGCGGGAGATCTCTATTCTCCTCCTAGGTACCCTATACTTTCTCTAATTTCTCAATTACTTTAATCGAAAACAATTAAAAAGGTTATTTCTCTGAGCCTGATGATGGTAGACCACAAGTGAAATTTAATTTATCAACATGTTTTTTATGGAAACCGAGATATTATCTTGTTTACTTAGTTCCATAATAATGTTTTTCCTATTTTCTAATTAGGACTGTTATGATCCTAATTATGACGGTTATTTTGCCTGAACATCTAATATTATTATTGTTTATCATACAATTGTTGCGAGGATGTACACCAATACAGACATCCAAACAATATCCGCAGATTCATTTATTATTATTATTATTTGGCCCTTAATTGGCGAGGTAAGGCTCAATTGGCCACTCTTCCTCCTAAATCGTATTCGATCCGCGGTTCGGGTATAAATTCCAGGTTGCAGATCTCTAAGTTTAACCAGGAAAATCTACTTGCCAAATAGGTCCTCATGAATTAGTGAAAGATACGTATCAGAGACACCAGTTTAGCCTCACGCACTGTGTACAGCTTCCTGAGGTACAGCGTAAACAGAAGATCCGGGATCGAGTCCCGGCCTCGTTCGACTTAAGTCACTGCCGTTTTTTTGATAAACTTTTCCCTATGAATCTCTTAGGTTCTCTTTATATTAACATTTCTTTTCATTTTTCTTTTCTATCTCCTGAAATAAACAACTGCATGAAATATGACGATGAGTTAGATGAAGAGGAGACTTTTAATCTCAATCTCGCCCTAATAAAGATTATTATTATTATTTGGGTTTTATGGATGAAAGTCCCATTGTGATAAATTATACTAAATCATTTGATCGTAAGTTATATTTAGGATGNACTCATGATAAGCGATCAGTTGCTTCAGAGAGGACAACCAGCATGTGATACCCTTTCATCGTGATTTTTCATGTGGAAAAACCCCGCCTTATTACTTAAATGTGCGTCCGATCCAACTCCTGAAACCGCCATCCCAAGTCCCGGCCCATAACACAAATTTTATTAATTCCTTTCTGCGAAGAGGAATTTCCACGATGTCGTTGAAAAGTAACAAAGTGCGATGCGGCGGCCACCGGAATGAGCGCTAATTACTCGGAAACATCCGCGCGATGAGCGATCCAAGCCGAGGCGCCCTCCATCGCCCCGAAATTCATACAAATATACAACCTCCCATTTTTAATAGCCTCCGATCACGAGAACCACCTAAATTAATCCCACCCAAAGGGAAATACATACCCGTTTTTCAATTGAGCGTGTT
The DNA here is from genome assembly GCA_000376725.2 of Ladona fulva. Lineage (NCBI taxonomy): Eukaryota > Metazoa > Arthropoda > Insecta > Odonata > Libellulidae > Ladona > Ladona fulva. Next base: position 781,110 of record KZ308183.1, on the reverse strand, counting down.
TTATACCCCGGTATGGACGGTACAAGCTCCCTTTCTCCGGAACGAAAAATATAGTTTCCGAGGAATCGTAAAGCTTATTAAAATTACATAAAAATGCAGCGGGGAGGGGGACTTGGAGGGGGTCCATATTTACGAGCCTGGAAACGTGGAAGGGATGGTGTAGGTGCGTGAACGCGTGAGGTCGCATCCGGACGTGGGACGCGGTAAAGGGATATGGGAGTGAAGACGTCTCGGAGGAGTCACCAGCGTTGCCAAGAGATATCTCGAAAATGTCGCCGGGAAGAGCAAATAAAAGAAAAAAATTTGACCGATGCCAACTGTAAATAATCTCGAAATCCGGTCCAAACAACGCAGAGTTCCCGGGTTCGAGTCCCGGCCAGCCGGATTTTTCCTGGCTAGGGAATGGTTGCACGTGTTTGCCCATTGTTACTGTTTAGGATCATCGGAATAACAGCGCATTAAATTAATATTTGTGGGGCGTTGGGAAATTGGTCAAAAATATTGGAGGCTTTCGCAACGCTAAAACCATTAGTCGTTTTTTCTTTCAATTCTTTCACTTCAACCCACTAAAGGGTGGCGGGGCATTCGGTCGACGAAAAAACTCCGGAAAGGGACTTTCAATCACTCAGGGAGCAATTTCCTGCGGGTCGGGAAATTTCGATGAATTGTTAATTCCGAAAGGTCGAAAACATTTGCATCTCAATTGGAAATAAAAAGAAACGCCGAATCAAACGTTCCGGAAGTAATCGTTCATTTTCGTGACGGGCGGTAGTTACATACTGTGGTTGTGCGTTATCCGTACTGAAATTTCAAAGGGAACTATGATGATCAGTGATGTGAAAATTAATCGTTCATATTGTTCATGCTACCACTCTGGCAGCTGCAATATATTTTGTCACTTTTCGCCGAATAGTTATTACTACCAACACTTGGGTCATATCAGGATGAATGGATGGACGTATCATGGATAGAGAAGATAAAATATCAATGAAAACACTTCGGGTACTTAGAAACATACCTAACCGATTCGTTGCGAACCTGTGCATTGTTTAGTAAGCATAACCGCACCACGATAAAAATTCGCGTAATTCTAAGAAGAAATGTGTGACACAAACAGAAAAAGCAGCGTTTCTTTTCTTGAAAATTCTAATCCTCGGTGTTCTCTATTCAATGACGATGAACAAAAAATAAATTCATCTGTTTAGAATCAATCAAGTCTGAAAATGAGAAAAATTTGTATCATTACATCGTCAATATGACTAAAAATTATATTACCGGGGAATTCCCTGGATCGACAAATTTTTCATCCCGGAATCCCAAGATTAACAAAAATCCGGAAAAGAACTAGTCATAATTCTTTACGATATTTTAGACGGGGATATTGAAAAAATACAGATTTTTAGAGATCGAAATAAAAATATAAGTTTAGACCTTTGCTTTTCCTTGACTATTGCAAAAAAATTAGCTACTTAAAACTTTTGAAAGGCCTTTTCACGCTTAAAACGACTTTCACAGTAGAAGAAGCAGAAAATATGTACATATAAATGGTGTCTATAAAATAAGACAGTTTAAAGTAAGTACATTATTGTTGTAAGAGTGAATAAATGCATCATTTCATGTGTTTGGGTAGGTGATGGTTCCCTTTGGGTTTTAACGAATGATGGTAGTAACTAGAGGAAAGGGAAAATTTTAATGGGAGAGGGAATCGTAAGGCAATTAAAACCTACCTTCATCATACCATCAATGCTTCATATTCATCAATTTTAAATGGAAAATTTTCTTAAAAAGTTATGCATGATAAAATACAGATATATATTGTTTAAAGTGAAAAATTTCCCATTATAAATAAGATTCAAAACGGACAGAACATGACAGAACTTTTACTACACCACACAAAAAATAAACATCTGTGTATTTATTGTTTGGTGCAGTAAAACGTCTGTCATGAATACGTTTTGCGTTAATGAATACCACGAAGTGTCCTTAGTCTGTATTGTATTAGATTAAAAACGACAAAAAACATTAATTTCTTACTATGATTTTCATTGAACGGTTAACACAAAGTGCTCTTATGGTTATCTATATTTTAAGCTCGAGAAAAATAGGTTCGTCGGTAATTTTAAATTTCAAATGCAAGAAATCAACCTATATAGTAGTGAAAGAACTATTACGGAGATCAAAACTAGACCAATCCCTTTCTCTCTACCACATTTCTTACAAACCTCGTTAGTATTTAGATATAGATGGGGGTTTTCAGCAGATACTGCAAGAACGAATCCTAAGAAGAAGTTAATCATTCAAAGGTATTCTTACGACTCATACTTTGACCAATTAAAAGCCGAAGTCCCTTCTTAGGGACGCACACTAATATAACTTTGAAACTAGGAAATTTTCAAATAAATGATTATTTTTTACAGCGGTGTACAAGCTCACAAACATGTATGATATGCAAGAAGCATAAGTTTAGTTTTGGATGGAAATGGATTTTCTTACCGGTAGTAGTAGTTGGGACATTTGCGCCACCATTTTCATATAACTCATGATAAGCGATCAGTTGCTTCAGAGAGGACAACCAGCATGTGATACCCTTTCATCGTGATTTTTCATGTGGAAAAACCCCGCCTTATTACTTAAATGTGCGTCCGATCCTACTCCTGAAACCGCCATCCCAAGTCCCGGCCCATAACACAAATTTTATTAATTCCTTTCTGCGAAGAGGAATTTCCACGACGTCGTTGAAAAGTAACAAAGTGCGATGCGGCGGCCACCGGAATGAGCGCTAATTACTCGGAAACATCCGCGCGATGAGCGATCCAAGCCGAGGCGCCCTCCATCGCCCCGAAATTCGTACAAATATACAACCTCCCATTTTTAATAGCCTCCGATCACGAGAACCACCTAAATTAATCCCATCCAAAGGGAAATACATACCCGTTTTTCAATTGAGCGTGTTTTATACCCCGGTATGGACGGTACAAGCTCCCTTTCTCCGGAACGAAAAATATAGTTTCCGAGGAATCGTAAAGCTTATTAAAATTACATAAAAATGCAGCGGGGAGGGGGACTTGGAGGGGGTCCATATTTACGAGCCTGGAAACGTGGAAGGGATGGTGTAGGTGCGTGAACGCGTGAGGTCGCATCCGGACGTGGGACGCGGTAAAGGGATATGGGAGTGAAGACGTCTCGGAGGAGTCACCAGCGTTGCCAAGAGATATCTCGAAAATGTCGCCGGGAAGAGCAAATAAAAGAAAAAAATTTGACCGATGCCAACTGTAAATAATCTCGAAATCCGGTCCAAACAACGCAGAGTTCCCGGGTTCGAGTCCCGGCCAGCCGGATTTTTCCTGGCTAGGGAATGGTTGCACGTGTTTGCCCATTGTTACTGTTTAGGATCATCGGAATAACAGCGCATTAAATTAATATTTGTGGGGCGTTGGGAAATTGGTCAAAAATATTGGCGTGAAAATTATAAAAGGAATAGGTATCTGCGCGTATCTTGGAGGAGCCTATTGCAATATATTTTGTCACTTTTCGCCGAATAGTTATTACTACCAACACTTGGGTCATATCAGGATGAATGGATGGACGTATCATGGATAGAGAAGATAAAATATCAATGAAAACACTTCGGGTACTTAGAAACATACCTAACCGATTCGTTGCGAACCTGTGCATTGTTTAGNATACTTATGAATTCGGTATGTAATCGTTTTGATTAGTGCAAATGCGGTAAATAATGCTTTGGTTCTGCTTTCCGTTTTTACTTTAGGTTCAAGAGTTAAGGGAGTACTTGGCACTAGTAACTTGCACTTGCGCAAGGGCGTACAATTCACTTAATACCATGTCACTCTAGGTCGCCCAGACTATCCTCGATACGCTGCTTCTAAAAGAGTAATTTTCGGTTTAGTTTGGCTCAGTTTTGTTTACTTTCTTGTTTGAGTTGTTATGGTTTCGAACCACTCAATTTTATACAAATATAAACTGATTCAACATGAAAATAAGCATATCCTAAAGAATTTCTCCTGGGAATATTGAGTTATTTCAAGAAATGTCCACTCAATGCAATTAAATTGACATCACTCATACGATCTAACGGTAAGGATTCATGTGAACAGTTTTATTCTTCGTAAAAAAAGAATACTTAATTTCCACAACAGATTTTTATTTCACTAGTTTCGTCAACGAGTTGATTCTCGTCAGATCTGGAACTCGTTAAAAAAATCAGTTGTGGAAATTACGAATTATTCCTTCTTTTAAGATATGTGTTGTGTTAGCAAGTGCTTACCAAGTGTTTTTATTTAAGACGGTTGGAACAGCATTCCACGAAGTCAAGGTTGGACATATTAATTTTCTTTTGTGTTGAGTTCCAAAAAGTCACGCTTGAACATTAATTTAAATTTAATTCCTTTCTAATGGCATTTTTCTGCCATCATGTCCAACCAAAGCTTTCGCTGTGTGTAAAACATAACAAAGATTTCAAACCTTTACAGTGGTATTGTCCTTACTTTGGCTGAATCTTTCCCATCAGCTTCGAGTGTGTCTTCGTACTGATACAATCTGATTCGTGGAAATTTGGACCTGTGACTTTACCGAGAAAAGCGTCATTATGGAAATCAAGGCGAATGTTAATTCGAGGGAGAAACGCGAGAAGGGGTTGGGTCCTGAAATGCTGTGCGGGATATTTACTCTTGTGTGGCGAGACACGTGGGAGGAGGCAGAATGGGGTGGAGCAGCGGAAAATAAATATGACGGAGTGGAAGCGTACATCAGCCGACCTCCCGTCGCGATTTGTGAACCCAACCGCAAAACTGACACTCTTGACCCAAGGATTGCTTTTTCCTCGATCGCCATGAAAAGATCTAGCGGTCTTGGCCTATTTGTTGAATGAACATCGTCCACCGCAGAGGTGAACCTGCGGCCTTCTTACCGAGCGCGGCTCCTTTCCGGGATCAGTGCGGCTTTTCTCGAAATCTTGAAACTTTTCCAACTTTTTAGACACATTTTCCACTGTTTACTTTATTCCGTTGAGTGACTTTAAATGAAAGAATGGTTTTCTTAATATTCCGTGGAGACAATTGCCGTTTTCCGAAGCGCAATCATGCTTTTAGACTGTTTGAAGATATATAAAGCGTCAATCAGATGCGGCCTGAGGTTTCACATTCGGTCTAATGGTGTTTGCTGCCTTCCGATGGAAATATATCTCGAAAATGCTATATTTTCACCTAAAGGGTTACTGCCACCCTTTAAGATTTAGAAAATTGCAAGGATATTGTCTTCCGTTTATTTTCAACAACTACACGAATTAGTGAAAAGAAACATTAATTCCCATTCGTTAATTCCAAAAGTTTTTAAATCCTCTCTTTTGTACTTGTTGATTTTTGTTATTAAATGGAAAGGATATCTTGCAGAGTGATCTCTCCTCATCTGATGTAACGTTTTTGTAAGATAATTATGAAGATTTCTTTACAGCTCGGTTGTGCAACATACGATCGGTGGGTGTGATTCAGTTTTAGGGTTTCATACCGGCCCACCGATCTTTCCTAAGTAAATCAATTTTGATCTCGGGACCTTTTATTCCTAGAGTAAATAAGAGCACCACATCGAAACATATTATACATCGATTCGTGAAACTCAACCTTATTTTGACTATTCTTTTACGTATATTTTTTGGGTAAATAATCTGCGACTATTTGGCGTAATAATAAGGATGAAAAAATTCAAATACTTGCGCGAAAGAATGGTAGTCTAAATCAAGGGGTCGTCTGAGACCCGCGTTTTGGCGAAATTTATGCATTGACCCTGCGGCCGAAAATGCTGTACAACCCTGTATAACCCTGATCTTGTTCGCTCTGCTAGCCGCCAGTTTGGTAGGGAAAAGGAGGTATTTTTGTTGGATTGCGAATATTTTTGTAACTCGTTGGTATAAAAGAAACCTTCAAATCGAAGAAAAGGATCGGTCAAATCTTTTCCTGAATAAACTGTGTCATCTACAAGAAACGTATGATTTTTGTCATGATCAATTGGCTGAAAATACCAAGAAAATGATCAGTTAAGGCAACGAGAAGGAAAAACTTTGGAAGACGAAGGGATATTTCACAAAACTGAGAAGTACAAGGAAGTTCTTTGTGCTGCGAGTTTCTTTAAATTGCATTTATCGTTGATTAAATATAACGTTAAATAAGCCTAAATTTATTTTTTAGTAATGTTTCCAGTTTTGAGTTATATCATGATTGATATTTATTGAAATTTTTACCATAAAGAAGTTCAATAAATAATTCTACAATTATATGATTATAATTTAATATAAATTAAGTTCCATTATACTTGACGGAGGCGTTTACAGTCACGATTCTTGAATCTGAACTCACGCATTTCCTCATAAGAAATCAGAAAATTTAATTACTTTCTCGTGAGAAAACGTGGGGAATTCTTCCACTCTAAATATACTTAATGGATTTAATAAAAGCAGTGTGCAGAAGAGTTATTAATGACATATGATGTAAATTGGAAGTTATTTTCTCGAAAATTTAACGTGACACTAATGATTGGTACATATTAGTGATAAATAAAAATGGAAAAATCCGTGGCATTCCGGCTAGTCATTGTTAGAACAAGAATCTAAGAGCAAGGAACGTACAAAGCGACTAAGCCGGAAAGGTATTAAATTACTCATCTTAATTGCTCTGCGCCATCAATTTCTCTCAGAGTCGTTGAACAGTTCAAGCGAATCATAGCTCTTTGTGAAACTGTAAGACGAAAAGTCTCGTCGGATGACACGAGGCCAATTAAAGTATAGAAAAATGTCTTCGTCTCTCGACTTTTCCTCAGATTTGCGAGAAAATTTAGCCAAAAAGTAGTCAATGTGTGACTTTTTTGCAAAATTTCTACGAATTAATATCAAATTCTAACAACTCAGAAAAATATTTTTAATCTTTTTTCTCTAAAATACAGAAAGTTGTATTCTATATCGTGAAATTGTATGTCTAAAATGGTCAAAATGAATTTACTTGCATCGGTCGTTGGGAGCAAACCCTATAACAGCCTTAACATTTAACTTTTAACACGTATTTCGAGTGTCTACAACCAGGAACAGATTCTGCATACCTTCCGTAATGAATCCTTCAGCAAGGTTATAACCCCTGCTTAAGGTATAGCAACGTTTAATTTTAGAGCCAACTTATTGACGAGTGGAAGTAGAAATCACTAAATGACTTTTACGGCCCCGACGACGATGCTCATTGGCTTCGGAACAGATTCAGTGCTTGAGAAAACGCTATAACAGACGTAACCAAGGCGACGTTGGATAAAACCAAGCGATTAAGCGGATGTTTCGAGAAATCGAGCGTCGTTCTCATAACGACAACATGTTGATGGAACACCGTAATTCCTTATTATGCTTGGTCTTAAAATCTTTTATGATCTTTCTACTCAACGATGTTCAGACGTCTGTCTCATGCGTCACTGCCACGTTTGAACCGATCTCTTATTCGTTTCGCATTCAACGCCCACCCCTCTTCGGGTCCATACGAGATGAATATCTCACTCCCAACATCGTCTGAGATAGTCACTGAAGAAAAATTGGCATCTAGCTGCCTAACTACATTCAGGATTTTTAACCTTAGCGTTAAGCTGAATGGAGAAGATACAAAGATATTGTAAATGTTAATCGCTTTAAGAGGAGGCAAATTTTTAACCATCGCCGTCGCTGACAATCTATCAATATTTCAGCGACTCGGTTCATTGTTGAGATTTTGACGGAGAACAAATGAGCGGTGTCCGCGTGCAATTTAAATGGAGTCACGAGCGTTGAATATATCTTTAATAGATTGACCAGACATCCGTATCGCAATGGTAACGAGGACACTTCACTGAACTGGAAAATTTAAACACGTAGACAGAACGTCAATCGGTGATTTGCAGTTTATTTTGTAACCTGTTGTTTCACCTCTTTTTTTTTAGAGCTGAGGAGGGTTTTTGTTCGAGGCATATTCATCAACCCAATTTCATGATTGATAGTGTGGGTATAATTGCATAGTTTGTTTTTGAATGACGTAAATTTATCTACGTCTATTACATTACTTATTATAAGTTAGAAATTTTGATACAAAGTATAGCTTCAGTAACAGAATGAATGGATAAGAGTGTAAATATTGCATTAACCAAGGAGGTAGTAGTAGTGGTAGTATTCTTAAGAGAGCTTCGACAGCTTAGGTCATTTCGCACGTAGGCTCCCATCGGGAATCGAATCCGGAACCGCTTTCGCCGAAGTGGAACGCGTTGCCCACTTGGCTACCCGGGAGCCTCCAAGGAGGTCTTGTATTTTTTTCATTTCTACTTTTATATGCTGTTTCCTGAAATAACCCTTAGTAAAGCTTGGAACTTTCCTAAAATATTCCTGTGAAATTAGTCCTTAATCGTTTTCTTACTGAAAAATGTAATGCAATGTAAAATTTGGAGGCAAGCTGACGATATTTCTTGTCTCTTGTTTATGCGTATTCGTGTTTTGATTTTACTCGAACACTCAAAAGACTTCTTGTTTTTATTCACCAGGCAATGATAAAAATCAACTCATAGACCTAAAAAAGAAAAAAAAAATATAGTTTGCTTTTTGTATATATGCGGTTCACTACAACGACGGTTATAGAATGTTTGAAATACTCAAAAATGCCTTTCATAATAATTTTAAGATTAAGATTTTTAAAATTTTATATTAGCGATGACCATAATTTATGGTTCGATCAACCAAAAAGACAGAAAAAATCATTATGCTCGTCCATCACTCCCTCCGTAAAATGCGCGTTTTATTGCTAACAATTTGCATTCATAGTTAGTTATGCACAATTTAGATTGATTACTGATTCACAAATGTGTCATCTTTGTGAACTCTGAGTTCTATCGGAGGCAAATCAAGTGAAGAAACTCACTCAGATAATTTAAGTGCTTGCTCTTTCGTGAATGGAGGAGTTATGGTAATGTATGCCTTATGCAAAAAAACCCCATCGGTGCGCATTCGACGTAATCTTACTTAACCTAATTACACCTTAGTGTGAGACACAAAACTCCAGCTTTCAACTTTAACTGACAGCTTTCCTTAACCACTAAACAAGGTAATGACGACCTGGGTTTTGCAGAAATGGTGCAGCATCAGGTACGAAAAATACCAAATAGTTCTCCCGTTCAGTGTATGGTTTGGTACTGCAATTTGGATATTTTTATACCTGATAATGTAGCATTGCTGCAAAACCCGAGTCGTCATTATCTTATTTAGTGGTTTATAAGGCTATCAATATGGAGTTTTAAGTCAAATTATCACTAATTGACACGGTGCTTATTGATTTCAATTTCAACTGGACCTTTTCTATCATGACCCCGCTAAAGACTGCTTTTTCCCCTTGAAAGGCAAAACCTTTGTCTTTAAGCCACTTCTCTTCACTTATAAAAATTTAATTTCAATTTCATTTCCACTTCCACTCGCAACTTTTACCTCCACATTCCAGTGATATATTTCGCGGATAAAGTTTCCTCCAACCATGCCATTCCGAGCCGTTGGATGTAGTCAAACAAAATCCTGCCATCAGTTTTTACGAATTAATTCTCGGAATTTCGTCCGTGTAATTTATAAAAAGCTCTGGCAAATGAATCAATTTGCTCCCTAATTCCCTCTTCCAAACATTTCTCTATGGGCGCTGTAATAAAAATCGTGAGTGCCCTCCTGTCATTGCGACATTTTTCCTAAATTTATACTCCTCGACTCGTTTATTCTATCTTTCCCTCTTGCTTCTTTCATGCCCAATACACTAAATCATTCGTCTTCATCGAGAGCGGGGGTTTCCTTCCTTTCTCCCCATTGCTTGTTCTTCCGCCTGACCCCTCCCGGAGAAGAAACATTTCCCTTCCCTTTCCGAAATCTCGGCCTCTCGAATAGGTTTTTGTAATTTTTACTTGCCTCCCGAGGAAAAGAGCAAAAAATAAAGAAGGAACGACTATCGCCGACCGCATACTTCAACTTTTGGCCGCCCTGCCGAGAGTGGCGCCACTGTCGCTCGCCAGGAGCTCGTCTGCGTAAAGTAAATATGAAAGCAGTCGTAATTATTGGACTTGTCTTCCCCGAAGGAGGTGAAAGCTTTAGGGTGGGGCCAAGTCGTAAAGGGTAAGGGGCTCCTAGAGTCTGGTCGGAGAGGAAGGTGATGGTCCCTTTTCCCTCTTCAGCTCTTCCTCACCTCTCGCTTTCATCAATCTTATTGGCTTTTCATGCTTTCTTTTTGCTCGCTTTTGTCCTCTTATTTTCCTCTAAATTTTCTCGCTGCGCCAACAATCCGCCCTTTCTCTCATTTCGCGGTCCACTCTGTTTTTCCAAGGTCGGGAAGATTGCTCTCGCTGAAATGACGATGATGTTCCTTGGGGACATGAATGAAAATGCATTTTGCTTTACGTCTCTCGCGTTGAGCAAGTCCTTATGTTTATTCGATATTATTATGAAATTGTGGTGAAGGTCACTGATGGTTATAACAGTAAAAGGTAAAACCACTCCAAAAACTATCGAATGAAAACACGAGTTACGTACATATTGACCTCAGAGAGAGTATCATCAAGAGCTCTTTCGGTAGGATAAAGCTGTGCGGGGAACAACCACCCTGAGTCAAGGTAGAATAGAGACAAAACAGAGTCAAAATTCAGGACTACAGGTGCAACAGCTTTAACTTAAAAAGCAAACAGCTTAAGTTTTATTAAAACCAAGGTCTTGGTTTACAAACCGATAAGTCGAAATTGATGTTTTTTTCCCCCTCTCTAGCTGTATTCACGTATAGTATCACGGCATACTTGGGAAGATTTAAGCTATGGGAGCACCAAGGCTTGAAGATCAGGCCCTTATTAGAAATAATCTCAATAAATTATGCTCATTTTATTATAAGCTACGTAGAGATACGTCCCGTGGAACATTCAGTCGCTTATTTGCGGTTAGAATAGCAAAATATTGTATTATAAATGCAGCGTTTCAGTAGTTTCAGCAATGGATACACTGTATTATAGTATTTATTGACATAAAGTTAGCGATGCATTCTATAGACTTACTACGTGGAATCACGTATATAAAGTTCTTTCTTGTTGCAAAATACTAGAGCCCTTGAACCGTGTCTCTATAAGAATTTGGAAAATTCAGAAATTCAGCGTAATTCAGAGCAGTGTTTCCTAAGCGGTGGATCGCGTGTCACTAGTGGGGCTTGCGAATCTCTCGTATGTGACTTGAGTAGGTTGATTTCGTTTTATTTTATTCGTTTTCTTTTTAAAACAGCTCAACTGCAAGCAAATCTCCATTAGTTTTACTGCTATTCATTAACAAACTAAGTATTCGTAAAATTATTAATTACATCAATTAGTGAAATGAACCTCACCTTCCCCGAACCCCGATCCTTTCCCCAGCAGTGAAAATTCTATTTCCCTCCCCTCCCCTGCCCACCTTTCCCATGAACATCCACTTCCTCACAACTCCTTCCCTCCCTCCTCTCTTTTAATATATAAACCGAATTGGTGATGTTTTGTCACCTGATGATGACCTGATGAGGGTAGAAACCATGGTTCTGCAGTAAAATATTGTGGTACAGTAGACGTGTTATTTTTCCTTATCCTTTATAATGGAGATCTACCTCAAGGTCGAGGCCGAATTAATAGAGGCTGAATGGTAATAAATAATTATCAGCAGTTTTTCCTGTATTTTGGTTCTAATATTATTATCTTCATAGTTTCCTGTGTATTTCCATTGCATATCCATCCAATTTTTAAATGTTATAACCACAACTGAGAATTTACGTATCTTTATCTATACGTCGAAACCTGCATTATTTTTTTTAAAAAGCTCTACTGTTATCTTAGTAATATTTTTGCCTTTGAGGATTTATTTCTCATGATCATTTCCATGTTAATTTGCCATCCTTGAATAAACTCAAAAAAATGAAAGTTTATCATAATTGGAGAAAAGAATCCATGTAATTTAAAATTAAGGCAACAATTTTACCAAAATCATAAATGATATCATGCCTTTCGTAATAATAAAACAATGCTTAGAACTTTTACGTCATTCCTGTAAAAAGACTTATTTCCATTATTACCTCTGTGATTCTTCGCATCGTGGTACCAATTGTTTTTATCGTCGCTCGTCTTTTTATCGATATTCTGAATCTATTACAATACTCCAGATTTAGAAATGCCTATCTTTCTCCTTGCTCAAGCTGGAACCATAAAACACGTCATATTCACATACTTAGCTATAAATTTTGTCTGTCATCAGCAAACATAAAATCGGAAGGCAGATGTTTACAGCTGAGGGCTTAGCGGTGTTCAGAACAGTCCACGAGAAGAAATGACTCGATAAAAAATATCGGAAATAAATTTTATTGGAGCTACGTTTAAAGGCATATGTGAATGTAAAGATGACTCCCTTCTTTAATATTCCTCCTCGTTTGCTCCCTTGTAAACTGATACACGTTTCCATTTCTATCGCCACTCATGGAATTTAAATCTTTCGGAATTAATAGAAAGCTTATAAAATTTTTATTTTTTTTTAATTTATGATGCTCCTTTGGTAAGATAATATTGCTTTGCATGCGTGGGTTAGGAATAAGTGTGTTGGTTGTTCCATTTACCGGGGAAAAGGACAAGAGAATTGAATGCTACACGCATAGGAACACGCTCGAAGATCATTGATAAACATCATATTCTGGATGAATTAGATCTTAGAGTCATTGTCGTTTCCATAAATTTAAAATAAATTTTCTTTATTGCCATATCTTATTTTCGTTTTACAGTTACAATGGCGCTGTATTTTAGTCCAACCTATACGTTTCTTATACACTTTATGTGCTTTCGATGACTCATTTTTTATTTAAAGGTATTCTATAATATTTTTAACGGTAGAGTAGCTTCCGGCCGCGTTGGCGGAGTGGTTAGCGTGCCCAGCCCGAGGTCCCGGTTTCCAGTCCCGACTTATCGGATTTTTCTGGTTAGGGAATAGCTGTGTGTGTAAATAATCACAATTATTAAGTTCGATGTAATTGGGGTCTTCCTTTTCTCCACTAAAGAAGTAATTACTGTGATTCTTAAATAATAATCTAAGATAATTACGTCCTAACATTAGATGCAAAAAAGATGGGCAATCTAATTAATTTAAAATAATAAAGCGAAAAATCTTATCCCTTCATGCTATAGATTAAAAAGGATACAGTAAGTATTAAAGTTGTTGTAGAAGGTATAAAATGGCAAGAATGAAAATTAATATTATAAACGGAATGTAACGGCGTAAAAGCCTTTTGTTGACTACGCAAGCGATGAGAACATCTCATGCGGAAATTAAATGTCCACAAAACTTCTGAAGTGAAGCGTTGAAATTTTTATGAAAACATAGCCTAGGCGAGAATTTAATAAAAATAATAAAGTCGGACCAACAAATTATAAAGTCCTATTCTCTCATCCAAATGATAAGCCTCTTTGAATTTGAAATTGAAAAGCCGTTTCCGACGCTAGTTTTGTAGTAATTGTGTTTACTTCGTTGAGTATGGTGATATATATTGCACAGCGGCGTAGTCAGGATTTATCTTTGGGGGTTCAGAGTGAAAGTGTAAACGCAAGATTGCATGGAGCATTCCTGGAGCAGGCAAACTTCTGCCCTAGATATAACAAAGATAGAATCAGTGTTACATTTACAAATATTCCCTTAGTCTCACCAGTAGCTTTTGTTGCTGCAAATATTGGAACAATTACAATTTACCTCACATAACCTCGATATTTTGAAACTCATTTTGGCTCTTGAGGGTGTTTAAAACCCATTACTCCCCTACGATACGCCATCGCATTACGCCAACATTAATATTATGTTTCATTGATGAAAAATACAGCTTTACTTATATCATAGTCATAAGTTACTCTCTAAATTCAGCTCTTACTTTGGCATGAAAGCAATTCAATTGTATTTTTCTAGGTTGCTTCCCCTTTCCTATAGTTTTTAGTATCATTTGTACTATTTTCATTCTTTGATCTACCTAGGGAGATCAAAGAATGGGTGATAACATTGACTCTTCAAACAAAATTACTAAGAGATTTTGTCATAATGCTTAAATACGAAGGAATTATTAAATTGAGCTGAATTCCTGAAAAAGGGTGGGGCCAAGTCGTAAAGGGTAAGGGGCTCCTAGAGTCTGGTCGGAGAGGAAGGTGATGGTCCCTTTTCCCTCTTCAGCTCTTCCTCACCTCTCGCTTTCATCAANCCAGCTCTATTCCTTAAATATAAGCTTCAATTTTTCATTTCGGACTTTAGAGATAAAAATATCGTACATCCGTTCCAGTGATATTTGGTTTAAACATTGCTTAAATCGTCACAAAAATTTCCTTTCCACTTAATTCTATAGGAAAGATTAAAAGATTTCTAGTTTTGATAGTCGTACTTTTTAAGAACCTATAAAGCATGCGACGGATCAGTGAACCAAACGGAGGTCGCGGTATTTTTATCAAAACTGGAAATATTATGGCATTTCGAAGAGCATAAACTGCGAAAACTGGAAATGTATAAAAATAAACGGAGCCAATCTTTATTCAATCCCGGTAACGGCAGCTTTCTGACCCTTCTTCCCTTCCAAAACTGAACAACTGATGTTTCCGGCGATAACGGAAGCTTTATTGGCAGATTAAATTTCGCTCGAGGAACTTCCAGATTCCCCATAATATAATTCAATTATTTCCTGAACGCGTTATGGAAATCGGAGCTATTTCGAGCTTTCATTTCGTTGTCGTTATCCGGTCTTATATTTTCCGCCGCTTTTAAATGGGCTCACTTTCTCCTTTCCCCATCTCTTTCCAGCTTCCGAGTGAATTCGCTAACGGCAGTCATAACCACGCGCTCCGGAATTCGACCTTTCATCATTCTACTGGAGCACTCTTCATAGCTCTCCCTACGATATTCCCAACAGTCTTACTCGTCTAATATGCCTGGAATGTGATTTTCCTTTCAGTCCATACGCTTGTGCTTAATGCAAATTGTGTTTGAAAAGGAAATGAATGTGAGCAAATGAAGTTAGAAAGGAGAGATTGGGAGAACGTTAACGATCTCTGGATTCTTCTTTGCCGGTGCTAATTATGTGTATTCATCTGATGAGAAAGTGATAGCAGCAGTTCTGCTTTACGAGTACATTGGTCGCTCTGCGGTGACTACAGAACCTTTGTGCTCGCTCGTTTTAACTCCTCTGAAAATCATCTTGTGGTACTTCCATGAGAAAATCGACGTCTACGGAATAAATGTCACCCTGGATTATTTTAAGTTGCTCATAAAAAATAAAATTTAATTGTAAGTTTTATAAAATCCATTCCTTTAGCCTCAACTTTGTGGTAGCTATTCGTGATGAAAGGAATAAGAAACATCATATACTCGTTACATATAATCGTTATATTTAATGAAGTAAAAATCCTGTGGTGGCGAATGTAAGTTGTTTCTTATTCCTTTCATGTAAGTTTAATGTTTAGTTCCCTCGGTCCTGCTATCAATGAATATACAGGATAGAGAAAGATGTATCTTTTAATTACTTTTTTCCCAGTCTTGTTCATGGTTGTGATGATATGAAAGCTACTGAGGTATGAATGATGCTGTGTAGTGGCTTGTATTAAGATTCTTCATAAAGAATGTTACGAAAAAAGTTGCTTGCAGAGTCATTGTGCTTTACTTACGGGGAATTGCTCTACTTATACGTAGTATTTTGGCTCAGTGAGGAAAGCAAGGGCAAACTACCTAGGTAGTTACCTAATAAGCCTCTCATAGCCCATTGTAGCTAATAGTAGAGGGGATAAGGTCCCAACCGGCCTTCGGGCTGAATAATTTACAGACAAGTCTCTCTCACAGATAATCTCATGGTAGACGTGGAGTTTTTTTACTTGAAATTTTTTTATATCCCAATGCCCCCACAAACATCCGTTTGCTGGACTACTACAGTGGTGGGCTTTAAACGACAACAAAGAACCCACACACACGACAATTTCCTAACAGGAATAATCCGACTAGCCGGGATTCGAACCCGGGACCTTGGTGATGGAGCACTAGCGTGCTGGCATGCAATCCACTCCACCACCATGACCGGTAAGGTCAAAATAAATAGGTAAATGCGTCAAAGACTCAGTGTCCTCAAGTTTTTAGAAATCGTCTAGATAAGTTTTGCCTCTGAGATTCGTACTGTCCGTCACTGCGATTTGTTTCAAAGTTTTAATATTAAAATATTAGTAGGCGTTGCTTAAAACTATCACCATCCAAGGATTATGAGTCAACTTTCTTTTAATGCTCTTTAATTTGGAAAAAGCCGCTGAATTTGAAAGCATCGCACAATATAATTCTCTTGAGATTAAAATTAATTACGAAAGATTTACATGAAATCCTTACACTTTACAGAATCGGCGTGGAATATCCTGAATGCAAGTTTTCCATCCGGGATCAAAGTCAACAAACATTTCTCCACAACCTTCTGAAGGGGGATGAGTATCAACGAAAAAAAAAAAGTTTCTTCTGAGAGAGAAAAACACAAAATCCGACAGCGCGCTCAAAAGGAAAAATATACAGACGTAGCTTCGGAGAATAATACGTAAAATATAAGAACTGCAAATAAAGGTTAAAAGTTACCACCATCAAAGGTCTCCTTGTAAATAGGAAAGAAGTCGAGGTTAAGAACTTTTTTAATTCATATACATGGCATTGTTTGATCAGATCCCTCTCATAGGAACGTATTTGAAGATGAAAGAAATCCTATTTGCAACGGATAAAAAGCATATCTTATGCATGTTATTCAGACTTGGATGTTTTCTACAGTATCTGTATTACTTGTGTGCTCAAATTCACGAGTGGGCAAGCGAGTTACACCTGGTTCGTAATTATTCGCATGAACAATTTCCCGTTCGATCGTTGAACGCAGTATACCACTAGCGAAATCATCCATTCCAATCCTAATTTAATGTACAGCACTTAATAGGCATTCATTTCGAAGCAGAAATTACCGGAATGGTACCTTCAGAGTACCTGGCGATTCAGACATATCTCTTTCACGCATGGCGGCACATTCTGATGTATAATGGAAATGCACTCCATCGATTGAAATGGCGCGAACGTCAGGGGGTTTTATAGACGTGGGATCCATCGCCAAAAGTGAATTGGCATATTCAGTGAGGCTCACATCGAGCGGAAGGATAGAAGATGCTTTCAAACTATTCACCGCTATTTGGCAAGGCTTTATGGCAGGAAGTTTTAACGAGGGAATACTCCAGCGAGCTCTGGGCTGGAAAATACCACCTGCTTTTCGCTAAACTAAAAATGGGACTGTTAAGAGTCGAGAATTAAAATTTCCAAAAACGGGAGAGGATCTAAATTGCAGCCATCTTGCTCAGTTTCGTGGATGGATAGTGGCGGGGATGGAAACAGTCTCCTAGGAGTAGGGGAGAGTGGAAATGAAAGCCCTGATCAAAAGCCAGAGCTATTAAATGGAGAAAGGTGTGGAGGAGGGAAGTTAATGGTTCGAAATGGAATTCGGGAGAAAGAGGAATATATACGGCTGCAATGATCCCAGGAAGAATGTGCCATTCCCTTTAAAGCCTTTAATGGTTTTAGAAGGACGGGAGCATAAAATCGTTACTCGTTGAAAGCTCTGACAGGAACGGATTAAATCAAAATGATAGATTAGTGTGTTACTGATTTTTCATTTTCAAAATATAATTCTCTACAAAGTATAAATCGCTATGTTGTATTCAAATTTAGAAACACCCATGATCTTTTGGAGGAATCGTTTTCTTAATTAAGTATACCAATAACATTCACTGCCTTGAGAGAATTATTATGATACGATTATTATGATAATTATTATGATATTATTATGATATGTTGAATTAAAGCAAGCAAGCAATTGTCTCTAATTTACTGCTAATACATCACTGACATTATAATACATTCCATGTTTTCAATCATAAACAACTCTTGCTATTTAGAGTTAAGGGCCAACCACGAAATAGCTCCGATTAACCAACAACGCTGAAAAAATTGATGAAATTGCAATCTTAAAATCAATCCTAAAAGCAACTTAGTTTTTATCCCTAATAAGAGAATAATCCTAATGAGGCGCCGAATAAAGAATAATCAATTTAGCGTGTCCTTTGATATTCGTTTCAAGACGTTAGCATATTTTTTAAATCAGAAAGGTAAATCCCAACGTTTATTAATCTGAACTTGTATCATTAATTTTTTAATATTGCGAGAAAACTACGTGGGAAGTTAATAATTGCCAAGAGTTATTGTACGGCTTAATATCTCTGATTGCTTCATTAGCTCGTAAACACCAGCCGTACGGACCCAGCCATAGCATGGATTTCGATCGGAACTCGACGACGTGATATGGGGATCGATGTAATTCGGTTAGCGATTGGATCAAAGGCAAATTGTAGTTGAATCCGTTGCAGCTGTAGAAGGATCAGAACTGAGAGGAGAGAAATCTCTGTAGAGAGAATCTTTGAGAGGAGCACGTATGGATATGCCGGAAGGAGAAATGACATTCTGACATATCGAAATAGATTTTCCCTCTATGANTCAATTGAGTCTCTCTTCCACCTAATTTTGTACGTCGTTAAGATATGTATAGATATTCATTAAAAACAAAAGGAAAGAAGAGAGTTTGGGAAAAAGTCTTTGCAACTGAAGGTCGACTAAGAAAAAACCCACCTTGCGGGAAAACATTCACGGAGAATGGGGAAATATAAAAAGATATAGTTTGACAGTTAAACGTGATTGGAGAATCTGACGATAACTTAAAAGTATCCAATAACGAAAACTGAGTAATATTTACCACATCACAGTTCTCTTTAAATCCATGCAGTTTTTTATTTATTCCGTAATTCACTTTCATTGTTTTAGCCAGAAAATGATCTACCCTTTTTTTCTTGATCACCTTCATTCCCAATCATTTAGGTGATGAGACTGTCATGACAGTTAGAGCATAATCCCCCATTAGTAGCAATATTTTTTAAAGTGCATCGAGAGCTAAGGTCAATTTGAACGTGACCCCACAACCGGGAATCTAACCCAACACCGCTTTCATCGAAGTCGAACGCGTTAATCGCATGTTATCCGGAGGTCCTAATCCCCCATTAATTCCTATTACAATCCGCATGTAGGAGTGATACTAGTCAAACCGATATTGCAATTGATTAAAGATTGCCTTCTCGTTTCACTGTTACAATCAATTGCTTTCCGAATTAAGATTGGCTATATTTTTATAGAGAATTCCTTTACCGGTGAACTCCATAGTTTATGAGGATATATCACCCAAAAATATGCGATTAGTGAGTTAGTGATTAGAAGAGTTAGCAGTTCGTTTCCCTCCGCTTTTGAGAAAATTAAATTCCACAGCACGCAGAATCCTTATAATCCAATTGCCAAGAGTTATTGTACGGCTTAATATCTCTGATTGCTTCATTAGCTCGTAAACACCAGCCGTACGGACCCAGCCATAGCATGGATTTAGATCGGAACTCGACGACGTGATATGGGGATCGATGTAATTCGGTTAGCGATTGGATCAAAGGCAAATTGTAGTTGAATCCGTTGCAGCTGTAGAAGGATCAGAACTGAGAGGAGAGAAATCTCTGTAGAGAGAATCTTTGAGAGGAGCACGTATGGATATGCCGGAAGGAGAAATGACATTCTGACATATCGAAATAGATTTTCCCTCTATGATTCCTTTCACCTCACTATTTTCTTTCCTTTTCGAGGTGCTTCTAATATCACTTCACCGACTTACCGCATATCCTCGACAAGACAAGCCTTTTTGAGCTTCTGAAAATCTGGTGCGTTTTATAGCGATTGGTGGACTCATCTCTAAAATTACCAGATTGCAATTTAAATTAGATAGTATAACAGATCAGATCGGTAGGGTAGACGGAAGTGTCGTAGAGAATTATGCTCCGAGCGCCAGCTACACTTTGAATAGCGAGATAGTAAATGATAAAATACCTTAAACCGAATCTTTCCAACAAAACTGAATCTAAGCTTCACCCAGAAAATGGCGACATTGGGTGATGTACCGAAAGATAGCCTTTTTCTTATTATTTGATATTAATAATANGGAAAGAATCATACCTAAAAATTTAACTTAGTTCTTTTATGATTATGCTCCGGAGCTTTCAATCGATAAAAAAATTCAGACAAAACCAGAAAATCTAAATACATGAAAATATCCTTAATGATTCTTAAGGAAATTTAAACTAGACATACTGGTTTAAATGTAAATACGGATAATTTATCTGCGAAAATTTAGTATTCATTATTCTCAGGAATTTCGATGTAAATTGCAGCATTTTATTGTCACA
Source organism: Ladona fulva (assembly GCA_000376725.2). Taxonomy (NCBI): domain Eukaryota; kingdom Metazoa; phylum Arthropoda; class Insecta; order Odonata; family Libellulidae; genus Ladona; species Ladona fulva. The sequence goes on along the minus strand of KZ308183.1, from coordinate 760,737 downwards.
TAGACCCTATCGGCGAGGTTAGGCTCAATTGAGTCTCTCTTCCACCTAATTTTGTACGTCGTTAAGATATGTATAGATATTCATTAAAAACAAAAGGAAAGAAGAGAGTTTGGGAAAAAGTCTTTGCAACTGAAGGTCGACTAAGAAAAAACCCACCTTGCGGGAAAACATTCACGGAGAATGGGGTGTAAAAAACTTTCGGTCAGTGAAAGCGATCAACGACAAGTTTCCTATTTCTATTTCTTAAATTCACCAGTAAGGTACACACAACCATTCCCTAATCGGAAAAATCCGAGTAGCCGGGATTCGAACCCAGGACCTTAGTGTTGGAAAGCTAGCACGCTAACCACTCCGCAACCGCGGCCAGTTATTCATGTATTCTACTACGAAACAATTCGCTCAATAAGTAATTTCTTAATATGAGTGTCGCTAAATTGTCGCATCGGTCAATTGAGAAATATTTTGTTTTCCCTTTCCTATTTGTCACTTTCTCAGTTGTCGATAACGAAGTTTTTAATCGTTTAACTTTTGACTGGATTATAATGATAATGACAGCTGATAGTTTTCACAGCTTTTTGTTTTAAAAGACCACTTTTAGAGGGGCATCCGGATAGCCATGTGGGTAACGCGTCCGACTTCGATGAAAGCGTTTCGGGGTGATCCACGTGCGAAATTACATTAGCTGTCGAAGTATATTTAAAATTTTTACTTCTACCTCTTATACAATTAACCTTTAAAGTCCCAAAAAACTATGCCCGAATATGGATTCGAATTCGGGACTCTATTACCACTAATAGCATACTAATCTCTTTGCCACTGAGGTCGGCAAAAATTATCTCTCGTAACCCGGGATTGAACCAGGGACCTTCAGATTTTCAGTCTAATGCTCTCCCAAGTGAGCTATCTCAGCTGACAAAAGTAATGCATATGTAGGCCCTGACTAATCCCAAGTGGTAGCCCTAAACAGTCTGGGGCCCTTTAGGAATAGATCTTCAATAAATCTGGTTGTTTCCTCCTTCCTCCCGCAATTTTTTTTCTACCCTCTTTCCTCTTCCCATTTGTTTCTCCCACTATTTTTCCGTTTCCGATTCTTATGGGGGATTTTTTTTCACTGTCTTCCATTCTTCAACCCATCATCTCGCCCCATCTGTTTCCTGTGGTGCCTTTTTTCTTTTACCGGAATAGTTCGGCTCCCTTCTCATATATTTCGGGCTAGGCCATACATATTCCGAGGAGGTCGTATTGCGTGTTTTGGATTGTCGTGCTTTGGTATCTGTCCCGTTTTGACTCTAGGAAGTGGTAAGCGTTTTCCGATTGCATTGTATGTCGAGGGAAGGGAGTCGAATTTTCGAGAAATATTGGATTATACTTATTTTCAAGGGTTCAGAATATTATCTTATGTGCGATGCTTAAAAAACTATTACTTGTTATTTTATTAATGAAGGATACTCAAGTTACCAAAGTACTATTTCAGGTAAGTCACGTCGGTGTTACTATAGTGTTTATACATGAGCAAAAAACTGCACTTTTTCCACTCGTTTTTGTGAAAAACGTGTAGAAAAAGTTTTTTCTATTCTTTGATATGGCCTTCCACAATTTAACATCTTAATAGATCGATTTTATTCTATAGTGTTTATATCAAATAAGAAGTGACTACTTGTGATAGAACATAGAATTTTATTATTATTATTATTATTAGACCCTTTAATGGCGAGGTTAGGCCCGAGCGGGCATCTCTTCCATCTAACCTCGTATATTATTCTACATTGATATTTACTATTTANAGGTTGTTTTCTCACAGGCAAATTATCTTTCCCATGTGGCAACGAAACAATAATTAACTACTAACAGCATATTCATGCACAAACCAGGAGTTCGATGAGTACTAGGTGGAATCTATGTGTGAAAACTTAAGTATGAAACGCTATCCGATAGGCACGTCCTAAAGGAATCTCATCCTCTTCAAAAATACCAGTCTTTGGTTGTCAAATTTGTGCACGCAGTTCGTTGAGTTCTATACTAGAGATCGACCTCGTATCGTCGTATCCTCTGAGCGCCTCCAGACCCCGGCGTAAGTGATGACGTAGTCTCATATTATAGTGGACGGTAAATACGAGACGGGTCGGTTTTGAGTCAGAGGGACTCTTTCACTGAAAGAGTACTCGGATCATACGGCATGTCAGAATGAGTCGGTCGGACTGAAAATGAATCGCTATGACTAGCCTTGAATCGGCTCATCCGCTGAGTCTTGCCAACGACTCATCCGCCGAGACACAGGATACGCGCTAATCGTAATAGAGGAAAGCGTCGAAATAACAATTGTTCTTGCGCATATAGGCTGATTGGTTTTTTCAAATTCTGAAGCGAGCGTAAATTGCTTAGATGCCATTTAAAAAATAAATATTATTCCGAAATAGTTTGACTCACACCCTGTACCACTATTTAAGATCTCTAATCTTCTTTAAAATTATTTATTGTAACCTTTACTTATCCCACATTGCCTTCAAAATCACGCGGAAATATTATTATTTAGGTTATCTTTCATAATGTCGATTTGTTTATTTTATCGGTACGGATCCATCCTCTGTTCGTTCAGTTTGGAGAGCAAAAAGTTTCCTAAAATACACATTCATCATTCACATTCATCATTCATCATTCACAGCGTTTTCATCGCTGAGACGAGAATCCCATTCGAGAGACCGCCACGATCCTCCCGTGGCTGCCACGCACTTGCAAATACACTCTAAAAACAAAAAAGAGTGCATTGAGTATTGGAAGGGATGCATCAACAAGTAGCATTGAAAAGGCCGCTTCAGAGAGCTACGCAGATGAGCTTATATCCATACTAAGCAGATCTCCTGGGAAACTGTAAACAAGCGTTCGAGCTGTTTTGGTATTGGCCGTGGAACTTAACAAATAAAATAACGGATGTCAACCACTCTCTTGTTCTCTAAATAACGATGTTTCGCTACTGCACTGCTTTTCTAATATCGAACGCGTAAAAATAAAGCCGATTTTGAAAAGTAATTGATTTTTTTTTTCAGGATTTACAATTCCCTGGGCTGATTTTGCAAACATACCCTTCTGAACGAATCTTTCTAAGGAAAATACTTAAAACCTTTTAAAGTATCGCCTCGTGTTAAAGTAGAAAGAAAGTAGTTTATTCCTTAACTTGTGGGTCTTTTCACTTGTCTACTTTTTCTCTAGTTAAGACAAATCCGGTCTATAAGCTTCCTTACAGCAAGATTCAAACTTGAAATAATTTCGTAACTGACTAGTCCAGTGCCTGCCTTCCGGTGGAAACAAAGACGTCAGTAGCATGTCATTTATATTCCAATCTTGTCTGTGTAATTGGTTAAAGTTTAAATTGTGTTAGAGCTTTTAAATACTTTTCTTGGGAATAATTAAAGGTAATANTCTTGCTGGCGAACCAAGAGCTCCTTAGCATCCAGTCAACGCGCGAGGAACGTCTTTGGATCTCCTTCCAGGAGGAATATCCTCAAGGAGGACCTTGCAGCTTAGGCTGGAAAACAGGGAGTACCCACCTGCTCTTATCAGAGCCTTTAAAATTGCTTTTTAACATTTATTTTTTATTGTTATTTTGTCCGATTTTAGGACTTAGTTTTCTTAGAGGGAGTGCTGCCCTCTAGCGGATGCCTGCTCAATTTATGCTGCACATTTATTCTCGTTCTTCGTTCGCGATCACTACTCCGTTTTTCTATTGTTTTCCTTTCGTGACCACGCCTCGGGCTGTCGGAGGCCCGAGCCTAGGGATTTCAATTAAATTCTATTAACCATTAAATACCAATCCCAAGTTATAAGAAAATACTTGGGTGAAAATGAGTCATTCAAATATTGCTAAAATCGCGGAGTCACGCGATCCCAATGGAGAAATCGCGGAACCAAATTGCGAAAGCATTGAGAGCGCCGTCGCCGCCTTGGCTTATGCACCGTTATCAGAACCACCCTTAACAAATCATGTTGAAATCGCTTCGATTATCAAGAGCCTGAAAGAAAACAAAGCGCCAGGCCACGATGGCATTACAGTAAAAATGGTAAAAGCTTTACCAATAAATCTTATTGTGCTTTTAGCGAAAATTTTTAATCAATGTCTGAAGACCGCTTATTTTCCTGTAATATGGAAGAAAGCAAAAATCATCATGATTCCTAAACCCGGTAAGGATGCCAAAAACCCTAATAATTATAGACCAATCAGCCTTCTCCCAATTCTTGGGAAATGTTTTGAAAAAGTGATTTTAGATAGAACTTCGAGCATCCTTGCCGGGAAACCAATTATTCCCGACTTCCAGGCGGGATTCCGAGCCGGTCTTTCAACGACGCATCAAATTGCAAAGCTTACCGACGACATTATTGATGGTTTTAACAATAGACGAGTGTCCGTAGCATGTTTTCTCGACTTTGCTTCCGCTTTTGACAAGGTCTGGCACGCCGGACTGATTTTTAAAATTATTGACCTTGGATTTCCTACTTTTATTTCAAAAATTTTAGCCTCGTTTTTATGTGATCGTGGTTTTTATGTGTCTTTTAACCTCGCGAAATCTAGTGTTTTTTATATTAAAGCAGGCGTTCCTCAAGGCTCCTTGCTATCACCTACGTTGTTCAATATTTTTACAAGTGACATACCGCTTTATGCTGGGACAAATTTATACTTATATGCTGACGACACAACGGTGATAGCAGGGAGCCACTATCCAAATCGGGCAAATACCAAACTACAAAATCATTTATACGTTATCGACGAATGGTGCTCCAAATGGAAATTAAAAATTAACCCAGATAAATGCTCCAGAATGGTCTTCAGAAGAACTGTTAAACATAAAGATAGCTCTAAGCTCTTTTGGGGGAACGAGGAAATCCCCCAGGCAAATAGTCAGAAGTTCTTCGGTGTCATTTTAGATAAAAAACTTACGTGGAAATAGCACATTGAGTATTCCACAAATAAAAGCCGAGCTACACTATGCTCATTAAACAAGCTCTTTTTTAACAAAGACATAAGTAGGAAATCCAAAATTTTATTATATAACGCACTAATAAGATCGATTTTAACCTATGTAAGTCCGGCTTGGTTATATTCTAGTAAAAGGAATTTTAATAATATTGACACATTTGACAAAAGGTGTATCAAAAGGATTTTAAACGTTCCTAAACTGACAAGGTCTTCAGACATTTTTAAGGCTTTTAATATTAAACCATTCAAAGAGTTGACGAAGAACATAATTGATAATTTTAGCGTCAAACTGTCAAACANTTCAATTAAAATGCATCGTTTAATAAAAAACTTCCAATGGCTGGAATTCAAAGTGTCCGAAACGCTCCAATTTTTAAAAAGTGAGAAAACTATGGTAGCGTCAGAATTATCTCTTAGGATCGAGCCTAGGACCGAGTCCTGTCCGATCCTCAACCCTCTTCAAGGTCTAATTAATTCTGTGTTATCATATATTATTACATGAAAGATTTCGCTATTGTTTTTCTTGTGAATCTAGAATAATTTAACGTCACGCATGGAAAGAATCATACCTAAAAATTTAACTTAGTTCTTTTATGATTATGCTCCGGAGCTTTCAATCGATAAAAAAATTCAGACAAAACCAGAAAATCTAAATACATGAAAATATCCTTAATGATTCTTAAGGAAATTTAAACTAGACATACTGGTTTAAATGTAAATACGGATAATTTATCTGCGAAAATTTAGTATTCATTATTCTCAGGAATTTCGATGTAAATTGCAGCATTTTATTGTCACATAGACCCTATCGGCGAGGTTAGGCTCAATTGAGTCTCTCTTCCACCTAATTTTGTACGTCGTTAAGATATGTATAGATATTCATTAAAAACAAAAGGAAAGAAGAGAGTTTGGGAAAAAGTCTTTGCAACTGAAGGTCGACTAAGAAAAAACCCACCTTGCGGGAAAACATTCACGGAGAATGGGGTGTAAAAAACTTTCGGTCAGTGAAAGCGATCAACGACAAGTTTCCTATTTCTATTTCTTAAATTCACCAGTAAGGTTTCTAAGTTACCGATTTAATTTTGTGTATTGATACTATATTATATTTTGTAGTCGTCAAGTTAAAGAGAAACTAAGGTATTCTTCTCGTGGTTGATAATTTTGTCCTGAATACATACTTTAAAATATTTTTGCTTCAAACTGAAAGCAAAACTGTGGAGTAGCTTACCAGCTGCTGAAACTGAGAAAAATTTATTTTCCTCTTCCAAAATGACTTGAGAATGAATGTGTTACTGCACTTAGAAAAAGACCTTCATTGTTGATCCTGAGGAACAAACACATGTGAATCTTCTTAATTAATCCATGGTTGTAATTTATTTTATTTTTGTGCATTTTATTGGTAGTGCATATCATGTGCGTGCTTGTATTTGTACCATCTTTTAATTTGCAGGTCATGATAAGGGTATTTGAAGTCGATATGGGAAGGCGTAACTTTGTGGAAAGCAATGAATAGAAGCAAACTTAGTAATTTCCACAATAATTTTATTTCGCGGAAACATCATCAGGTCTGATCACCTGATAATGCTTCCGCGAAAGCGAAACCGGTTGCTCGAATAAAAGTATTGTGGAAATTACGAAGTTTGCTTTTTTTATAAGGGTATTTGTTTTACTATCTTTTAGCTATTAGTTTCGGTAGTTTTGTGCAAGTTTTTCACACCTTCCTTCTTTGTGGGTGTTTTCCTGTGGTAGGTACTTTTCCTAAGCTTCATTTAGGTTATTTAATACACAAGTAATTTTTTTCCGTTCCCTATAAAATTTGATTACCCTTTAAACGTTCGAGTTAGATCTAATTCACATAGACAATGGGTTAAATGGAAGAGGAGAATATAAAGTCTCAATTTCGCCTCAAATAAGGACGTTATTGATTTATATATTCAATTATAATCTTTAACTCTCCTAATATGGAAAAGTCCCACTAATTTAGGGGCAAGATGCAATAATACCACAATTACACCTTTAATACTACAATTTCTGGTTTAAGTGTATATTCCTTGGTTGTAATTAAATCATAATACGCTTAGCACCAAAGGCCAATCATTCTTCCTTTGCAACTTTTGCCGTAAAATATCAATAAACTCTGCTGGAAACAGATATGGTTTTTAATATCGAAAAATCAGAGTTGACAATGTTAGTAGTAATTCCGGCGTTGTATGCTGTAATTGTGAACTATGTTATAGAGCAATGAATAACTTTTTTAAACTTTCCCGTACCCCGATGTAACAATAGCATTTCAATGTGGCTATTGCTGTCTGTAATTAAAGTTTTGTATAGTAAGGAACAAAATCCTAATTCGTGATTTTCATTCTTTAAGTTGGTGTCCCACAAAGTATGGCCAAAACTACATGCAATGCTTTCTCAATATTTAAAAAACTCGTTAAAATTAATATGTGAAAATTAATAGTATAATCTTATCTGTTTATATTTCACTGCTTTTAAAAAATTGCAACCTAGCTTTTAAATTAAGTATTTCTCAATCCTCTTCTTTACGTATAAGGGATATAATGTAATGATATCCATAGAGGGCCTTATATTATTTGCTGCCTACTCCCCCAGATTTTCCGGTTCGCAGTTGCCTACATTGCAGTATGGAAAGCGAGGCGTTTACTCTCATGCATTATTTCTCCTTTCGGCATCCGTCGGTGTTTCAGAACAACTCCCAGGAGTCGGCTCCATCTGTGGGCAAAAATTCGAAGCTATACGTCTTCATGTTCCTCTGAATGACTGCTCTCCATGCATTTCTTCTCTATTTTGCTTCTTAGCATTTATACACACTAAAGCATTCTCACCAGAACATTCCATACAGTAAAGTAATCTATCATGACTTTTAAATATTTGCGAATGAATGAGTATTAAAATTAATTAAAAATCACAAACACAATCCATGGAAGCGGATTCTTATATGAAACGCCTGCTGCGGGTTATTCATTTCTGAAAACTAGCTGAATTTATTACGAAATAATGAAAATGATATAACTAGTAAAATAATATTCGTTCTGTATTTAAAGTGAATAGTAACTTTTTATTTATAAAAACAATTCATACAAAATTCAAAACATTAATCTCTCCTTAATTCAATGTGGAGCGGCTTATCGGGAGGTGCTTAGGATAGGTTTTACTACCAAATAAAACATTAAGTACGGGTTGTTAATCAAAGTAAATTTATTAGAAATACGTAATCTCAAGGAGAAAACAGCTCAAATCATCAGTGGTACATCAGAGTCCAAGGTAAATCTAGAATATACTAATATTACTGCAAATACCGGTCTGGCAATGATCTTTCGTATTTTAAATTAAGTTAATATATCCCAATTTACTTTCATTTTAACTTTGCTACTATGTTTTTGCCGTAGCATGAGATTTTTCATTCAATATTTCTCCACCCATAGCTGACCTTGCTTTAATTTTTCACCATTAAAGAAGAACAGCGAAGTTCTAATCACGATGACAGGACAGATAAGATATTTGGTGGTAACTCTGAAAATCATGAAAAGGGTATTAGATCAGTTAGATATTGAGTAAGGGCCGTCCTTTGGAAAGACATTCTGTGGGATAATCGGCAATTCTTTAAATTATCGACAGTTAAATAAGTATGTATAAAGACATTCGCAGAAAAGTGCACGTTTCTGAAATATACCAGAACCTGCAGAACTTGCGTCGTTGCAGAGTCAAGGCTACTTTTGTATTCCATAACACTTTTCAGGCGTTCAGCGCTCTGTTGATATAACGCATATTGATTTTAATCAATTTTGAAGATAGCTTTCTCTTTCAGCTTCGACTACGATGATACGGTTGCACCATAAAATACGTACGTTTCGGGCTCGCCAAAGATCGTTTTTATATCAAAATGGGAAGTTCGATGGGAAAATAAATTTGTAATCGCCTTCTTAACGTTCTACGCTCGGAGTCGAAAATGCATAAACACCCGTTTCCCTCCCTTACAAATCTCACTTTCTTTCCCTCCTACCCTTTCGATCCCCAATTCATCCCTCATCCAATTCCCTTTCCCGCCCACATTCCCTCTTCTCTACACCCCGCGCATATCGATAAAACCATTTTCCCTCTCATCCTAGTCTTTCTCATCCAGCCAAACGCATTTCTCTCAATCCTGATATTCTCTTCAACCGCCCTATCCGACCTTTGAACCCTTAACCCGCAGCCCCATTCGATTTACTACGCGTGGCGCGGAGGGCCGACGTGACTTCGATATCTCGCACGATCGATATGAGCTATGGCATAGTTCTGACTCTCGCTGTCCTCTCTTTCTAGAAACCATCCCTTTCTCCAGTCGGCATTTCTCTGTGTATTTGTGCGTGGATGTGTGTGCGTGTAACCTTGGAGATGAAGGGGCACCGACCAAAGAAACGGGGAAAGATGTTCGTGCAGTATTCCTCTTTCCTTTTTTTATTTCGCGATCTCGCTCTAAAGCGTGTCCCCGGCGCAACCTTCCCATGTTATGTCTATATACCTTGGAGCACGCCTCGCGGAGCGGTGGTCTGTATTAAAGGAGTTTCGTTCTTTCCCTATCGGTCGCATCTTTCCTTTTTGTTCTCGCTGAAATCCATTTGCGATGTTTACTTCGCGACGATTCTCATCCCTCTCAAGAATCCTCTCGTTCTTCTTTACAGGTGCTCCTTCTCTTTTTCGTTTCAGCATCTATATTTATTATGATTCCGATGAGTATATATTTATTAAGGGTTCCTAAGAGTAGTTGTTGAGAGCTTTACTACTGAAACTATTTTGCACTACTTAGTTTTTACTTAATGTCACAATTCCTAATTATAATGAGAACTGTACATTATATAATGAGAAGAATCCTCCTTAATAAAGAAACTGATAAAACGCAGCAACTTTGAAAAATAAATTGGTCTCCCATTGCTCACTTTTTTGCAGCACTTCAGCAGTTAAAGTATTACTATTTTGCTATGTCTCTCAGTGAATAATTTTTGCTTCAGTGACCATTTTGATCTCCGACTTTCCTTTATAAATAACTTTCATTCTAAGGCTATGCATAATAAATTATAGTTAGCATGGAGTTTATCTAATCCTCACTTTAGTGCCTGTTTTATAATGCTTTGTTAAAGTAAAGTCCATAGTTAATATCCATACTAATCTATCAAATATGTAGGAGATTAATTATAAACCTCACTTTAAATTTATCAAGCCATTGTAAAACCGGGCCTTTAAGTGAAAATTAGTTAAACACAACACAACTATTATTCCCGAAACATTCCAATGTTTTGACAAAAACTATATTCCCGGAAATCATCACATTGTTTGTCTTAATATTTGAAAATACACCGATTAACTCGCGAGCAGCTTACAGCAAAAGTAACTTAATCGGGCTTACGGAAATAAAATCAATTATGTTTAGTAAATGAACCAGCGAATCTGAATTTAAGAAAAATCGTCTACAACAAGAGTTATTTAAAGAGAAGAAAAATAACTTCTGTAAGAATGATACTTATTTACTTAACAACTACTGCAAAATTCGTTTCCGTACAGGAGATTTGAACATTTATGGGTTGAAGGGGAACTTTTCTGGACTTCGTTTTCAAGATAATCACGGGATATTACAGAATACATTCATTAAGAGTAATATCATCTCCTCATGCAGACGAAATTGCCTTATTTTGTAATTTTTTCGCATTATATTATCAGGAATTTGTTTTTAAAACGTTTCTTGTTTATCTATAAGACAGTTAGTAATGAAGAAAAGAACCCAATCAATCGCTGAAAAAATTCATCGCAATTATTTACTTTCTACGCTCAGATTATAGGTCCAACGGCATAATGACGAATTCTCATAGCACGGAAGCTCTAATATCAAGAAAAGGCATGAGGTATTGAAAACAGTGAGAGGGGTGAGCCCTCACAGATAAGATGAATGCGAAAATTCCCATGTTATCGAGCAGCCCTGCCTCTTCTCCTCAGTTATCGCACGTCTATCTTCCTCCTAAGCCGTTCACACGGTGGTCATCAGTCCCGTATTCTATATTGTGCGAAGTGATTCCATCGAAACTCCATGAATAATTTTCTACTTTGAAATGCTTTATAGGAAAAGAAATAGGATCGTAATTCAAGGAGATGTTAAAGAANAAATTTAGAGAAAGCACGTTCGTAGATGATGTAGCTGACATAATGCGCCCCCCATGTTACATAGGCCGTTCAGACACTGCGAGAAAGATCAGAGAAATAGATGCTAAAACGAATCGATACAAGAATTCATTTTTTCCGCGAACGATACGCGAAAGTAATAGATTAGCGAAGTAAATTCATGGTGCTTGCACCCCCTGCCACACGCCGAAAGGCGGCTTGCAGGGTACTAATGTAGATGTAGAATACTGATAGGATAATTTTTCCAGCTAGCAATGAATTTAGGGATTTCATAATCTTCTTCAGGGCACCTCAGCAGCGCTGAAAAAGATGGCAGTATTAGCCATTGAAACGTTGGCGAGATATCCTGAACTTACCTGGGTGTTAACTCGTGAAATATTCACACACAATGAATTTGTTTTCATTGCGTTATTCCAGCAATAGGAAAACCAATTGCTTTAAGCTTTTCTTATATTTATTAATCATTTCGAAATATGAAATTGTAAGCCAAATGACATATTGTTAAAATGTAAAACGGTTTATTTGAATCGGACACTCTGTACTGTCTAACAAAACGGAGTTCTTAGCAAATGTAAGAAGGAAAGCATGTAACTCATTATATATTTCAGAGGATGGGGATAAAACTCAATTATAAATAGGGGTTTTCAAGCTATAGTTTAATCATGATTTTCCCAGCATGTCGATGGAGAATCACTTAAATCACTTTGCGAAAGTATAATTTCTCTAAAATATATATGTAGTTATTTCCTAATAACTCATCAATCGGCCTGTAGAGGGAACTTTTCCTTGTCTTATAAGGTATGACCCTACTTAAAATATCACATCATAACAAAAAGAAAATGAACCTTCTTTTTCCGGTGGACTTTTTAATCCGATTGTACTGTGTCATTTTTATTATCAATACACCCGATGCGGAGAATTGCGCTAATTTACTTCATGAATGCGTATCACTTTTGGTGTTTTCCTAATCTTTTCCTACATATCAACTTAGGCTCATATTGTACCCAGAGGTAACAGGATGCGGTTGGGGCTCCTTCCCAGACGCTTACGTTCTCTTTTGTGGTGCAAAATGAGAAGTCAATTCTCTTCCGGGAAATAATTTCATGAATTTTCGCTTCTTTCTTTGCAACACCTTGTTATTCTTATTTACTTTTGATTGTTTTAGAGCAATTCTTTAATGTGTCCATACTCTTGTATGTACTTTAGAGTTAGATATTTTCAGAGATTAATAAGTCACAATATCGGTCTTAACAGAGGTTTTAAAAATTATTTTTGCCCAAATATGTTTCATAAGGATTTGCTGGATGAATTTCAGCTAGTAGTACCCTTCCTCAAGGTCAACTATTAGAATTATGATTATGGTTAGTAGCCAAAGTATTGCCTGTGTACGAAATGTCCCTGGACAGTTAAGGTCATTTCGTACGTAGGCTCGCACGGGAAATCGAACCCGGGATCTATTTCTCTGAAGGCGAAATCATTGCCCGTTTTGCTATGTGGTTTCATCCAAAATCTAAAGTTGAAGAGAGAAGGAAGAATAAGATGCTTAAATAAAATATTGGATTTATTTCCTGGTGATATCTCCTGAATCGACTAATTATCTCGCAAAATGAAGTGACGGCTACACGAAATAAGAGGTGCATTCCGATATTATGCAGGACAACAAGACGTTATACGCAATCAGGAAGTACTGTCTGCATAGCCTATGGATGTAAGTGGTGCATCCCAAACGGACGGAGGTAAAAGAAGTGTATTTAACTACAATTATTATCACAACAAAATTATTAACCGCTTTCTGGGCAATTAAATTCCCTATATTTTCATCAAGAACCATTTCTTTTCATCAACGTGCCAAGGTTTGGAAAAAAATTGACTCATATCAGAAAGGAAAATGATTTGTGATGGACCTGTTTTTCATGATGTTGTGCAAGAAATCCAAGTTTTGAGATCTTGCAATGTACAATTTTAAATACATAGACGCTAAGCTTATTTCGTTTTGACTCAATTCCTTAGATCAGTGGTTAATTTATGTGGAACACGATTTTAATTAGAAACGTTCACAATTATTTGCTTAAAAATAGATTTTTTACCTATCGTATCAATTTATGCAAAGAGCGGGGCTATTGCGGTGATATTCTTAATGCGGGGATATTCAAAAGTAATTTTATGTCTTCACTTGACTTGTAATGAAAATTTACTTCCCAAGAAACTGATTTTGGGTGATAGTGTGTTGCTGAATTGTAGGGACCAATGTAAACTAGGACTGAAGCCATACATGGCATGTTTTCCAATATCTTTAAAAAATTTATCTTTACCTGTAAATCAGGAAAAGAATGGAACGAATCAGATGTTGGTATTTAATTTATAGAGGTGATAAATAATGTTCGCACCGGCGCGGAGGATATGCAGGGTGCGGCACTGGTTTTGAAAATCAAAGGTCTACAACTCTGATTTTAAATTCTTCATTTCCTTGAACTAACGAAAGGTTTCTGAGAACATTAACAAGAGATAGTAATTGGTTACTCATGAAGAGAATCTTTTAGCATGTATCAAGGTAAGTAAAATGATTTAAGCTAATATATCGATTACAATGAAAGAATTTATCGGTTCGTCATTTATTTTAATCACTATTAAATTTTACATACTGTTGTCTTCTTGGATTTCTGAATCTCCTAACAACATACTAAACAATTTATCAATTGTGCATGACTTGCTCCTGATCTTTTTGCTCCTTTACTACATTTAATCAACTCTTCCACTCTTGCTCTGCTCTCTTCTTCATTCTGTTGCATTCCTGGTTCTTGCTTCTTCGTCTACGCCTTCTTTTCTTCTTACCTTGCTCCTTGATTTTCGGCATCCCTAGATTGAATCTAGGGATGCCGAAAATCAAGGAGCAAGGTAAGAAGAAAAGAAGGCGTAGACGAAGAAGCAAGAACCAGGAATGCAACAGAATGAAGAAGAGAGCAGAGCAAGAGTGGAAGAGTTGATTAAATGTAGTAAAGGAGCAAAAAGATCAGGAGCAAGTCATGCACAATTGATAAATTGTTTAGTATGTCGTTAGGAGATTCAGAAATCCAAGAAGACAACAGTATGTAAAATTTAATAGCGATTAAAATAAATGACGAACCGATAAATTCTTTCATTGTAATCGATATATTAGCTTAAATCATTTTACTTACCTTGATACATGCTAAAAGATTCTCTTCATGAGTAACCAATTACTATCTCTTGTTAATGTTCCCAGAAACCTTTCGTTAGTTCAAGGAAATGAAGAATTTAAAATCAGAGTTGTAGACCTTTGATTTTCAAAACCAGTGCCGCACCCTGCATATCCTCCGCGCCGGTGCGAACATTATTTATCACCTCTATAAATTAAATACCAACATCTGATTCGTTCCATTCTTTTCCTGATTTACAGGTAAAGATAAATTTTTTAAAGATATTGGAAAACATGCCATGTATGGCTTCAGTCCTAGTTTACATTGGTCCCTACAATTCAGCAACACACTATCACCCAAAATCAGTTTCTTGGGAAGTAAATTTTCATTACAAGTCAAGTGAAGACATAAAATTACTTTTGAATATCCCCGCATTAAGAATATCACCGCAATAGCCCCGCTCTTTGCATAAATTGATACGATAGGTAAAAAATCTATTTTTAAGCAAATAATTGTGAACGTTTCTAATTAAAATCGTGTTCCACATAAATTAACCACTGATCTAAGGAATTGAGTCAAAACGAAATAAGCTTAGCGTCTATGTATTTAAAATTGTACATTGCAAGATCTCAAAACTTGGATTTCTTGCACAACATCATGAAAAACAGGTCCATCAAAAATCATTTTCCTTTCTGATATGAGTCAATTTTTTTCCAAACCTTGGCACGTTGATGAAAAGAAATGGTTCTTGATGAAAATACAGGGAATTTAATTGCCCAGAAAGCGGTTAATAATTTTGTTGTGATAATAATTGTAGTTAAATACACTTCTTTTACCTCCGTCCGTTTGGGATGCACCACTTACATCCATAGGCTATGCAGACAGTACTTCCTGATTGCGTATAACGTCTTGTTGTCCTGCATAATATCGGAATGCACCTC
Organism: Ladona fulva; assembly: GCA_000376725.2. Taxonomy (NCBI): domain Eukaryota; kingdom Metazoa; phylum Arthropoda; class Insecta; order Odonata; family Libellulidae; genus Ladona; species Ladona fulva. The sequence goes on along the minus strand of KZ308183.1, from coordinate 745,498 downwards.
TTATTTCGTGTAGCCGTCACTTCATTTTGCGAGATAATTAGTCGATTCAGGAGATATCACCAGGAAATAAATCCAATATTTTATTTAAGCATCTTATTCTTCCTTCTCTCTTCAACTTTAGATTTTGGATGAAACCACATAGCAAAACGGGCAATGATTTCGCCTTCAGAGAAATAGATCCCGGGTTCGATTTCCCGTGCGAGCCTACGTACGAAATGACCTTAACTGTCCAGGGACATTTCGTACACAGGCAATACTTTGGCTACTAACCATAATCATAATTCTAATAGTTGACCTTGAGGAAGGGTACTACTAGCTGAAATTCATCCAGCAAATCCTTATGAAACATATTTGGGCAAAAATAATTTTTAAAACCTCTGTTAAGACCGATATTGTGACTTATTAATCTCTGAAAATATCTAACTCTAAAGTACATACAAGAGTATGGACACATTAAAGAATTGCTCTAAAACAATCAAAAGTAAATAAGAATAACAAGGTGTTGCAAAGAAAGAAGCGAAAATTCATGAAATTATTTCCCGGAAGAGAATTGACTTCTCATTTTGCACCACAAAAGAGAACGTAAGCGTCTGGGAAGGAGCCCCAACCGCATCCTGTTACCTCTGGGTACAATATGAGCCTAAGTTGATATGTAGGAAAAGATTAGGAAAACACCAAAAGTGATACGCATTCATGAAGTAAATTAGCGCAATTCTCCGCATCGGGTGTATTGATAATAAAAATGACACAGTACAATCGGATTAAAAAGTCCAATATTTTTAAGATTAGAAGAAGGAAATTTTCTGAATATATTTCGCTGTTTATGAACTAAACTGCTTTCATGGTTTTAAGTGCCAAAACTATATTAAATTCATTTTTATCGCCTTATAAATGTCTTCGTTCTAGGCATAATTTTCTTTCATCGCATTGAATCCAGCATATTCTGTAGAAGTATTGTTAAAGTCCTTCGACAGCTGAAGTCATTTCGCACACATAGGCTCCCATCGGGAATCGAACCCGGGAACGCTTTCATCGATGATGAACTCTCTGCCCACTTGGCTGTCCAGTATATTCCAGTCCAGTAGGTACATTTTTCGGGTTAAATAAAATGCCTACTTAAAAATGCAAAAAGTAAAACGTGCATACGTACATTGGATATTAAAGACGTTTTTTACGTAGTGATTTTATTTAAGGTGTCATGAAATAGTTAAAAATTCATTCATTACTAAATTCCTCGATTTCGTCTGCTTCCTTAAAGAAAATGTCACAAATATCTTTTAATAAAGTGATAAAGCAATTTGAAATACAGCTTCCAAATGATTGCACAATTCCAATATTCTTAAGCCTCCAGTCTGTCTGTAAAGTATTCAGCCCGAAGGTTGGTCGGGACCTCATTCCCTCTATCTCATTTTCATTCACTTACGAAGGGCTAGGAGAGGGAAATGAGGCTTACTAGGCAAGATGAGGAGTGAGGTAGTTTGCCATTGTTTTCCTCACTGAGCTAGAATGCTAAAATCAGAAGTAGTCTACGTTACTGAAGTACAAAGACTCAACGAGTAACACTTTTCGAAAAAAATTAATACAAGTTTTTTTGTGGAACATTGCATTATATGGATGTGAAACATGGACCATTGCGAAGGAAGAAAGAAGAAGGCTGAGTGCCTTGGAGGTCTGGTGTTATCGACGAATGCTAGGAATTAGTTGGGTGGACAGAATAAAAAATGAAGAGGTGTGCAAGAGAGTGAATGAGAAGGGGAATGCGCTATGGAAGAGTATTGTGAAAAGAAGAGCAGAACTGGTGGGGCATATACTGAGACACGAGAGTCTAGTAAAAACTGTATTAGAGGGAATGGTGGAGGGAGTACGATACAGAGGGAGGCCAAGGGAAGAATATCTAGCACAAGTGAGAATGGATGCAGGAGCAGCATCCTATGAAGAAATGAAAAGGAAGGCTCAGAAAAGAGACGAATGGAGATCTATATTCAAACCAATCTAAGGACTGTTAACTAGAAGAAGAAAGACTTCATAAAGTTGAAATGTTCATCATTCCGTTTTGAAATATATTGAAAAAGCAGTTTTATTTATTTACGTTGCCAAAGAAGATTAATAATGAATTCGTTGCCAGATAAGTTGAAATATAAACAACTTGATTAAATACCCGTCATACCGTTACATATTCAATAAATTTCCGTAAGTTCCAAGTCATATCATGGTCGAAATAGAACCAAAAGAAGAAAATCAAGGCAGAAGTAGATCCAAAACTACAGCAAAGAAGATGGAGAAAAAGAAAAGTCCCTCCGTAGAACCAAAAGGCAGGGAAGATTACGATAAAGGTAGAAGCGGAAGTAGACGTAGCAGCAGCAAGAGAGGGAGAAAAGGTGGACGAAGTCGAAAAAGGTCTACTTCAAGAAGTGACAAAAGCGGAAGTCGAAGAGGCAGTAGTAGAAGTAGAGGTAAAAGAAGCAGGAGTAGGAGCGGACGGAGCAAGGGTAGGAGGAGGAGTCAATCTAGGCCTTCTTTTCTTCTTGCCTTGCTCCTTGATTTTCGGCATCCCTAGATTGAATCTAGGGATGCCGAAAATCAAGGAGCAAGGTAAGAAGAAAAGAAGGCGTAGACGAAGAAGCAAGAACCAGGAATGCAACAGAATGAAGAAGAGAGCAGAGCAAGAGTGGAAGAGTTGATTAAATGTAGTAAAGGAGCAAAAAGATCAGGAGCAAGTCATGCACAATTGATAAATTGTTTAGTATGTTGTTAGGAGATTCAGAAATCCAAGAAGACAACAGTATGTAAAATTTAATAGTGATTAAAATAAATGACGAACCGATAAATTCTTTCATTGTAATCGATATATTAGCTTAAATCATTTTACTTACCTTGATACATGCTAAAAGATTCTCTTCATGAGTAACCAATTACTATCTCTTGTTAATGTTCCCAGAAACCTTTCGTTAGTTCAAGGAAATGAAGAATTTAAAATCAGAGTTGTAGACCTTTGATTTTCAAAACCAGTGCCGCACCCTGCATATCCTCCGCGCCGGTGCGAACATTATTTATCACCTCTATAAATTAAATACCAACATCTGATTCGTTCCATTCTTTTCCTGATTTACAGGTAAAGATAAATTTTTTAAAGATATTGGAAAACATGCCATGTATGGCTTCAGTCCTAGTTTACATTGGTCCCTACAATTCAGCAACACACTATCACCCAAAATCAGTTTCTTGGGAAGTAAATTTTCATTACAAGTCAAGTGAAGACATAAAATTACTTTTGAATATCCCCGCATTAAGAATATCACCGCAATAGCCCCGCTCTTTGCATAAATTGATACGATAGGTAAAAAATCTATTTTTAAGCAAATAATTGTGAACGTTTCTAATTAAAATCGTGTTCCACATAAATTAACCACTGATCTAAGGAATTGAGTCAAAACGAAATAAGCTTAGCGTCTATGTATTTAAAATTGTACATTGCAAGATCTCAAAACTTGGATTTCTTGCACAACATCATGAAAAACAGGTCCATCACAAATCATTTTCCTTTCTGATATGAGTCAATTTTTTTCCAAACCTTGGCACGTTGATGAAAAGAAATGGTTCTTGATGAAAATACAGGGAATTTAATTGCCCAGAAAGCGGTTAATAATTTTGTTGTGATAATAATTGTAGTTAAATACACTTCTTTTACCTCCGTCCGTTTGGGATGCACCACTTACATCCATAGGCTATGCAGACAGTACTTCCTGATTGCGTATAACGTCTTGTTGTCCTGCATAATATCGGAATGCACCTCTTATTTCGTGTAGCCGTCACTTCATTTTGCGAGATAATTAGTCGATTCAGGAGATATCACCAGGAAATAAATCCAATATTTTATTTAAGCATCTTATTCTTCCTTCTCTCTTCAACTTTAGATTTTGGATGAAACCACATAGCAAAACGGGCAATGATTTCGCCTTCAGAGAAATAGATCCCGGGTTCGATTTCCCGTGCGAGCCTACGTACGAAATGACCTTAACTGTCCAGGGACATTTCGTACACAGGCAATACTTTGGCTACTAACCATAATCATAATTCTAATAGTTGACCTTGAGGAAGGGTACTACTAGCTGAAATTCATCCAGCAAATCCTTATGAAACATATTTGGGCAAAAATAATTTTTAAAACCTCTGTTAAGACCGATATTGTGACTTATTAATCTCTGAAAATATCTAACTCTAAAGTACATACAAGAGTATGGACACATTAAAGAATTGCTCTAAAACAATCAAAAGTAAATAAGAATAACAAGGTGTTGCAAAGAAAGAAGCGAAAATTCATGAAATTATTTCCCGGAAGAGAATTGACTTCTCATTTTGCACCACAAAAGAGAACGTAAGCGTCTGAGAAGGAGCCCCAACCGCATCCTGTTACCTCTGGGTACAATATGAGCCTAAGTTGATATGTAGGAAAAGATTAGGAAAACACCAAAAGTGATACGCATTCATGAAGTAAATTAGCGCAATTCTCCGCATCGGGTGTATTGATAATAAAAATGACACAGTACAATCGGATTAAAAAGTCCACCGGAAAAAGAAGGTTCATTTTCTTTTTGTTATGATGTGATATTTTAAGTAGGGTCATACCTTATAAGACAAGGAAAAGTTCCCTCTACAGGCCGATTGATGAGTTATTAGGAAATAACTACATATATATTTTAGAGAAATTATACTTTCGCAAAGTGATTTAAGTGATTCTCCATCGACATGCTGGGAAAATCATGATTAAACTATAGCTTGAAAACCCCTATTTATAATTGAGTTTTATCCCCATCCTCTGAAATATATAATGAGTTACATGCTTTCCTTCTTACATTTGCTAAGAACTCCGTTTTGTTAGACAGTACAGAGTGTCCGATTCAAATAAACCGTTTTACATTTTAACAATATGTCATTTGGCTTACAATTTCATATTTCGAAATGATTAATAAATATAAGAAAAGCTTAAAGCAATTGGTTTTCCTATTGCTGGAATAACGCAATGAAAACAAATTCATTGTGTGTGAATATTTCACGAGTTAACACCCAGGTAAGTTCAGGATATCTCGCCAACGTTTCAATGGCTAATACTGCCATCTTTTTCAGCGCTGCTGAGGTGCCCTGAAGAAGATTATGAAATCCCTAAATTCATTGCTAGCTGGAAAAATTATCCTATCAGTATTCTACATCTACATTAGTACCCTGCAAGCCGCCTTTCGGCGTGTGGCAGGGGGTGCAAGCACCATGAATTTACTTCGCTAATCTATTACTTTCGCGTATCGTTCGCGGAAAAAATGAATTCTTGTATCGATTCGTTTTAGCATCTATTTCTCTGATCTTTCTCGCAGTGTCTGAACGGCCTATGTAACATGGGGGGCGCATTATGTCAGCTACATCATCTACGAACGTGCTTTCTCTAA